>JAEMON010000006.1:6832991-6843517 GCA_030264115.1 Lygus lineolaris | reverse complement strand
CGGAAGCAATAGGTAATAGTTAATTAGATTATGTCTAGGAGATGAAGTGAGGGACGAAAGAATGAAAATTATATAGATGATCACTGGGGGATAGACGAAAGAAAGAAAACAATAGAAATCATGACAACAAGAAGATATACTCTGTTACATTTTTAGGGGTAGCGAAGAATCCTCCACAGAGCGTCGGAAAAGAAAACAGGTGGTTCTTTGTTATTCTGTTATACCACTTCTGGGTATCGAAGGATGGGGGTGAGGGAATGCGGCGGTCCTCATAATATAAGGGTTTTATTCCTTATTTCCTCCTAGCGCTTTCGCTCCGGGGGTTGAGTCATCCTTCTCGGTCATGCTCATTGAGATTGAAATACTCAGGATTAAGGTAGGTCAGTCTCACATCTTCTCCAGTACTGCCTCCTTTCATGGTAGGTATTCCTGTTAATAGTTATTACTATGCGGCTATGGAACGCCGCATATAATATTGAAGAAGCCTACTCACCCTAATCTTCACCTTCAACCCCCTACGAGACTATAATAGGTAGGGTATGAATTTTTCAGAAATCCCAGTCCACATTTTCAATTCGATAAGGAAAACCTAGGTAACCTAGATGAATACGGCAGGTAGGATGACAATGATAGGTTCCTATCAATTCCTATGTTGTGTTGCGTCTGTCAGCAGTGCCATACAATACAATACATTACACATTGATACAATACCACGTTAATTTCAAACGCAACAATTTGTCATTGGTCATTTTTCTCATTTAAAGTATTTTATCATCTCCATGGTGGCACCACTGTTAGGGCTTCCACCAGTCCTACTATAGGTATTAAAAACTGTTCAAGTTATCAAGAATCTCGTGTTCGTGTCTCGTTCTTTTCCAAACTCCTATATTCCTATTCAAATCACAATACCATTGTTTGTACCCACCGTATGATGTGTCTGTCTTCCCCCAGCCAGCCACAAGGGCCATACGCCCGCTGAAGGCCATACCCCTCTTCGGCAAGCAGATTGGGAGGATGTTTTCTCGAAATGTCACTCCTCTATTGAGCCTGATCAACGCGACATCGAATCTGAAATTTTAGAAGCATAAAATTAAATGATGGTAAACTGATTGAGATGATAAATGGATTTATATTTGTTAATGATGTTTTTAGTTCCCAATCGTTGCGAATTAAGACAGGTAGAGGTGGTTCTTGAGGGATCGGTCCTATAAAAAAGTCGTTTTTCAGGCAATGTTTCGAGGTGAATGTTTCCTAATTTTCAAGCCATAATGAAGTGTGTGAAGGACGTCGTAGATCATTACGTATAATCAGTAACAGGTCCCCATGTATAAATACATATGTTGATTAACAGACCTACATATGACCTAGTGACTCTTATAGTCGTCGTTTTAGGCTCGGCCGTCAGATATATGTTTTGGTTTTTCCAGTTATATACCCACCACTATAGAAAAAAAAAGTTCCATTCATGCAGCGTGAGTTGATGAGCGAATTTTCAGAGAATAATTTCAACCAATTTGGAGGGTGATTCTTATAGGATATTTCACGCTGATTCCGAATATACCTACTATAAAATATCTACCTATGTTGAAGATGGTAATTTACACCAAAAACCTCAAAAAAACACGTTTGTTGACTCCAAATTTTCAAAATTTAACCCCTTGGAGTACTAAAACAATTCTGGTTAAACTCTTCCTTTCTTTTGATATTATTGACATTTTCAATTTTTTAGCTCGATTCCAGGGTCAGATATTGTCTGGAGTGACACACACATATTTGTATACATATAAATACAATATATATACACATACATATAATTATGAAAAAGATTTAAATTTCAGAAGTTGTTTTAGAATGGTCTGAAACGGATTTTTCAGAAACGGAAAATTTTCTGCATGGAAATCCGTTTCAGACATTCTAAAACGGATTTCCATGCAGAAAATTTTCAAAAATTTGCATTACTAAAATTTTGAAGCCATTGCAATAATTTCATTTTCTTGGAAAATTCGTTAAACCTCCGAACAGTAAATTTTTTTACCATCCTGAACACGAATCTGTCGAGAAAAAAAATTCGAAATTCCAACTCTTTAGGTACCTATCTACTTATTTGAATAAGTAATTGAGTCTGGCTGGATGTGCGTATCCATTTCTGGGAACCAATTATCCACTACCCAACGGTCCTAAATCGCTGGAATGTCAGTGGTAGTCCGGGAAAGGCCCTTGTGGCTCGTATATGAATTTCGTAGCATTCAGATCGGTTTCAGAAACTGCAATAATGTAATCCATAGAGTACTTTAGAATAGAGATGCTAATTTAACTGTTATTTATTTATTATAGTAACGGCATTAATGCCAATTGCAATACAGTGGGTACGTGATAATTAAATAACAAAGTATTGTGTAGTGATTGAATAATTAAGTGCGAGATTAAGACTGTTTCCTCGAGAATCACCTTCCTATATAAAATGTAGGTAAATTTGTGAAGTGTAAATACTCACCTGTAACATAGGAAGAAATGTAGTATGGAAAAATTCAAATATTCGTTCTCCCTCAACGTAGAATTTATGTACGTACCTAAGGTATGGTCATACTGATAGAGGTAAGAGATAGGTAACTACCTCATGTAGTGTTTTGTTTAATTTCCTAACATTTTTATTTTGTCGTATTCAACAAATCTGCGTTTGCGGACCTCTTCAACAAAGCGTCATACTTTTGGATACACCTACATTGAGGAATAACATAATGAGGGAGTTCTTACCGATCAGGTTGAGACATCCGAAATTGGAATTTAGGATGAACGATTTTCTGGACGACTCGATGAATTTCTTCAGGGAACGGCTCGTCGAAGTAACCCGTGTTCTGCGTGTCGTATTCGCCCAGGTACACCAGGATATCTCTAAGCGACGCCCTGTAAGTATTCAACGATTCCATCAATACACTGAGAAGAGTATTAATATAGTAGTAATCGTGTTTGTTACAGGCGCTAGAAACACTAATGCAAAACCATCTCGATCAGGTACAGCCCCAAAGTATCTATAGGCTTTTTAAGTTACTGTTTCTGATTACTATGATTAATCGCGATGGTTAGAAACACAGGACCAAAACTCTTTGTATGGCTGCAAATGGCTCGACAAGAGGCTCTTTATATAGGCGATATTAGGAATAGGAGAATATAGGTAATTCAATTGGGTCTTTGATTCAATTAATATAACTGATGTTAAATCTACCCGCAAACCGCTAATTCAAGTAGTAACCTCTAAGGTAGGTAGTTCGTAAAGCCGATTACAATAATTTAAAAATCCCTAAAGTAAGTAGGTACCTAAGTAAGAATTAGGGAATTCTTCTTTCGTTTTTTAGTTCTATATCCTACATCATCAATAATATACTGAGTACCGTACAAACATATAAAGTCGGACCTGTGAACGCAATGAGCAGCAGTGAGGACGAAGTGCTTGGAGACTAGAACGCCGCCGCATTGGTAGCCTGCGATCCTGAGATGAGCCTGCCAAGGAAGCTCCCCGAAGTAAGCTTCAGATCCTCCTATGATCCTCTTCTGAAGAGTCATCACAGGACTTCCACAGTTCAGAACTTGAACAGAACACCAACATAAGTATACGATTAGTGTATGTAGGTATGTGGTTTCGTTTTCGCGCTTATACAAACTTCACTACAATAATGTAAAAACGATGGTTTTATAAAAAGTACCTAGTTAATAAAACACTAAAGTCTATCTCTTACATAACATCCAGATGATCTGAACAAGATTATTAAGTCCTAACTTAGAAATACTACTGATCATTGGCATGCAATAAATAATACTTCTTGTTATCATCATTTTTTGATAAGCTTATGATACGCCTAATTCTAGGTAAAAAGTATAGGTAGGTACTGCATATATACCCAGTTGAAGTCAAAAGTGTAGTACCTACCTACTTTTGGGAATAAATATTAATTTATTATTAAAACGCCACCAACTGAGTTAAATTTCAAAGAAAAAATGCCAAATAGCCAGGTGCATATTTAATTATAGACTTATCAGAAGATATTCTTCTGCCCACATCAATAGGTACCTACCTAATTATTATGAACTCTGTGATCGTGAAAACGGATCAGACAGAAAAATTGAGATGTTGGTGCCAATTATTGTCTCCAAATAGCGTAAGGGAGAAGAAACTCAAAATTTCATCATGCCAATCAAAGTATACACTGACAGACAGAATTACAATTCTAGTAAGTAAGTTGAGGTGTAATGAAGGGACCATTTCCTTGTCGGATTTATTCATTATGGAGTCACGTAGGTAGTCATAGGTATTCTTTATTTTAAAGGTAAATAATCTTAAGTACCCTACTCCTAAATGTAAAAATAAGCTTTTTGGAAAATATTTATAGGATTATTAACTTTGACAAATAGTAATATTATATGCTATGAAAGTTATTTACTAAAATTTTTTTTAATATAAGTTTATTGACATATCCTTTATTTTTTTCAAAGATGATGCTTATAATTATTTGATAAAATTAAGTCCTAAACTATATATTATTGTATTTACCGTGTTCACACTAGGATGAAGAAGTTGATGCTGCTCAACGAAACTGTAGTACCTGAATAAAGAATACCTATGACTACCTACGTGACTCCATAATGAATTCTATTAGGTAATATAGATACGAACGTAGTATACAGGTAGATAAGAGTCTTCGAGTGTACCTATAGCATGCACAAACCTGGTCTCTTATGTATGGCATCTTTCCTCTTCTGAAGGAAGTGGTGGTGAGGATCAGATTGTGGGGTGACCTGTTGGGCAACAGACCGCGACTGAACGCAGCAGGCGAAGATCCACGACGAGAAAGGGAAGAAAGAAGAGGCGCATCCTGGTTGAGACTCACCGCCAGACAGCCAGCAGGCCAGGGTGAGAGTGCAACTGTGCTGCTGACCTCGGTAATTGCAGCCACTACCTCGCGCCTCCTCTGAATCCTTGGCATTTCCTTGATAAAGAAACGATATTGGCCAGAATCCACGATCTTGTTTAAATTTTACACAACGTTACAAATTCACCGATAACGCCCGTAGTAATATGGGCACAGTTGAACCTAATACTGTGGCACCCAATGGGAGACACGAGGAGATGTGTCATTTTGTTTTTTTCTAAATTTATTGGTTCAACATCTAAAGATGAAAACATAATTGAGACAGAAGATCGAACGCGACAAATCATGGCCCGTCACGAACTTCCATTAATTATTTGAGTGTTCCAAAAAATGAGCTTGTGTTAACAACCTTACCTTACCTTAACTTGGCTAACTTTGAATTGGCGCTGTTGCAATAAACAAGATCTATAACTGCACAGTATAGTAGTAGGGAATGGTAATGCTACAACATTCTGTAATTATAATAATTAATTATGCAGCCGAAAAATGTATTTAGAAGTATTCCTATGATGTACGTAGGTAAGTGTAAGACACAAAGGCAATTGCATATCATATAGGTACTGAACGGTATAGATACCTACTTACTTATCAGTCGAATTTCGTTGAGCCAGACAAATAAGGTGAGGGCCACTTTCATAGCACCGAGCCTCATGATACCTGCCGAAAAAAATTAGGTAGTAGGTAAGTAACTACTAAGTAGGTACTTATTACATAACAAACTTATTTCCAAAAACATTCACAGAAGAAAATGCAATACCGGAATTATATTAGTTCATGTCAAGTAGTTAGTCCTTTTTATAAGTCGCCTTTATGAATCCATAAGGTCTTTTGAATCATGAGAAGGCTGGCATCTTTGTACTCTGATAGGTTCAAACTCCTCAGGTATATACAATTTGGCAATTCGGGAACCGTCAAATGCAGCTCTTCGTGAGAAAAATATTATGTTGAAGAACCCCTGACGCGATCTATGTACAATGTAGATTCTGATTTGTTTATGTAGTACCTAAATTCTACAATAGGTAAATTCTTTCGCAATTTCAACCATTTCAGTAATTTCTAAAACTCTTCCACGCTAAACGTAGCAACATTTGTAGATAATTCTGCACTTGAATTGTATGAGTTTGAATCACGAATACCATATATTATTATACTTGCTCATGTACTATGGTACATTTTTGTCAAAACAACGGCTCTACCAAATTTATGGGCTTGTTGCAAAATGTCTTCCAAAATGGAACGGTTTTTGAATCAAACTTGATCCGTTGTTTGTTCAAGGAAATAGTGGATAAACTCGTCACGATGCAGTTATTTACATGTTTACTATTACCTTATAGAAATTGCTCTCACTTTTTATACTATGAATCTCAAAGTGAGGTTTGCCCTTCTTCCGCTCAACCGGTGATATGGTGTTGTACTTACGTAGTTGTCTAGTAAATAAACAAATGGAAATGAAAAATTAATCCCCATTCATTATTCATAATAAACTAATCACAATTCATTATTCGCATCAATCTCACGGTTCGATGAAATAGCCGGAAGGATTTGCAGTAGCCGCTTTCATTTAATTAACTGCAAAGATCCGCACAGAGGTGATGCTCTATGAGTCTAATTTTCATACCTCTCTTAAAAGTGATGCTCTGTGGGTTTATATTATCATAGCTTCATAGAGAAGTGATGCTCCATGAGTTTGTGTGATAAGCTCCATACCTTATGTCGTTGTTAATATCATATTATTATATTAATTTCCCTCTCGACTTCTTTGCTTCGTTCGGTACATCGATAAGTGTGTTGCGTTGCACCTTTCTCATCGGTATAATAGCTACCTACATACATAATACGTTTCATATATATGCATCTATATATGTCGAGTTAACCGCAAAATATTTTTCGAGAGTACATAGGTAGCTACATATTATATCAAGTAGGTGTTGCTTAAGTACTTTGTACTAAGTATGAGGGAACCAAATTCGATCGTACATCCTATAAAAGCTAACTGTCACGATTTTTTGAAGGTAACAGGTATAACAGCTAAAACTCAAGCTTTCGAAGAATTTCACATCCAACATCCAGTTCAAAGTTTCCGCTGATTTAACGAAATAACCACACATATTTGGAAATGATTATGAACTAGGTAGGTACCTGTCTTTGATATTGATAATGATCTAAAAGTTATCACAAGTGCTCTCTTGTAATGAGTGATCACTTTGACTCACCTGAGTTTGGAGCGACCATTTTATTTCATAGGTTTTATTTAATTTATGTCTCATAATCTATGTCCCGCAGAATGTACTAAAGGAACATGATTGAGAATATGGCCAGGTTAAGGTTCAATTTTGTAAGTAAATGGTTCAGTTTTGAAACTTAATTATACATCAAACTATTTGCTTTGCTTTGGTTCCAAGTGATTTGAATTTGGTTCCAATGTGAATTGAAGACGATGGAGGTTTTAAGCATAAGGTTCGTTCGCAGTGACCAACTTCCTTGTTATAATATGTGTTCGCAGTGACTTCTGATAATTATGATAATTTCTGACTGTGTTATAGTATCCATGCTGGTATTATTCGGTTTGTAAACCACTTCCAACCACTTGTAAATGACACTGCGAACTATTATTGGTAGATAGTAGAGAATATGTGTGGCACAAAAATACGTTGGTTTCGAAAAAATAGCCAAAACCTCTATCAAGGTATCATCAATATAAATTTCTCACTCTCTATCAATACTTACAAGTTGTATAGCCTCTAGTACACATTTATTACTAGCTACAGAAAATATAATCTGTATATATCACACAGATCCACATTTTTCAAATGGGAAATAAAATTGATTGCAGTTATTTGAAGCTGAAGTACATCAGGTGGTTTTGTTTTTTCACTTTTCTGTACTTGACTAAAATTCAAAACACCATAACTCTTTTCACCATGTCATTTCGCTTTCTGACGCCTTTTTCGTGCAAGAAGTTCCTAATTCACCGATTTCTCACTACCTAATCACTCCACAATTCTGTCTCTCACAAATAATATACAGGCTGTTCACTAATAGGTGGCCCACCCTTTCTATTTCCGTTGTTTCGAAAAACTTCAAATGGTAACTCCCATTTCACAAGAAATTCAACCATCACACATTTTCAATGCGCAACGCTCATCAACTCCGTTTTTTTCAAATGAGAACCTTCTTTTTTATTCCAGTTTTGGATTCTAGGCAAAATTTCATGGAAGTTTGACCCCTCACTCGAAAATTTGCGCAATTACGCTCCAAATGTGCCCTAAAAGCAAGAAATCGAAGTTTTTGGGTGTAGAGAAAAATAAAGTGAGATACATGATATTAATGTGTTTTTTCACGGTGAATAACGTGGTGATGTCGATTTTTCTATTCAAGTCTTTGAATTTTCCAATTTTCATTAAAAAAACAAAAAAAAAAACAAAAAATCTGGATTGTGCAATGTTTCTTACAAATCAAAAAATAATATCACCACGTTATTCAACGTGAAAAAACCCATTAAAATCATGTACCTATCATACTTGATAGTTCACTACACCTAAAAAACTCGATTTCTTGCTTTTAGGGCATATTTTGAGCGTAATTGCGCACGTTTTTGCGCTCTCAAATTCTCGAGTGAGGGGTCAAACTTTCATGAAAATTTGAAAAACTTTCATGCGCAACGCGCATCAACTTCGTTTTTTCAAATGGGAACCCCCTTTTTTTATTCCAGATTTGAATTGGGTGAAAATGTGATGGTTGAATTACTTGTGAAATATTAAGGGGGGTTACCATTTGACATTTTTTTCTACCACTCGAAACAATGGAAATAGAAAGGGTGCGGACCACCTATTAGCGAACACCCTGTATATAAGTATATTGAACTACTTAATAATGAATTTGAACTACTTATTATTTATTATCGCTACTACTGAACGTTCATAACTAACCTTTCTATGTACCTCTCAAGTTCCTACTTACGTACAGTGAGTGGTACTAGGTACTTACGTAAAATCTTGTGATCACAAGAACAATGAATCAAGCGGTAAAGAGTAAAGATTTTAGATATCAATACTCGCTGGAGCGAACAGAGAATTTTCCAGTGTTTCTAATAAGCTTGCGGTGTAAAAAAAAAGAAAAAAAATCTATAGAAAAACTGAGCGGAACATTGTAAACGACGCGTTTGGAAATCGGTTTTTATTGAATGAGTCTGTACTAGCTTCAGTATCTCCACAGATTATTAATGAACGTGAATTAATATGTAGTCTCAATCGCTGTTTCTTGGTCGGTCTGTCATCAAAGAAAAGTAGGAAATCACCATTTAATGAATTCATCGAAGAGTACAATGACAGAGGAAATGATTTACCCTCCAGTGATTTCGGTACAATTATTATAGCAAGCATCCACATTCACAAACTACAAAGGATATTAAGAACCCTCAACAAAGAGGGGGCCCCTTAAAGGCCCTAGTTGAACAATGAATAGATTTCCCGCTAACAGCAACTGAATCAACGGGGTCAAAGTGTTTATGATAATGAAGTAGCAAAAATTTTTCGACGCGTGAAAGTTTGAAGAGTGTGAAAGGGAAAGACTTTTCGAGCGGGCGAGCTCTTTGAAAGCGCGAACAGCCTGTTTACCCAACTAACCAGTCACAATGTGAGTTCACACAGGAAGTTATGCGTAAAATACTCATTCACCGGTTTGTAACAGTCTAAACGGGTGTATGTACGTGTGTATGTACGTGTGTACACCTACGTAGTGGTTCATTGTACGTACACAAATACGCTGTAGGGCGCATACCTAATCTGCCCGCGCGAACTTTCCCATCATTTTGCGAAAATCCTCATCGAGATCGGTTCGAAGTTTATACTGAGAGACGTAGTCAGTTTAAATGGAGAAGACGGAGGATACCCATGAGGAAACCCCAATGGAGGAATACCCGTCCATAAGGGATACCCACCAAGGTTTTAAAAAAAGTTCCATTCATGCTGCATGAGTTGATGAGCGAATTTTCAAAGAATAATGTTAACCGATTTGGTGGGTGATTCTTATAGGAAATTTCACGCTGATTCTGAATATACCATAATGTTCCAAAATTTAGGATGGTAATTCACACCAAAAACCTCAAAAAACACGTTTTTAAAGCGATTTTTGACTCTAAATTTCCAAAATTTGATCCCTTGGACAACTCCAAAAATTCTGGCCAACAAACTCTTTAATTTTCTTTTAATATTATTGACAATTTAAAATTTTTTTTGAATTTTTATCGGGCAGATATCGTCTGGAGTGACCCATATATAAATATATATATGGGTATACATATGAAAAAGTGTTAAATTTCAGAAATCGTTTTAGAATGGTCTGAAACGGATTTCCATGAAGAAAACTGTCAAAAATTTGCATTACACAAATTTTGAAGCCATTGCAATAGCTTCATCTTCTTCGAAAATTCGCTAAAATGAATAACAAGCTACCTGAAACTTTTAATGTAGGACGCGTTGTTTTCGAGCTGCGTGGTTTTTAGGAAACGTAAATTTTTACCGCTAACACGGAAAAAATCATGGCATGGATATATATATGAGTAACTAGTGGTTCTTGAGAGTCGGTAGGGTTTAATGAAAA
>JAEMON010000006.1:6817656-6827755 GCA_030264115.1 Lygus lineolaris | reverse complement strand
ATAATAAACCGTTGTGTAATAATTTGCAGCGTTTTTTCCCCGTCACCACATAAAAAAACCTTACGGAGAATTAGTGGGATTTTCTCGTACAACCGAGCCGTTGTTAAGGAAATTTTGGCGAAACAAACGTTAATCATTATTAAATGATCTGACTGTAGAATGATCTGTCTGCATCAGAAATGTAATAAAATGCCGCCAACCGCATATTTAATATCAATCCGTAGGTACTCGAGGTAAGATTTTGACATAAATTTTGACATGATTTTGACTTTTCGCTGGGGTCAATCCAAAATTTTGTCCCGTCAAAAGCGTTACCCAACAACCGATAATCAAAGTTGGTTGGGAGGTATTGTTGTAGGGTATTCTTGATCTTGTTGTTGTTTTTAAGTTTAGGAAAATATCGACACGATCGCTGGGGTCAATCCAAAATGTCCCCTCAAAAGCGTTACCACGTTTGACATGGTTTCATTGTTTTTAGCCCCGAGCAGCCAGCATAAAATTTCGGCATAAATCGAGAGCATCACTATGTACTTTGTGACTACATAGTGTAGCTATGCCGGCGAAATCGAAAGCGGAATTGATCAACGCAAACTCGAGGCAAAACTGCGGGACAACGCACATATTCATGTCACAATGTATCAGCGTTAAGCGTTGATACTCTTTATAATTTTCCTGTTAGTCTGCATCAGAAATGTAGTAAATTGCCGCCAACCGCATATTTTAACCTCCATCCGTACTCGAGGTATGATTTTTTAAAGGGTTTTTCAGGAAAAACGTGTTTTTTCCCTTTTAAACTCAAATTTCTCCGGTTTACCTCATTTAATTTTGACTATTGACCTCATTTTCGGAATTAGCGTTAAATTTCTCATAAGAATAGCGTACTTGGGTTCTTAAAAAGTACCATCCAAAGACCTTCAAAATTGGGTTACCAGCTAGAAATGTCTCAAATTCCCATATTTCAAAATATACTTATAAATTTAACGGTAATAGGGAGTATGTGATTATGTTAGAAGAGTAATAGAAGAACCTCAAACACCCAGCTCATCAGTTAGATATCGCTTAATTTTCTAGAGTAGGATTTCCATGTAGTTCATAGAAAATTTCATGTTCAATCAATTTCATGTGGTATTCAGAGGTTCAAATCAATGTTATTCTACTAGGTAGGTAGGCTCATGAAACGATCCTCTAAGGTCAGACGGTCTCCGTAAATGGTATTGAATAGATTATAATATTGAATCCACACAGATTTTAAAATAATTTTATTCACGCCCAAATCCTCAACGATTACAGACGTAGAATTAATAGGTACCTACTCATGAATATAATATATAATTCCAATAATTACAGTTTAAAATAATTTATTATATGTTAGAATTAGTTCTTTATCCACTGAGTACCATCAATTCCTCTTTTCTCTGAAACGAAAATATATGATTTTAGTTCGAGTGTAAATTCATTTTTCGGTTGAGTACCGTAAACGGGGGTTATTTTGAACAAGTTTTGCATAAATTTCACCGCAGCGCACTCATTTTCGCAGTTATTTTGAATTTTTTTTAACCATTCGATAGCTTAACATCTCAGCTTCAATTTCCCGTTTGGACGACCCCATTATCTTCAATACGAGAGGGTGGAGGAATTTTTGTTGTTGTTCAGAAATAGCCCCTCATTTAGGGGCTACTTTGAACACGAGTGATTTCACTGTGAAAAACGCCAGTTTTGTGTGCCCTGTTCGAAGAAACCCCTAGAATACGCAAGTTTGAATTTTTAAAAAAATAACTTCGCTTTACAGACAGGTTTTTCTTCAAGTTTCTTCTTCAAGTTGTTGTTGGGGCGTTGTTCAAAGTAGCCCCATCGTCCTCCAGTGTCATAAAAAAGGCTAAGAAGTTGTTCAAAGTAGCCCCTCAAAGTTCCCGTTTTTTAGTTGAGTAGCGATATAAAATCAACAAAATGAGTTAGAGACAAAAGAGAAAATGTAGCCAAATAGATTGGTAACAAAAATATCACTAATCTGAAACTGTTTCTCTCACATGAACTCCGAAGCAGATGAGGTTTGGGCACTGTTGTCAAAAATGCTGTTATCACACGAGACCGATAAGAAGGCGACAGCGGCCCAGGTTAGCCAACGCGATAACTTTTCACAATTGCAGTGCATTCTATAATAAACCTTGAAAGTTCAGGACCAACCAAAGGTCGCTAGCTTGGAAACTAAGCCCTCTAGGAGGATTTTCGATTCGACAGCTTGTCTGTTCAAAGTAACCCCTGTTTACGGTACCAGAAATTTTATTTTAAGTACTCTTTTTTTAATACTCTTCCTTTACTCTTCGGGTCAAGTGAATAGAGTAAAAATGTTGTAACTTAGGAATGCATTCACTACGTCGGAATATTTTTCATCTCTTTCAGCTCCTTTGTTGAGGAAGTCACTTCACACTCGCTTAGAAGATGTCACTGTCTATTCATGAATGCACATTCACACTCTATTCTGACAATCGCCGAGGACTAAGAAACAGGGATAAGAAAGGCTCTTGCTCTCTTTGTTTCCTCGTTCGCCTTTTGTACGCTCAAGCTCTTTCAAAGAGTTCGCACCCTCAAACCGCGTCTCCTTTCACCTTTCTCCTTATTTTCCCTCCCGTAGTTCAAACTTCGTGAACTGTATTAAATGAACTGCAGATTCGAGATTACAGTTAAGCAAAAATAATATAAAAAGTAAACTCTCATGGTCCCACGGTATTTGGGAAGTCGTGAGAATCATTCCATTTCCGTCGTTTCTTTCAGACTTCAAGAACGTTTCTAAGGATATCGTACCATATTTAGAAGAAAACGTGCCACTCATTCAAAGAACGAATAGGAAGGGGGTTCAGCACCTTTTTTTTGAAAATTGTTGACATTTTGAGTTAGTGGTAGTTTTGGATTCTCCATTCAAATCTGGACATTTTGATATGTCACACTTATTCTTTTGAACTTATGATACGCTGGAAAATGGAGGGAGAAGTGCGCGCTCCAAGACGATGGAGTGTGAGAGCGCCTGACTCGCCGCGCCTCCACTCGCCCTAGTGGTAGTACCTAGTAAAGACAAATCTTGCAGAATGCTCTCAAAGTAAACATTGAGAAACCGAAATTTTTGCTCAAAATACTGCAAAAGTGCGGCAACACTGATGTGTTACCAACCTTGAAACATTGGAAAAGGTTTGGTGACGAGAAGAAGGAGAAAGGCAAGTTTATAGATTTTTCATAACCTTTTCAGGAAATCGGGTTTTTCTCAAAACCACGTTTTTCGAGGTACTAGTACATTTTTCTCAGGAAGTACCAAAGCTATTGAGAAAAAATTGTTTCCCCTGTAGGGGAAATCTATGACTGGAATTAAAAATATTGTGAAAAAGTTGGTTCAGGAATTTAGAGGAGCATGTTTTGCAAGTTTGAAAAAGAGGTCTGCGGCCATGAGCTGCCATTGCTTCCCATATCCATTGAGATTTTTTTTTAATTCCACTAATAGGTGTAGAGTGGATCTACAATACAAAAAAAGAATCAAGTAAATCGGTCCAGTAGAAGCCGAGAAAAGTGTACCAAACGCCATGAGGAATTTGGTACACCCCTAAGGGGTTTCCGCCAGTGGTGTGAAATATTGTTCCAACTTTTCTCAGCCAATGATCGATCAATTTCAAATCTGTTTTCGGCATTCATTCCATTTTTTAATTCTGCGAGGCAACACACTATCAAAATTCTTAATCAATCTTTTCTTCAATCTTTTCAATTCTTAACCTAATCACAAGATATATTGTGAACTTTGTCCGATTGATCTGAGGGTGTTGACGTCGTCAAGAAAAAGTGATCCCTTAGTTCTTTTGAGGTGTGTATAATAATATTTTACCTTTTGTATTACATATTTTCACCTTTTATATATTATCTAAAAGGAAAAAAAAGAAATACAAAAGGTAAAATTGAAATATAAATATAAAATGTAAAATTTTAAAATGTAAATGTATATAAATAATATTTATAGAAGGCGATTGCCAGCAGCAGCTTCCTTCTTTCCTTTTCACCTATGATTTCTTGAAAACAATACTCATTACATAAAGTGTATGAAATTGGTTGCAAAAATTATGAAATTGGTTGAAACAATTAAGAATTTCACTGGAAAAAGCTAAATTTTTTAGCTTAAGCCTATCTAAATATATATTCAACTCTAAGTTTGAAGAACACGGATTGAAGAAAAATTACTGTAAAACAGTACTTAAAAAACAGTAATGGTCTATCTGGGGTGGTGATAAGCTCAAAGGATCGATTTTGGTTTCCTTTTATACACATTATACAATTTGAGTTTTTGGAAGAAGTAACTGGGCCCAGTGTTCACTAAGGGATGGTGATAACTGGCTTAAGTAGATGTACAATACCAGAACAGCATGTTCGAGTGTTCAATACCGGTTTGTTCCAGTAACCGTCATCAGTATTGCTCAACAGTGGGTAGTATCTTCGATGCAGTATTTTAAGGTGACTTTAATATCTGATGGTTATACGATCCTTGTGTACCTAAAGTTTCAAAACGAGTTAAATGATGGTTTTTTAAAGGTTGGAAAAAAGTGGCAATAACTGGAACACATCTCTATTGATAAAAAAAACACCTGGCAACTCTTGGTATAACTTGACTTGTGAACCCCTACAGATAACTTGAAAACTTCATGTTTGTAACTTGTACACCCCTGGTGCTGGTGATATCAGGAACACGGATCACCTTGAGTTTTGTTTTCCTTGTAGCGACGTGAGTTTGACATAATATTTTGAGGGAAAAAGGTATATGTATTGTCTGTCACATTTTTCGGGCCTAATGTTACCGACATGAAGATCGCAGATTACTTGAATAACTAGCAAGATATTGTAGAAACCCTACCGGAGAAGCAGTGAGCTGCTAATAACTGTGTTGTAAAATAACAATATTATACCGTTTAGTAATTTCTAACCTATTATTTATTAATATTATTTTTATTATCATTATTATTATTAATAGTAATTATAACCTATAATGTAATTTCGGTGGTCTTGGTTGAATATGCAATGACCCGCACGACCGATCAGTCTTGAAGGAGGGGAAAACTCCAGCGCCGTGTCTGATGCGTATTTTCGAGAAAAAGCTATTAAGCCGATGGGTTTTGTCTCAATTCGTCAATTTTCCTTCTTCGAAAACTATGAAGTATGTACCTAATCTGATTCTAAACTGTTCTACCAATAGGCCAATATACTAGAAAAATTCCTGGCCAGGTTGGTGTGCGTTTTCAAGGGTAATATTTCAAGTTAAAAGGGTAAAATACACTGACCAGTTCAGAAGCTTCCTCGTGGCCTTCACAGTATGTCGCCATTAAACTGACAGAAAACTAGAAATGAACGGTTGGCCAAGCACGTGTCGATAGAATGCAGGGCAACCAAAAATTAAAAAATCTTTATTTTTGGACGATACAAAGCACGGTGGCAAAAAAGATTGAAACCCGCCCTTTGCCCTCACGCAACGGCTAAAATTCGCCGGAAAAAGCGCTTAGATATTACTTGGGCTTGCACTTGCACTTGCTCAGTAGATAATACTGATCCAACCGTGATGAAAATTCATAGGTCTGCCCCCAACTGCCCTCCGAGTTTGAGCGAAATCGGTCTATTAGGAACTGAAACATCGTAGTTTCAGGAAATTCGCGTTTGCGCATGCGCACGCGCTATTAGTGGTCTGTTGGCGATGAAATTCATGGGGGACCCTCTAGGGTTTAACTCGCTTAATCCCTGAAAATTTCACCGGAATCGGTCGAATAGTTCCGTAGCTACATGTATGACAACAAATTTCAAGTTTGCGCTTGCGCAGCAGCTATAAGGGTGGCTACGCACTTGCGGTTTTCACCCGCGCGGTTTAATCGCCGCAGAAACGAAACACACACAACTCAATGGAAGAACGCGCACCCGCGGCTAAAAAACCGCGTTCTTCTATTGAGTTTTGTATGTCACATTTCCGCCGCGATTAAACCGCGCGGGTGAAAACCGCAAGTGCGTAGCCACCCTTACTGATTCAATCATTACGAAATTAATGGGGGATTGTCTTAGAGTCAACCCCCAAATTCTAAATTGTGATGCGTTCTTAGGGGTAACATTTTAAAATTGTTTGTTTCAGGTTGGATCATATTAAACGCATCATCATTATTATTATCGAACCCAACTTTTGGACATTCATCTCATTAAAATTGGTTATTAAAATTGCAAGGGTAAAGAAGCTTTAAAATATCATTTCTGATGTTTTTAAGGCAAGTAAAGGTGAATTAATAGCTCTCGTTTAGGCTCAAAGTTATGGAACCACCATCAACGTTTGTATTATAATCATTTCGTTAAGTCATTTTGTATATACATAAATTACATAGGTAATGATTATTTATTTAGTGAAAAATCCTATAAATTGGTTTAAATGTAAAGACATTGTTATAAGTGGTTTTTGAAAATTGATTATCAATTTGCTGACCAAGAACTTGAAACGTTTTCTTAACAAATGTGCTGCAACAAAATGGACTTACGCGTGGAAGATGATCCTCAAAAACCGGATCAATCAATAAAATTACAGTAAAATTGCAAGGTTAAAGAAGCTTTAAAATATAATTTCTGATGTTTTTAAGGCAAGTCTAGGTGAATTAATAGCTCTCGTATAGTCTTAAAGTAATGGGACCAGCGTTCTTAATAATCATTTCGTTGTCATTTTGTATAGATATAAATTACTCAGGTAATGATTATTTATTTATCAAATCCTTAATTACCTGTAGTTATTGTTTTTTTGGCCATTATCTGTAATTATTCATGGTAGGTACATTGTTCTCTGTCTTCCATTATTTTTATTGTGTCATATTTAGGTATGCATAACTGATTATACGTTTGTTCATGTACTTTATACGTTTGTTCTAATTTGTTCAATTTACAGATCGCTGAATTTTTCCGTGTAATTGGGCTTGACCTTAATTAAAAACAAAATAAATAAAGAAATGTGGTTTTTTTAAATTGTTCATTAACTTGCTGACTAAAAACTAAAAACTGCAACAAGATTGACTTACGCGTGGAAGATGATCCTCAAAAACCGGATCAATCAATAAAATTGGTTAGTAAAATTGCAAGGGTAAAGAAGCTTTAAAATATAATTTCTGATGTTTTTAAGGCAAGTCAAGGTGAATTAATAGCTCTCGTATAATCTCAAAGTTATGGAACCGCCATTAACGTTTGTATTATAATCATTTCGTTAGTCATTTTGTATATTACATAAATTACATAGGTAATGATTATTTATTTAGTGAAAAATCCTATAAATTGGTTTAAATGTAAAGACATTGTTATAAGTGGTTTTTGAAAATTGATTATCAATTTGCTGACCGAAAACTTAAAACGTTTTCTTAAAAAATGTGCTGCAACAAGATGGACTTACGCGTGGAAGATGATCCTCAAAAACCGGATCAATCAATAAAATTGGTTAGTAAAATTGAGCTTTAAAATATAATTTCTGATGTTTTTAAGGCAAGTCAAGGTGAATTAATAGCTCTCGTATAGTCTCAAAGTGATGGAACCAGCATCAACGTTCGTAATAATCATTTCGTTGTCATTTTGTATAGATATAAATTACTTAGGTAATGATTATTTATTTATCAAATCCTTGATTACCTGTAGTTCATAGTTTTTTTGGCCATTATCTGTAATTATTCATGGTAGGTACATTGTTCTCTGTCTTCCATTATTTTTATTGTGTCATAATTAGGTATGCATAACTGATTATACGTTGTTCATGTACTTTATATGTTTGTTCTAATTTGTTCAATTTACTGTTCGCTGAATTTTTCCGTGTAATTGGGCTTGACCTTAATTTAAAACAAAATAAATAAAGAAATGTGGTTTTTTAAAATTGTTCATTAACTTGCTGACTAAAAACTGCAACAAGATTGACTTACGCGTGGAAGATGATCCTCAAAAACCGGATAAGCGAGCGATGGGGAGGCGAAGAGCGGTGTCATGGCTTCCTCAGGCGGACACCTGGTCACCTTCAGGAACTTCCCCGTCAAGGAGGGCCGGGATCCTGGAAGGCCCCGACGACGTCCTGGCGGGAGTACGCAGATTCGACGTTGCGGATACTCCGGCGATGGCACGTTCGACGGCCGTTTCTGGACTCGAGAGGAGCACTGCGGGTTCGGACCGCCTAGAAAAAAAAACAAAAAAAAACTGGCGGGACTCGAGAGAGAGAGAGGGAGGACGTCTTTCACGAAGACGGTGGAGTACGCTCCGGAGAAGGCGGGTGTCGGCAAGGCCGTGGAAGAAGGCCGATCCACAGGCTGGTGAATCGTCAGTGGGGATGGGTTTCGAGCGAAAAAATATCGATTAATGACATCGATTATTATATTTAGCTAATTAATCGATCTACTGATTCCCCATCTGGATCTACTGATCCCCATTGGGGAATTATCATCAATTTTTTAAATTTAATTTTCTGAATGGTGATGGCTTAAAAGAAACAATAGGTATTGAAGTCGTCAGTCAAAAATAGGTAGTGTATCTGTAATTTTATAAAATTGTTTGAAATTCTAGAAAATCTATTGAAATTTTCATTATTTTCCTATGGCGGGAAGTGACGTTGAAAAGGGTGTTGTCTATCATTGGCCAAACCCGTCTAAGATGAAAACCAAACAAAACGAAAAACAACAACTCTCTAAAAACAGCACTGTTCGTGCTCCTGATTTAGTGAGAATCAAATTAACTTAACTCAATAATTAATTATTATTAATCCATTATTTAAATTAACTCTTTTTTCACTGCTCCAGATGCAATCTCAGCACATTATTTTTCGGTTGTTCTTTTAGTGTGACGTATAAAAGGGTTTCTCGTCAAGGTCCAGGAACCATTTTGCTCCAGAAACCATCCCCTGAACACTACCTCGAAATGAGATCCTTGATCAGTAAATTTGAATTGAACTCCCGGATCAGCTCGATTGAAAATTGAGCTCCCAAAACATGTGAGTTGAGAATTGAGCTCTTAGATCAGCTGAGTTTAGAATTGAGCGCTCAGATCAGATGGACCAAATAATGAGCTTCGAAGCCAGCTGAATCGAACATAAAACTCCCAGATCACATGAAACGGAAATTGAGCTCCGAAATCAGCTGGATCAAAAATTGATCACAATGATCACCCATCATTTTACGTGAAATTTCATGGAAAAAGCGACTAACGTGTTGCTCTTCATTTTCCGGTTCAAGCGTCAACAATAAATTCCAGTTTACCTAACACTTATTCTCAATCAAATTTAGTTTTTTCCCCATTCAAATGCAAGGTAGGTCCTAGTCACCTTGAATTTGATTGGAAAAAAATAAATTTGATTTTGAAAAAACTAAAATTAGGTTTATTTATTTATTATTTATTTATCTAACACGGGCAAGCCCATTAAGCAGATAATTCAGAAAGAAAAAAAAAACAATAGGAATAAATCGAATTAGGTCGAATTAGGTTAGGAATAAATCGAATTTGACTGGGAAATACAATATTAGGCACCCACATATTCTGACGTCAGCCGCCGTCAAGTGAGCGTAGTCGAAAGGAGGATCGGCCTTCGCGGCGGCGCCTTGCGACGACAGCCAGGAGTTGCCGGGTCTTGTAGGTCGCACCGTTAGCCGCCAAGTCGGGTGGGGAAGCCGCGGGTGACCTTGGAGTAGAGGGAGGCGCGACCGAGAGCAGAGCAGCCGCCGCGCCGTCCTCTCACTCCGCGTCATCAACATAGTTTCCATGATCCGATGAAACTATCGCCTCGCCCTCGTCCTCGTCCATCACTTCAGTCGCTCTTTCCTCTTCAGTCGCTCTTTCCTCTTCAGTCGCTTTTTCCTCTTCAGTCGCCCTTTCCTCTTCAGTCGCCCTATCCTCTCCAGTCGCCCTTTCCACACGCCGCACACAGTGATAGTCTCTAAATTGTCTTTCCTACCCCCGATACCCAGTAAACTCCAAAAACTCAAAAAAGTAAAAAATCTAAAAGTTTTTCTTTTATGTAAGTATTTTTTCGGGCTGAATATGAATCCGAGGATGGATTAAAAAGTTCCATTCATGTAGCATGAGTTGGTGAGCGAAT
>JAEMON010000006.1:6777583-6799078 GCA_030264115.1 Lygus lineolaris | reverse complement strand
TTTCATTTTATGAATGGAGAAATGATTCCATTTGGGGCTTTTTCAAAATTCTGCTGAGTTTGTGAGATAATTTGATGAGTTTGTGTTTTTGATGTTTTTGATAGTTTGTGAGATGATTTGAACAAACACCATTAATCGTTCGAAAATTCGGATGATAATAATTACCTTGCATTCTACTGGCTTTCTGAGCTAGAATCTGCAAATATTATGCAAATATTCCATTCCATTGGTAAATGTGAAGTAAAGTAAATTACATCCCAAGTGCTGCCATCTAGGGAAAATAATCTTACTAAAATCGATGTCACTTAGCCTTAACGATTCTTGGCCTCAGACAGACACGGAACCAAATTTGATAAGAAATTTCTAAAACGTAAAATGCGAGTGGACATTTTGATTCTGGAAGAAAATAAATTTTCACCTCACAAAAGCGAAAACAATGCTTCCGCGACCTCTGGTTGACTCGGAAGCAATATTATGAACAAATCCACATTCGCTCAACACCTATTCGCATTATCACAATGTAATGAGTATGTTATTTGATACTTTCATATTCCGGGTGGTTTTCCAAAACCCTTCCCTATGATATTATCGCATGAGTATTAATTTGTTAAAAGGGTTCCAACCACGAATGCCCACGGAACTGTCCCACGCGTGTGACTGGTCGCTGGTCAGTCGTTTCAAAGATCGGGTTCATCTCCACGAGGCGGGTTGATCAGACCACTTTCCGATTTTTTTCTCCAAGGACCCTCAAATCAGTTCGCACCAATTTAGAAATAAGTAGGTAGGTACCCATCTAAAAAATTTCTAAAGGACTTGAATTGCAGTTCCCCAGATTTCTCCTGCGTTTTAATAAGGCAGACACTTCCTCTACAGGGTGAACAGACAAAGCTAAAGTCAGTAGGTAGATGAGGAGTAATAGAACAATTTGAATATATATACTCGTACATATGTATATACATATGAAAAATGTTAAAATTCAGGAATCGTTTCAGAATGGTCTGAAACGGATTTCCGTGAAAATAATTTCCAAAATTTTACATTACCAAAATTTTGAAGCCATTGCAATGGCTTCATTTCCTTTCGAAATTCGTTTAAAAAAAATACCAAAGAATTCTGCGTCGAATGAGACCATCACCAGCGTTTTTTAGCTGGCTGAATCCGTGAATTTTTCAAGTTTTTATTTTTTGGTGTTCCAGCTAATCGGCTAGGTATTTATAGGAACACGGGGCATATTCGAAATCTGCCCAAAATCTCCTATAAATTGGGAACGGAGCCTAATTTTTGACGGAAACTGGCCATTTTTGGTCCCACTATGCGTGCCATGCGATTATTAAATAGGCTACCTACTCAATAAAACTCGGCCAGAATAGCTGCCTTCTCTCGTGAACTCAAAGTTCATCTGATTTAACTACATAGGTAGGTATCGCCTCCTGGTCAATTCAGTTGGCCTGGTCTTCAATTCATACTCTTTTAGCGAATTTTCAGAGAAAATGAGGCTATTGCAATGGCTTCAAAATTTAAATTATGCAAATTTTTGAACTTTTCTTCATGGAAATCCGTTTCAGACCATTCTAAAACGATTCCTGAAATTTAACACTTTTTTATATGTAGGGAGGTATATTCATATATGTGTCATTCCAGACGATATCTGACCGAGGAATCGGCTAAAAATCTGAAAAAATTTAAAAAATGTAAATAATATCAAAAGAAAGGTTACGTTCGTTGGCCAGAATTTTTGGAGTACTCCAAGGGTTCAAATTTTGAAAATTGAGAGTCAAAAATCGCTAAAAACACGTTTTTTGAGGTTTTTGGTGTGAATTACCATATTAAACATAGGAACGTATGGTATATTTGGAATCAGCGTCAAATTTCCTATAAGAATCGGTTAAAATTATTCTTTGAAAATTTGCTCATGCTGCATGAATGGAACTTTTAACTCTATCCTTCAACAGAATAACTCGATTTGTTAATTTGTATGCACGACTAATCAAAATGTAGTACCTATGATTTGTGAACATTTTTTTCCATAACTGAAATTAGTTTTTTAAATGTGAAATTCTTGAACTCTCCTAAATTTAAGTTTTGTATCCACCTCTTTCAAACAAGGTCTATTCAATAAATCAAACTCTGTTATTCGAACTTTTATTCTAGGTCCCTGTAATTTTGAATTATCGAGAGTCGACTGTATTTACAGAAATACGCTGATAAAGTGGGAATACGGGAAGAAGGATGAAGAAGAGATGAGGGGGAGCGATGTGGCGCGGAGGATGGGAGGATGAAGAAGGGAGGCTGACACACTTGAAGACGAGTCTTTATAAGAGTTGGGAAGCAGCGGCCCCCGACCACTAGTCAGTGACCACACGATGCGGGAAGCACGTATAAAATTCGCCGTAAGCGCCGCGGCTCTGTTTACGGTCCTGAGCGGAGTCCTGGCCCAAGGGTCCAGGCAGGACCAAGGGTCCCTGCCGGTGGAGTCCGCCCTCACGATGGACCCCCTCGTCGGACTCCTGGGGTGCTTGAGGGACGACAAGCCGGGCTATTGCTTCCAAAAACGGGCCCTGGGCTACTTCGAGTCCTGGATGACGTCTTCCGAAGACGAGGACGACGATACGTTCGACGCAGAAGGCGAGTCGGAGCGGCTCCCGTCCGGAATTCCGCCGCAGTGGGGGAAAATCGTTGATCAGGTCGCCGAGAGGATTTCGTCCTCTTACGGCAACGACGACGACGATGACGAAGACGACGACCAAAAGTCCAGGTCCAACGACACCAACCTTCAAACCCGATCCAGTTCCGGAGTCGAGGGTGAGTCGATTTCCCATTTCGATAGATGACAATAATTTTACAAATTTCCACACACCGATTTGCCTCTTCTCAACTTCAAGTTCTATTTTATGTACAATTCTGTCTAATCTGTTAAATTATCACAATTCGAAAGCTACACAATTACTATAATCATTCACTTTCAACAAATTAATGAACCAAACTCATAAGAAATTATTAAACTACCTACTCGAATTTCGGTGCAAAACATCTATATTTTCCCAAAAATCGTCCTTTCATGAGAAGGAACTCGAGATTTCATGGAAGTAGGTACCTAAATTCGATACTTTCACCAAATATGATTATTTGAGTGTAAAATCACACTGCCACCAGATAGGTAAGTACCCAAATTTCAAGAAATGAAAGCCCTAGTTTGGAAATTTCTAACTGAATGGTATAGTTTGTCTTATGATTATCGCTAGATTACGATTTTTGGGATTGAATGAGACCACCTCATTGTGTGTATTGTCAGTTTTTGGGTTTGAATTTGAACCCTGAATTCTTGGTCATCAGCTTGTCAGTTTTTGTTGTTTTTTGGAAGTCAAACTACATAGTCAGTTTCAGTTTAGTTGGTCAAAAGTGGTTGTGATGTGGTGATGTCTTGAGGAGTAATATAAACCTGATGATGGCGTAAATGTTGAAATATCTATCGTGATCATACAAATCTGGCGTAGAACAAAAGTAATTACCCTTCCAATAACAAGATAAATATGGAGTTCTACGAACTGAAAAAGAAAACCCTCATCAAAATTCATACTTTTACCGAATATGATTATTTGCGTGTAAAATCACACTGCCATCAGATAGTTAAGTATCTAAATTTCAAGAGATGAACGCCCTAGTTCGACAACTTCTAATTAAATGGTATACTTTGTCTTATGATTATCGCTATATTACGATTTTTGGGATTAAATGAGACCACCTGGAACACTGTAGGACCAACCGTTATTCCCTCCTCATAAGGGCTGAAAAAAAAATAAATAAAAAAATAAAACACACACATTAGGTAATTAGCTAATTGCAGTTTTTGAATTTATTAGGCGTTTTTCCCTCAAAAGTTAATTGCAAATTTTTGTCACATAATTGGGACCAATCGCGATTCAAACATCAGCTGATTCTATGCGACCGTAGTTCCGTTTCCCTCAAGTCAGGTCTTCAGGATTGTTCATAGTTTCCACAAGCCACCAATAGCTACATAATATAATAATTATTCTACTGACGAATCTTTCCATGCGATTCTACGTATGTTTTATGTACTCAAAAAAGCAAATATGTATCGATATGTCTATCTATCTATCCGAGACATGATGCATATTGTAGGTCGGCAGGCACTGTCGGATGTTACAGATAGGTGCTTCTTGTTAAGAAAATACCTTTTTATGACATTATTTTTTCTAATAATTTACACGATTCTCCCCGCAAGGGTTACCGATGTGTACATGGAAAAAGAATTAACTGTTGTGTATTAATTTTGCAGTGTTATTGGTTTGATGCTTGATTCCAAAGCTTTGTAGGATGGTTTGTGTATTGAAAACTGATGGTTTGGATTTACTATTGAAAAGAGTAAACCAAAACCGCGTGAATGTATACAATCTCAAACAGGATACCTTTCCTACCTCATGAGTTTCAACTTAACTCGATATTATGTGCGGTCTCGCCGCAAGCCAGCGTGCTCTATTGAGTACCCCCTGAATGGAAGTTTACTCCTGTATACCTTCCTCGTGTAACCGGCTTTGTATTGAAACCTACACTGTGTAAAGTCATTCTAGAGGCTTTCAAACTTACAATGTGAGTTGAGGGCAAATGAATCAGGACTTTATCAAGTTTGCCAAAAGTTTATGTTGGTTGAGAAAATCTATTTGAGATTTTTTTCGAGTTGTTGAAGAGGTGTGTAGTCGGTACCTACATCAGGAACATATAAGCCGCTGTTACTCCTTTACTTTGCTGGAGCAATTGAAATGTGTGGCAGTTCTTCTCTTTTGAGAAATATTTATTCCACTATTATTGATGATTGTGTGCAGACAACCACAGTTTTTAGAATAATACTCCAGAGGAAGGGGTCATCAAGATGTGCAAGATGTTGTGAAGTAGGTACCTATCAACACAATTATTGTGAGAAACTATACTGCGTTTGAAGAGATGAGAAGAAACTCTCCTTCTCATCATTGAGATCATTCGTGTTCTTCAAATTTCGCAGCAGTAAAATTGCAATTCCATTTCAATTTCATGAGAAAGAAATTGAAATTATTTTTCTTGCAAAGCTATTGTTTATGATTTGGAACAGATATAGAAAAAGGAAGATATGAAAAATACGAGTTTTCGAACATACGTTGCCTATGGAAGAATTTAGAATTACCTTTCCCGCGTGGTACATAAAACAAATTTTTAAAATTGTCCTTGTACATCACCCATTCTCGTTTCTCCCTATTCTTTTGTATTTATCTCACAAAAATATAATAAGTCAATCAAATCCATTCGTTTCACACAAGAGAGCGAGTTTTTTGTTTAATCTTGAACAGCCAAAACACCTTGTGCAAAAAATTTGTAGTAAAACTGGTTGATTCGGATTCAGGGTTGCTGGAGAAAGCCAAGATATCCGCGTTTTCTGCTACCGGTTTGGTCGACGGGCAGAATTTCTTCGACCATTTTCTCCTCTCGTTCTTATCGTACTGAATTTATTAACTATCTGTCAGAGCCTCAGAAGTAGAGCCATGTAGCATGTCTTGATGAGCGAATTTTCGAGAAAAAACTCACTTTGTATACGATTTTTGTGTGGAAATTATTCATTTCTAGCTTGATTAACGTTTAATACGAGTATTAAAAATAATTTTGAGAATTTGAGTAGGTTTAAGTGATTAATACAGGTTCAATATCATTTTATGTCGTCACATAATGTTTATGTTAGGGAAATTAAAAAGGAAAATGATAGTTTTTGCCCCGGTGTTGTGGTTTGAATTCGGGATGGTCTAGTGCAAGATGAAAATGTATGGAAAAACGCTGCAAAATTTATGACTCGTGTTACGCACCGGTTTATTATTTTTTATATGATCTATGAGCTCTATTTTCGACTCAGCTGACCTGCGAGCCGAATTTTTGACTCAACCGATGGATTGGTTGCAGTACCGAACCCCCAAAAGAAAGACTGGGCTTATTATTATCGTGTTACCGTGTGAGACGAACCGTGCAGGGATCTTTGAACCTACTTGAGCCCTGTAGGTATTTACGGACAAACATAGTTCCATTCCTACCCTAAAATGTATTTCTATGGAAAACAGTTTCAAAACGCTGGAAATCATTACACAATGGTTTATTTTCCAAACTTGTAGATAACCCTCCTGTAACTATCCTCCTGTTATCACAACAATTAATACCTGATCTGTGAGCTCATCTTCCAACTCAGATTATCTATGAGTTCAATTTTTGAGTCAGATGATCAGAGAGCTCTCTTTTCCAGGCAGCTACCGTTGGGAAAATGCCCACCTTCAGTATTGATCCCTGTACTTCCGTCAGTAAAGATCAAGTTGAGATTCATCTTTCGTGTTTTCGTTTATTTTCCTATTCAACGCCTCGTGGGGAACCCAGGGTTGGTCGCACAGTGCTCCCTGTATAGTCTCATTCGATTCTAAAAATCAAAAACTATTCAATATCGCAAAACAAATTACACCCGTCCATTAAAAGTTATTAAGCTAGAGCTTTTTTTTGACATTTGCAACCTCCTATTTTTCAACCCTTAGTAATGACTGACAGAACCGCCAAGTTTAGTTAGTAAAATAAAAATTATTTGGAGTTTCCAAGCAAGTACCTAGTTTGGTATAATATACCATAAAATGGTTTTGAGCCGGTTTAAATCCATATATTATATTATAAATTGATTCAAACTTACTCAAAACTATTTTATGGTAACATCATGTTTACGTTCATGTAAAAAAACGTAAATTATATCTCTCACCACGGTTGTTCAAATTCGGGCCGATTGGGAACAAAATAAATAGGTACCTAGTTCTAGGGGAAAATAGTATTGACACAGGAAAATAATTTTAGCAAGAGCAGGTTTAGACAGATGAACCAAAGAAGATTATTGAGATAATTATTGGACGAATAATATCCATGCCTAGCACGTTGGATGTGAAACTTTCGCAATTAGAGGATTGACATTGTCGTCGAATCAAAGAACGGTGGATTGGCTTGACCCATTTCGCGAATCGACAACGGGATGGAGATACAAAATCAAAACGGCTCACAGTGGTCCGAAATGGAATTGTAGCGCGAAAAGACTGTTTTGAAAGGCTGTTCTGATAAAAAATTCCACACTGATTCCGAATAGGTATACAATGTATTCCTGTGTTTAAGATAGTAATTTTCCTCAAAAACGTGTCTTTAAAGTGATTTTTTACCCTAGATATTAAACATTTGACCCCTTAGATTACTCCAAATATTGTGCTCAACGAACTCATCCTCTCTTTTTATATTATCGACATTTTTATTATTTTTATTTTTTTATTTTTTAGAGCTTACCTAGGGTGAGATATCGTCTGGAGTGACACATGTACATAGATATATGATTCAACACATAAAATACATACACAAAAGTTTTAAACCTCAAGAATCGTTTTAGAATGACTAAAAACGGATTTCCATGGAGGAAATTATCAAAAATTTGCGCACTTAGTAACATTCAGACGCCTAGGGGTCATTCATAATCATTGTGAAATGATGATCAAAATACACTGTTCAATAATATATCGTTGAATTGATAGAACAGAGTGGTATTGTAGTCAGATTAACATTGCAATTGTGCAAGAAGACTATCAACTTTAGTTCCATTTTTTTTAGTCCCAATTTATCCCCATATATTATATACAAATAATTCTAGAGCTCTTCTGAAAAAAAAAATCATCAAAGAGAGCGCTCGCAGACGCTTGCATTTTCTTACACTTTTTTGTGTACTTTACTAAATCCGTGATTAAGTATTAATAACCGTGTATCATGAGAAAATTCGTTATTTTGAGAGTATATTTGAAATATTTGTACTTACTTGAGTGAGAGGCAGCCATTCTCCCCTGATATGAGGCACAAAACCAATACTGATCTAATATAATTTACCATCCACACTCACGCAGTTCATCAGTTTGAATAAGGTGAAATTATCGATTATAAACAAATATTTGATCTCTTCTGGTTGTGTAACAAGGTCCTTTTGGGGTTTTAGCTAACGATTACAGTCCATTTCAATGAAGTTGAAAATTCTATTTTTTTTTGCGCGCGAAAATCAACACAATGCGACAACTGAAACCTATACTAGACACTACTGCTATCTGTATTACAAACCCAAAAATTCTATCATCTACATCTCAGAATATTTCTGAGGTCTTAGTCATTAGCTCGTCGTGAACTTCTTTGTGGAACATGATGGTCTGGTCACACTCATACATTTTCTTCCTACTCGCTCACACACACTAGCTCAGCTCCGACGACCATACGACGGCTTTTACTTTCTCCGAGTGGGTAGGGAATCCAGAGGTGTGATTCACCTTACAAGGCATCCCCATCCGCAATTTCTCCAGAATATCTTCTCTCATTTATAAATATGGGATTTCATTTTATTCCTATCAATACAAATATTGAGAACAGACTTCAAAATACCCGACAGTTCATCAAAATAAAAGTCCAATAAACCTTTCATGATTTGCTTGCAAGGTATAAGTACCTACCTCCTCCCTTTACGTAGTTCCACTAACACATTTTTCTCTTAGATTGATCAGAAGAAATAACAAAAGCCATAGGTAAAAATAAAACCAAATTGAAATCTTAAAAATGATGACGTTTTAGTCTAGTAACCTTTTGACATCTCAAATTCGATTCAATATTTACCAGTTACCAAAAGAGAAGAAAATAATTGCGTAACTCACTCATTAAAAATGTCTCCTCAGGCCTATGGACTTGGAATCTTAATGCTGAGAAAGCCAACAAGACAGAATTTATTCGACAAAACAGCGAAGATTACCAAAAATACAAGTTTACGTTAAATTTTATGTCGATTCATGATCGTGTTATTCACTACTACCATACAAAAAGACGCCAACTGTACCTAATAATGTTGACAAATTTAGATGAAGGTTTAGTTCCTATATTCGTATAGTAAGAGAGTAAGTCGTGGTTGATGTTCATACAACGCAGTAGTTTCCATTTCTATGCAATTGTTACTTATTTATTATTACTATTGCCACAAAACCAGAAGAATTAACAGAGAAAATAATAATGAAAAACAGAGATGAATTTGAAAGGAAATTTCAAAAGCGACTCCATCGTTTGAAAGCTCTTTAAATGGAGAATTAATTTGTGAGGTTTGATAACTCCCAATATTATTCATTGCATTTACAGTACAGCTTCGAAGATTTTCGGGAAACTAAGTTTTTATAATTTTCACACGTTCGAACAAGGATTATGGTTTTAGGATTGGAGTTTTGAAGATCCAGAGAACAATATTCTTATAGGAAATTTAACGCTGATTTCATAAATGTGGTCAAAAGTTGAAAAAGTGTATCGATAGTGGAGAAAATGAGGTTTTTATGGTCTAAAACATGTTTTTTGTCGAAAAAACTTTAAAAAATCATATCTCGGCAACGGGTTGAGATAAAAAAGTGCGGTTGGTGGTATTCTATCCCATTTTGGGTCTAGTTTCACCCAATTCTTTTTCACTTTTGTCCTGAATCACCCTGTATATATATATTTATGTTATGTGTGTCATTCCAGACGATATCTGACCGAGGAATCGAGCTAAAAATCCTAAAAAATTTCAAAATGTCAATAATATCAAAAGAAAGGATGAGTTCGTTGGCCAGAATTTTTGGAGTACTCCAAGGGGTCAAATTTCGAAAATTTAGAGTGAAAAATCGCTAAACAACTTGTTTTTTGAGGTTTTTGATGTGAAGTACTATCTTAAACATAGAAACATATGGTATATTGGGAATCAGCGTGGAATTTCCTATAAGAATCATCCATCCAGGTTGAAATTATTCTTTGAAAATTCGCTCATCAACTCATGCTGCATGAATGGAACTTGTTTTCAAGGATGAGCTCCCACAAGAATTACTGCCCACTCTACACGGAGACGACTTGTTATATTCGGCAATCATGCTATGAACGCATATCCATGCAGTTTTCTTATAAACAGCTCTCAATTAGTTTTTTGCATGAGGACATGACGTGTAAACGACCGTCTCTCGATGTTCCGCCATCCGGATGAACACGGACCACGGGCTCACTAATTTCATTATAGTCGTGAAGCGTGGAGGAGCCCCCCACTGTGAAATATTGCAGGAGCTCGTTAGATCTCACTCATCCAGAAACAAAGGAAACACGTTAATACCTTTGGAAAATAGCTGATTTCATTATTATTGAGATCCTCGTTTTATTTCTCACGTACCAAGAAAACTAGAGCAGTCAAACATCATATCCACGACTTAGTAGCTAAAGACTTTGGAAAACTGGACCATTTTGACGCAGAATGGAGTATTCCGGTGAGACAGAATTTTGGATTTTCGCCTCAAATTCGGATTTAGCGCTTTTGAAGATCCCAGATTGCAAATGTTATGCTTAATATTTCGTTTTTATATATTGTATGTAGGTTTTCTATCAAACGGGTGAGAAGATTCCGAGTGACGTCACCAGAAGGTATTTCCGGAGGTCCCCCCAGGCTCGATTGAATTGAAGCCCTTGAAATTACAGCACTCGTTTTCGATGACTCTCATCGTCGGGCAGCAGGATTTTGAAAAGCTCTCACTGAGATCTTTCAGTTAAACGAATAAAAATTGCCCATTGTGTTGAACAATATTCCGTTCATTGTAAACAGACAAACTAACTATGGTCAACACATGAAATAAAATAAAAACGTTTGAGAGATTAGACAGTACCTTTGTAGCGCAAAATTGACCATATTATTTAACAATTAGTCTAGGGCAGATGAGATATTTTCTTGGTTATACTTTTTTTTTATCAACCTATCTTGAAATAATTGGTTAGTTATGCTTAGTATCATTCCTTTATCTTGAGGTATTTATAGCTAAATCACAGGAACTGAGACTGAGTCAGCTGAGTATTACCGACAAGTGTTCAGTGGACCAACAAACAAAGAGGTTGAGGAACTAGTAACTTTTGCACGGTTTATGTATCCAGTTGTTGTTCTCCAAGAAGTTTGAACAGAAAGAGTTTCTGCTCATGATCAATTGAATTAAAAGGAAAAGAGTGGTGTTCAGTGTTAAACATATTATAAATTTTATAATCCGGGTCGATTATTTAATTAATTAGATGAACGATATTTATGTAAGAGTACCTAGTTATTATCCCTACAGAAGTGGTCTTTAGTTAGCAAAGATGGTGCTTGACTGATGAGTGGCAGGAGGCTCTGGGAAGTGGACCACTAAGCTGGGAGAGATGATGCGATGGGACCATTAGTTATTAGGTCTGCAGGCGAGGGTTGGAGACTGGGTGAAGTATACCCACTACGTCTCGCAAAGAGAGCGGGTGTCCGTTTTGACATCCTACGTAGAATCCTACCTATCGGGATCGAGATACCGGAGAAAGTTAGTCCGAGAATTGGAGACTAAAAGCGGAGCAGACGTAGGTCGGTGGATCAAAACAATGAGTCATTTTAGAAGGCGTGTAGGGGTTTCCTAAATCGGAATTTTCAGAACGAGAATACTGGTTTATTTTATTTTCATTCTGGACCGTTTCGTCGCAACATTTGCGACTTCCTCAGCCTGTATTATTTTCAATTGTTGCTTATCAGCTTACGTTTTTAAAAAGATCCCTGTCCAAATTCAACCTTTTCTTTAAATGAAATGTGTCCTTTTTTAAGTCGTTTTTACCTGTTTTTTAACTTCCAAAATTGTACTTTAAATGCCCATTTAAACAGAAGAACTGGTTAGGATAAGTTTTAGATAATGATGACCACCACACACACATAATATCATCAATACGAGGCACCAAGAGCACCTTACCCAATGGAGAGGGATCCTTTTAAAAACGTAAGCTGATAATCAACAATTGAAAATAATACAGGATGAGGAAGTCGCCAATGTTGCGAAGAAACGTACCAGAATGAAAATAAAATAAACCAGTGACTCCAAAAATGAAGAGTGTTTCCAAACGAAAAATGGTCCATCCATACCCCCACATCATACAGAATAAAAATAAGCTATTGGTTGAAGAGCTACCCACGGATCAACCGAAATATTGGAGGACGATGTGTGACGCCAGCCTCTGGTGCCGTATTAGCAACATGTGCCGAAGGTCCTCGTCCATGAGCGTATTTGAGATCCAAAGAATCTTTCCACCTGAAACGAACTAAATCACTCGCGACAAAGTTGTGGAAAAACATTCCAACAAGAAGAAAACGGAGTTAATGAAAAACGTCAATTTCCTCGAAAATATTGAGTTACAAAGTTAAATCGATTTCGACTGTTAGGCCATCATCAGTACCTAACAAATAAGAACTAAAAAATAAGTAAAATAAGTTCTTATTTTGTTACTGATGATGGCGTAACCGTCGAAATCGATTTAACTTTGTAACTCATTATTTTCGTGGAAATTGACAACGTTTTTCATTAACTCCGTTTTCTTCTTATTTTCCACCTGACTTCCAAAGTGAAATACATACCTACCTAAAAATTTACTGTCATCATGTAAATATAAAGACGTGAAAAAATACGTCAACAAATGTTTCATCCCATACTCTCCGTTATATCTGGAAATAGTGCCTTGACTCCTTATAGTCAGAAATTAAATATGCAATGGTAATCAAGCCTGATAAAGAAAGTGTAGCGATACGAGCCCAAAGCTGTTCTAGTAGGTTTAGTCCGGCTAGGTTATATAATTAATTTCATCATTCTTCGGAAGGTAAAATGCTTTATTTACCTACAAAAACGAAACAGATGGAAACAGAGCTGTCCTTCATGACTATAGTGGCGTGCTGAGTTGGGAGAGTGTAGAGGCATATCTGACTCTGGGATCAACCACTTTAGTACTCTCGCTGCCGACCGTCTAAGGAACCACACAGAGAGAAAGTTAATTGTTGCCAAGAAAAATCAAACCTTAATTAAAATTGGCTTTTATTCGAAAAAGCGGCGAGTGTGAACGACGTGTTCGCTGTAATGATACAAGATGCATCTGACTGCACCTTGCAACACCCATTTGCACGAAGAATGATCAAAAATGTGCGAGGAATTGATGGAATTGAGCGGAGAGGACCGTACAGGAGAAAGTAGGATGAATCTGAACAAAAACATTTCGTGCGGAGCGCACTACTTCCCTTACCATTGTAAAAGTGGCAATTTTTGGATGTAGTTCTGCTGCTTACGGTCCTCAGGGCACGTCCCGGAGACGAGGGGAGCTAGACATCACTTGTACATATTCCTTCCTATAAATATCTCACGAATGTCATCAAAATGACTTATACCACGTTGGAAAACAAGACGAAAAACATGTAAAACGATATTTTATCGATTATTTTCCCAATCGGAAAATAGAATTCCCTCTAATGATATTGATCTTAAGCGCTGAAATGGATTGGGTTAGCTTTGTATGGAATGTTTGCTTCCTTTTGTATATGAAGATCAAGCATCGAAATCGGAAATGTTTTCACCTGATAAGTAACGTACCGAACGTGTACATAAAATCATACCATACGTCAGTTTGAAACGTTATTGGTATGATTTCAGTTCAAATACACACCTATTTTCTAGCTGAGTTCCAGTAATTTTTTCTAGCTCCATTGCAATACTTCTACTCTTCGAGTCAAGTAAGGAAAGCCAAAATTGTGAATCAAGTAGCGCCACGCTTAAAAATTTTGGAACTTGAAAAACTTCAAGGACTCTGTGCTCTTACTATGTGCAATGTGCAATACCACCATAAAGAACTGCATGGACATTGCCCGAATCCGATTCTGCAGAATCGTTTACATGGTCTCAAAAATAAAGAACCTAGAGTTACTAAGCACGATGATTTCCTGTACAAGAACACGACCTCATGTACCATAATAGTTTTCATATTGATCGACAAAGTGGACAAGCCCGAATACTAAACCATACAAATTCCTGATGAGGCAAAACGAAGTTGCGGAACATGTTGGATGAATAAAAAGGAAAGTTAACAGCCAAGATCCTTCCACCCATAACAGCAAGATCCACTCGACCCATAATAGTACGACTACAATGGCTACCCTCAAGCAAAAGAACCTGGAGTTACTAAGCAATTCGAGGGTCATTAGTCCAAATGAGGAAATTTCAACTCTCGAGCTTGTTCAACAGGTAGAATGTGAGTAAATAAACGGGCAAATAAAAATGTCTGTTGGTGAGATCGTTGTAAACTGTGAGATACCTGTAAGATACAGAAATAGCAAGGAAACAAAGGATGGCCCAAGAAGACGCAACCGGTCTTTAATAAAGAAATTTCACGCAGAAGAGGTCACCATCATTTCGATTCCTCCTTATTAGAAGGACTTCTTTATCATCGAGCGGTGCCAGCAAGAAACCTATAACTCCACCTAAATAAACAAAAAACTGAGATTTGGCATAAAATCTGAAAACCAACATCTTCTACCTATACCTATAAGTATTGTACGTGTAAGATACCGTTCTGGATTCATTGCAGAAGTTCATTGATGTCGCTTCCTCACGTTCAATCTTGGGAGTCACAATTTGCAACATTATGATAGATTCGATTAAGACGGATTGAGGCGCCCACGTACGTACTTTCATTAAAGAAAAAAATGAACTACCCAGAGAGAAAGCAAGATGATCTCATACCCGAGTTTATTCAACGCTATTGTAGTTTCGGCGTCCTCGCGACACCACAAGAAGCAAACAAAACGTGCGTTCCTCATAGTCCTCTCGACACATGAGTACTACAGGAATATACAAATTGCCTGCAAATTTCTCTTGTACAGCTAGCTACTTTGTTCAGACGTTATGCAGCTACCTCCGAGCAAGACAACAATTAAATAAAGAACATATCCGGTTCCCCAGCCACTTGATAATTTAAAGGATCCTTGATGTAAAATCTATCACTGAATATGCTCTCAAGGAATATATTACATCAGGAGAGAGTGCAATAACTGCATGTGAAAATGATAGAACTGTAAATGGTATGGTTATTATACATACCAATTCATTCGCAATATAATAAGGAAGAATTTCTATGGAAGAAAAATGAACAAGATCCATCAATCGTTGAAGTATTCCATCAATGTCTTCTTATCCAAGTTGCCTTTAAATAAAGGCATTCACGAAAGCTGAAAGAGTTCCTGTTTTCATAATTACAAGTTCTGGCTTTGGCCGAGCCCTACTTTAAGAACTCTGCGTACTTTCCTAATTGCCATGACCGAATCATAGAGGGAAAAATGGATGGGGCGGATGCTTGCAATATTTATCATACTGTCGGGCGTTAAATGCACTGACCTTAGTTGAGTCATGGAAGGAAAGCACCCGGGGATTTGATAAACGTTCGTATGCACCAAATACAAAATAATGAGGCGGTTTGATGTACAGTCGTCATGTGATAAGGACCTGAAATTCACCACGCATAGCATATTCGCAGATAATAAATCTATCCGTCTACAAAAAGCGGGAATAAAAGGTAGAAAACGTGAAGTGTGAATGCAGCTGAACATTTCAATAACACTAAAAAGTAACTTATGTTAACATAATATTTACATTATCATTATTCATTATTGTTTATTTAATTTTTGAAAAAGCAGTAATTTTTCGCTGTTTGCCCTCCCCATGCAGCAGGCCTTCAAAGTTTTTTGGGGAGCCATTAGGCCCTCCACTTCCCTGGGAGCACAGCATATACGGTTGAGATCACGATCCTGCAAGAGATCACTCTCTAATTCCTCTTTTCGAGCTAGGACTTCTTGCACAAAATTTGTTTTTTTGCCTACTTCTTGAGATTTAGGCTCACACCCCCAGGCTCACCAGTTCGTTAGAAACTGGCTCTGCAAGTTTCTCGACCCTCAGCCCTTCATCTTCATCAAACAGCTCATCCTGCAACTCATAGGGTCACATCCTCGAATCCTTCTCCTCCAAATGCTCTCAAAATTCTTCCATTTTCGCCAGCGGTTTCCCTCGGCAGTTCATCAGGGTGATTCAGGATTTCAAGAAGGAGGTTTTTCCTACACGCACTCGGTGTAGTACCCTTGTATGTTCGAATACACCAAGTACGAAATAATGAAGCAATTTGATGTATATATACATTGACCATTAAATGAACATGCAAAATAAGTCCCGAGTGTTTAGAATATACCTAGCATGGTGATTCTCTGGAAGGTCAATAACACTCACGTGGGACTACCCAACCCTCGGTTCACATACTAACCGACTTGATGCATCTCTTTAGAATCCTCCATTCATAAGCCACTAGGATGTTGACTATGGGAAATTGAGATTGGGATGATAATACCAAACATACCTTGGACAGGTACCTATGCCCATCTGGAGAACTAGAGTGGTGAATACTCCGTTCTGTGACATCTATACTTCTTGACCCATACGCTGATTCCACTAGTTTTCCAACTAATAGGCTAGAAAGGTGTCAAATAATCTTCTCCTTCCTCTGTTTGCAGAACTGAGGACAGGAGTACTGTAGCATCTTAAGAAATAATTTAAAAAATATTTACCGGTTGGTTGCGCGCCACGATAGTTCTTCTAGTTCTGATTTATATAGATTTATTCAAACATGAATATGTACGAAGATTTAGGTAGTGAATTGGCCAACGCAAACGACAAGCATTATTATGGCTGGAATCAAATGATCAAGGTGCTGCGGCAGTTTGATTATGATGTATGATCAGACTCACAAGCGTCCTAACAATATGTGAGCTGGAACTCTGGTCAAAACTATGTAAGAATTGATCTCGAGACAAGAAACCACATTATGAAAGGAACTGGAGGTCAGTTTGGGAAGAAGATTGTACCTAGTTGTCCATACCTCAGTACCTCAGTCAATGAAAAGGATAACCATCATACAATGTAAGCTGGAACTCTGGTCAAAACTATAAGAATTGATCTCGAGACAATAAACTCCATTATGAAAGAAACTGGAGGTCAGTTCGGGAAGAAGATTGTGGCTAGTTATCCATAACTCAGTACCTCAGTCAATGAAAAGGATATCCATCATACTCAAGCCAGTTGAATCTGTACTTGCCTTCCATAAATTATCACAGAACTGCAGGCTTACCGTTAGAACTCCCAGAAGACGCAGACATAGGCATATCCGGAAAAATGAGGGGATTATCATAATGTTCAGACTCACGCGCATTGGTCAAGTTTCGCGGATTTTTCGGATTTTCCGCGGATTGCGGAAGTTTCGCAATTAACTAACAGGACCTACCATTTGCTACAGGCCAAATAATCATTCTGGAGAAACTAAATTAGTATAACGAGGCGCTCACAGAACGGGTTGTTGCAACGGAACTTTCCTGAAAGCTCCTAAATAATACCTGATTAGCATTTTTTGATCACGCGAGTCCAAGATCCTCAAAATGAATTTTCTGTTATATACTAATTCACATACTTTAGAACAATGCCTGTAGAATTGGGTGGGCAGTATGGTTTATTCAGCGGACGAATCATTGCGGACGTTCTTCTCATTTGGGAACAGCCATAGATTACCAACAAAACCCATAATAATTACTGAAAGTGACATGGCAGAAAACGTTCTAACCAGTGCTTATTAGCTATTCAGGGGTTCTTCACCGCGATCAAAACAAGTAACTAACTAGTGCTTCTTGAGAGTCGGTAGGGTTGAATGAAAACTAGACATTCATGCTAACGTTTCGCTATATTTTTATAGCATCTTCAGAGCTATTAACAAGATAAACCACAAACAATTTTTAGAAACAAGGACCAAAAAACGGCAAGCTAGCTGAAGGCACAAGGAAACAGCTTATTAGCCCTAATTAAGATAATATTAGCTATAGGTACATATAGAAAGCTCGGCGGGACAAGTAGTTTTCTTTACCTGTTCGCCATGGCATTGACAATGACTGACAAAAGGCATGAACCACACATGAGCCGAGCGGCAAAATGTTAAAAAATTATTGTGAGTTTTGCATGGATATCACATGTTTGCGCATGCGCCACTCTGATCGCACAAAAATTCGTATTGAATGGCCTAGTTGTTTTTGTCTTCAACTTCCTCCCGAATCTGGGCGAAATCGGACAGTTTGATCTCGAGAAAAAGATATTTGAAGCAATGAATTTACATTATTTGTGTTTGCAGTAGCAGCAGAAGGAATCGAACTTACGTCCTTTCGGACGGGAAAATAAAGTGACCTATTGTTTTGAGCTAAATAGGGTGAAGTTTGCCTAATAAGCGCAAAACGAAAACATAAAGCCTGACTAAGTTTCTGCCGGCAAAGCCTGAAAGGTTCTTAATAATTTGCAAGGATTTTCACTACCTACGCTCCACGGGCCAGGAAAGTGAAAATGGTTTCCATGTTCTTCCCCTCCAACAGCTCAACTGATTGGTTAATAGTGATCACTATCGTTATTATTGTTTCGCTTACACTTATGAACTTGAATAATGAACAACGGAACAGCCCATTAGAGATAGATAGCAGTTTTCACCTTCTATAAATGACTACGAACGTTCCTTCGGAGTATTCAACAACCGATTGGTGCGCCTCCAACAAATCTCGTGACTTTAAAGTTAAACGGATGTGTGACCGTTACATAGTAGGGTTCTAATTAGATCCGTGGGATCGACTGTGGAAACCACTTAGACAGGAAGAGTAGAGGATGGATCGTCTATATACATTACATTGCCCTACATAAATAAACAAACACTTCTATTAGGTGCACAGGAAAGGTGCAGCATGAGAGGATAAACCAAGAATAGCACAAATCCATTAGGTACTCCATTAGGTAGGTAGGTAGTCTTTTTATACTGTGGTAGAAGGTCTATAACATCATCATTTCGACTCCTTCATACATAAGGAAGGAATCACATAGATTTTTTTAAAGTACCTATTTGCAGTCAACGTCTACATTTTGTCTATGAGGTAAACGATTGGTTGAGAAAGTGGTGATCTATGATAAACGCCAGCAAGTCACACACAGTATACTCTTTACATACCGTTGCAACATTATAGATAGGTACCTCAATGGTTAGAATATTTGCAATTTGTTGTTAAATGGTCACAATTTTGCCTGAAAATTTCATTGTAAGTTTTGTGAGGGTTTCATTATAGGTTATATAAGATGTGTGTCGATTAAATTATTTTTTGTGAACTTGTAAAAATCACGAGCACGAATGTAAGATTTCTTTTCCTTTCACTCTGAACCATTTCTTTTCATGACATACCCAAACGTAGAAGCTATTAAAATTACTTATGGACCAGGTTCGCTGATTACAAGCTTTCAAAAACAGGTATAGGTCAACTACCCCTTGCTCACCTACTTGAAAGGGTTTTTGGGGGACCGCACGAACTTCGCAAATTTTTTTGGCAGACAAAACAGGTTCGGTGGAGGTATCTGTTCCTGTTTTTTAAGCTGTTTCGTGAAATTTGGACCCCCTTTTATTAGGTAGGTTTGTGAATCTCTGAGCAAGTTTATTCTTGTACGATTTCACTCACATTTTCTCTTACGATTCGTTCTTTCCATACAACAGATTCCCCATATCCATTTCATGGTTATAATTGCAAACTAATCAAAATAAAAAAACATCAGTAGGTATAACAGTTTTGTATTCATTTAATCTGACAAAGTATTTCGATTTCATTTTGTCGTTTATCAGCAACCCAAATTTAGCTGAACTTTTTCCATGCATCCGAATTTGGTTTATTTTTCACCAGTATTGGAGGTGAGAGGGAATAGTTATAGGAATCCAGGATACAAGAAAAGGACTCGGTTACAGTTTAATTAATTTACATTAGCCTGGAGTTTTACCTATAACGGAGTAGGAGAAATCAGTTATTGTTGTTGGTTGGCTCATTTAAGGACTGATGCTAACATCATAAGACAATGGCAGCGAGAGTCCACGCGGTAACAACGACTGGCGTAGTTGTCCATTAACTGAAGGCACCTACCTATGAGATCTCTCACGAGAGAAGTTGACACAGCTAACTACAGTATGGGTTCTAGGAGTTACAATGGGAGCTCTTCGTGTAAATGAACCTGGCGATGATTAGGATCGTAGCACTGCACTGGTTTGGTGAGGGCGAAGAAATGTTAGGTACTGCCTTCCTCAAGCAATAAGTACATTTTTCGTCCGTCCGATTTCACCTCTTATAGCTTTGTCAGCAACACTTATTTATCATAATTTCGCGGATTCACGTAATGTAGGTACGTATTCACATACATCTTGGGGTTTTGCTGTGGTTCTTACGCTATAGTACTGTAGTTACCTACTATAGAAAGATAGAAAAAGATTTGAGGGTATTTATTTTTATCATAAATGCAAGAAGATTGGACTGCGATGAAGGTAACAAAGCAACTTCATAGCTTCTGAGTAAAACTTGCTCGCTCTCGCCCAATCCAGTATTATAAGTGTGGCCAGTGGCAGCTTTGGTAGATATGAGTGACTGGAGGAAAGGATCCTTCCAAAGAATTAGAATTTTAATCAGGGGGTTTAGGAACACAAAAGGAAGAAAGTAGGTATAACAGCGAAACAAGAAAGTTTCGTGCGCTTAAACTACTCGTATATAGGCAATCTAAAAATGGTCCAAAAGATGGAATGATTTTTTGTAAAAATAAATTCTTGATTCCTCATTTTGGTTAATTACATTACCAATAATGGCAATGCTGAAAGTTTGGAGTCGAGTTTAATACCATACTTATTTAGCTTCTGTGAGGAAATAGAAACAGCGCAACGCTATTAGTAATTCTCTCCCAATTCCCTATGATGTTACTATCTTCTACAGTTCATAATGAACGTAATAATATATGAGTTCTGTCCTGATACTACTACGAAAAGGCCCTAAGACTAAGAAAATGATTAGCAATTTTTTTGGTTTAACAAGCTACTCTCTTAAAATTTACTTCTTTTTTTTAAATTAGCCTAGTTTACATGCAGGTAGTGTCTACCTTGCCTGCCGAGACAAGCCGTCTGTGAGTAAATGGCACACACCCAACATACGAGTAATTAGAATCAGATGTACAGAACTAACCATGGTAGAGAACTGATGAATCAACAATTTTGTCGGTATTCGATATTGCCAACCAGAGATTCTCAAAAAAGGAAGTCTAACACGTCGGTGAGGAACATACACATTTCTTCCTGTTCAATAACATGAAATGTATAGATAATAATGATAATTATGAAAGCCAGGACCCAACTCATAGGCGGCCAGTTAGTGACTCCCTATATACTCTACTCTCTTGATTTTAGCGAAATCGGACAATCAGCTGGTAAGATTTATATAAGTAACGACTTATAAACTCTATAAAATAAATAATATAATGTAGATGACGTAACAGAAGTCTTATAGATGCCAAGTCGGAGAGTTACATTAATCTATTCAAATTTTCAACGTTGACGGCTTTGCTACCTTAAATTTGGATACTAGGTACTAGGTATTTGGATACTAACTAAGTCAAAATTAACGAAGAACGGGTTTTTCCTTCAATCACACACCTGTAAGTACTGTTCGGATCGTGAATACTTCCCGAGAAAACTCAA
>JAEMON010000006.1:6748398-6776583 GCA_030264115.1 Lygus lineolaris | reverse complement strand
GTCGCGTCGGCTTCTTCATGTATAATGAAATAGATTGATGGGATCGCTATTCGATTCCTAACTATATAGGGTGAATTTGTTTTACTGTTTATGGTACCTACTTAACCAGTTTGAACTGTCTGGTGTGTGCCGGCGTATTAAATGCATCTTCTCTTTTTCCTACTTGTCAATCAGAATTAATGAGACCTGCTCTCTAAAATGGTCGGACTTGGAAGCTCGGAGCCGGTGCATGTTGTAGCCTTCCAATCTGCTTTCACCTTCCGCGATCAAGAACTTGTTACGCGGACTTTCTTCTTCCATTACCTTCTCCGTGGATACCTCCTCTATGGATCACTCCTTCGTTTTCGTGTCGGACTTTGGCGTTTGGCTTCCTCGTAGGCAGTCTTTACAGTGTCTTCAGGTTTGTTCCAACTGAAATTTGCAATTTGAATAATATTCATTTCGTATTCGAATAGCCTCAAGGTCATTGCCTATAAGGTCTGAGATGAGTGTATCTTCGACTCGAAGATTTTAGATTTCCCTGTATTCAACTCGCGCCTCCTCCTCCGTAGGGGTGAGAAAATTCGAATTGTGTGCAACTTGCAGAACGGAACTTGGAACAGAATTCCAACTCTCATCAGTGGAGGACAGACAGAATATTCGAATATTCACAAGAATATAATTTGAATATTCGTATAATTGGAACAAACCTTTCACGGAAAAGAAGAGATAGAACGCGAATTTCAAACAGGTATAATACACTGGAGATAAGAATCTCCCATTATTCTAACGTGAATGTTATATCGATAATACGATGATAACCTCTGGTGCCTTGATAGGTTGGGTGCGGGAAGTGAAAGGTAAATGTTAGATGGTGATGTTGCCAAAAGCCCATTGAGCTACTTTGCTCGACAATCTTGAATAATTCAACCTTTCTAGCGAGTTCCATCCGCCCGGGGCATTCTCCCAACGGTTTTTGTACGGTTTTGGGTATTTCTTGTTTGATTATTTTGAGCGTGCTTATCAAGTCTGTTCCAATCATCGACGGTGCCGGTGTAATTCGAATACTTAAGCTGCCCACTCTCTTGTCGAGAATTTACTATGTCATTGTATAGGACATAAACGATTGAAATAAGATCTGAAATTATGGTTAAGATAAACTTTAGCTTCAAGAAGCTTTGTCTAACCATATATCATACCTATACTTATTACGAATAAGTCATCTGAGGGTATGTATGTCTGTCTGTGTTTGACCCAATCAAGCTCGTATAGACAATAAACCTCCATAATTCTGCCTACAACATTTCCAAATTGAATAAAAATCAAATTCAATTCAAATGAACGGGTTCCTATTCAAGACCAACAGTTTTCCAAATCAATTTAACGATTTACCCAATCAAACTGTTTGCCAATTAGATTTAAAAATCCTTGAATTACCCCAGTATCCCATAACATTAGTGGGAGTTCTTGTTGGGGTTAAACAAACCATTGAATAGGTAGAACCATAGAACAGCCCTGGGACTGTTTGACTGTAAACCAGGGATGGAGATCGAAATGAAAAGAATCGATTTTTCGGAACCGATGTATCGAAAGTTTTGAATTTAAAGATCGATAAATCGTCTCAAAAGAATCGATCTTCTGATTCTCCTATATCGCTCAAAAGAATCGATCTTCTGATTCTCCTATATCGCTCAAAAGAATCGATCTTCTGATTCTCCTATTTCGCTCTAGCTTTTAAATGACTGCTGTAACTCCTCTCTTCACTCATTCTGGTCAAGAATGTGGTTGAATCAGTTGTTTTTCTGAGTAATAAATAAAAAACAAATATTTGTAAACAAATAGGAAGTAGGAAGGTATACCTATTTATTCCATTAAAATGAAATTTGTTCTCACTCGGAATATTTCTACACGAATTGTTAAAGTTACATATCGGCAGACACAAATAATACGTGCTCCTCTCAATCACAGCTTGAAATTAATATGTAGGTACATTGCCTTTTGAAACAAAATAAATGATATTTTGGCAACAAGAATTACTTAGAAAATAAAATTTGTAATGAATGAAATTTGTAATTTGAATAGGTTGGTATGTGGTGTCCCAAAAATTAAAGTATAAGGCAAGCAATGAATCGAATCGAAAATCGTCCATAAAAAGATCGATACGCGCGATTCTCTGGCAAGTTGGGATCGATCTAAAAAATCAATTAATCCGATAATTAATAATTAAACCGAAAAGATCGATCCGCTTGAAAATTCGATTCGATCTTCCATGCCTACTGTACACCTTCGAATTTAGAGGAGGAGGATAAACTTTAGGAGGAGACAAACACCAAGATCGGAGAGTCACTTGGGCACTTTCTTTTCAAGGACGGTGGCACCTATTTGGGCGACCCGGATATCTCTGAGAACCAGAGACTGGTTTGAGTTTCCATCTAGCAGGAATATCATTTTATCAGGTGTATTAAAGACGACAAGTCATCGAATCGGAGAGTTTTCCCGTCTAACCGCTGCCAATTACACGGCACTAACTACTCGGAGTACATTGCGGTTTGGATAATCGGTAGTACTGCGTACCAGTTTTCATCGAAGATCAGGGACGTACCTAAACCGCAACTTTCGACAACCGACTTTCGCGAAAATTGAACCAATCAATGCAGCAAAAATATTATTCATAAATTTCTGTGGCTGAGAACCAAAACGACTCAATATTACTTATTTTCAGTTGATGATCTTGTACCTATGTATGTAAACTGGTTACTATTTTAGGTAACCTAAAGGGATCTATAAAATAATTCAGACGCCCTTCACGCCGTATGATTCAACCTGGATGACGAAGTTATATAGATATAAGTATACATATAGATAGAATATCGATAAAAGTATATAGATAGAAGTATAGATTGCTGCTAATGTATCTTTGAAACCTGAACTACCTCATGCAGTCATTCTGATGTAAAATTCTTTTTTTCACACCATAATTATTACAACGATGCTGGCTCGGGAATAAGTACGAGGGAAAGGGAATCACTTAAAGACTAGGTACTGCATGGTAAAAATTCGTACATTGGGAACATTGTTCCTTGATTTGGTTTCCCTGTATTCAAAATAACATCTATTTTCATAGGCATGCAGTTATGCAAATTTCGGTTCTATTTGGGGTACGGAATTGATACAGTCAGATCTAGGACTGGATTGTCCACTTTCACATCTAAATCCGTATAGAGTTCAGGTAGACATGAACCCGACAAACGGGAAACCGCGGCGTAGGTTGTTGTTCCCTCAACAACACCATCAGTACAGGTTCCCTCATCAGTACAGGGAGTAAGTTGAATAACTACCTTTTCAAGGTAGATTCTATCCTATACAGGATAATTTCAGGTTTTCTTTGTTTCAAGTTGAATATTGGCACAATGACACGTCCTGCATTGAAAGTCATGGGAATAAACTTTATAAGACATTTATTTAGCTTTAATTTTAGCTGTAATAGCCTAGTCAGAAATAACCAAAAACGAAAAGATGAGGAGAATGCTTTATTGGTTGAAAGTTGAGTAAAGTATTGTTTGTAACCAAAAAACAAGAAAGGACCTTTCTCAAGCATTGATTCCAACACTAGGTTTGTGAGTGACGATTAAAGATTTATAAAAGGTTGATTGATTTCAACTGTTTGGTATATCACATCCGATTGACCCACTTGGGTTCACCAGAAGAGAAGGAACTATTAACTCGAACAAAGCAACATTATCATGGCCTACTGAGAGGTATTCGTATGATGGCAGTAAAGACATACGCCTACGAAATGCATTCCCAAAATAATTCTTTAGATGGAAAATGGTACTAATGAAGGGGCAGCAGTTGGGTCCTTGTCTAACTGTGCGGAACTTGAGGAATACTATGTTGAATGACCATTTTAGGTAGAGGAACATGTAGTGACTAGCTAAAATTGTGTGTTGAATTACCTAAAATTTTCCTATGACAAGAGCCCATGAAACCATTCCATGGTTGATCTGATTCCATGGGTCAAAACATCGTCTCTTAACATCTCAAAACATCACCTTTAACAAATTCCTTTCTGAGAAATCAGATCTTCTCAGTCAATCAGTTCAATGGTGAGCAGTAACAGTCTGCTTCAACGAGGAGTATCGATGATGAAGGTGGGATAAGTTGGTGAATAAATAAATAAAATACTATGTTGAATGACCATTTTAAGTAGAGGAACATGTTGTGATTAACTAACATTGTGTGTTGAATCAGCTAAAATGTTCCTATGACAAGAGCCCATGAAACCATTCCATGGGTCAAAAAATCGCCACAAATCTGTTAAAATCTTCAAACATTCGTAAAAGTATACCCACATTAGGCGAAAAAATTCACTCATCAAGTCATAGTGCACCACTGGAAACTTATTTCCATCCCTCAGCTGGTCTCCCATAACCCTTAAAATCACCCTAAACATAAATTCCTTTCTGATAAATCAGATCTTCTCAATCAATCAGTTCAATGGTGAGCAGTAACGTTCTGCCTCAACGAGGAGTATCGATGATGAAGGTGGGATAAGTTGGTGCTTTATTCAGGACTTCGTAGCCCAGTCAGGACGATGGCGCTCCTTTCACTTCCCACCCTCCTCAAGAGATTCCCCATAGTTCTTCGGCCTTCCGAAGCTCGGAGGGTCATGTTCATTCGCCGGTCGTGTTCGCCCGGACGAGGGAACTATCGTGGTCGAGACCTCCTGACCCCTTTCGCCGGGTGTTCAGCTCTCGAGCGTTCGTGTCGAACTGATCTCTTCAAAATGGCAATATAAAGTGTGCAATGCGGTTTCTTTAGAAGAGATTAGAGCGAAAAAAATATAAATTAAATTGGTACATTCCGGATTTTTTATCTTTTGCCAATTTGATTCTTGTTTAGCTTTCTTATTCTCCTTCACCCAATGAAGTTACTGTGGGAAAATCATCACTGATTATGATTAATGTGGGCAAAATTTCATTGATTAATATCGCCAAGTTTCCGTGTAACGACGAAAGGTTGGAGAAAACGTTGGATTCCATCAATAAACGAGGTTTTTAAAACTTATAAATGTGCAATTTCTAAGCAATGATCTGATGATGGAATTCATGAAACTCATATTCTTTTTTTTTTTTTTTTGGAACTTCATAACTGTCATCCTCTAAAGTAACTAAATAAATTCTGTGTAAAAGACTATCAACTTTCTAATAATTTTGATCGCAGAATATTAAAGGTTTCTAATATGAAAAATTAAGAACGATGACATGAAGTTGGAACTAACGTTGGAACACAAAAAACCCATGAAATTGCCAATACAGAATCTCTTTTGAGTTAGGTAGGTACAAAGAGGTTCTAACTCGAACATTTGATTGATTAATGTTAGAAAAAATTCTTTTATTTGACGGACGTAGTCATATAAAGGAATAATTCGCAGGTTTTTATTACTAATGCATTCCGTAGAAATGATATAGAAATCGGATGTAGTTTTGTATCGACTGAAGGTTGATGGCCAAGTGAGACTCGGGATACCTACCGGTTGAAGAGCCAACGCAGCCTTTCATTGTACCGGCTCTTGGGTAAAGAGCGACCGTGAACTTGCTCTTAACTCGGCGTGGAAATGGGCCAAGGTTGCCTGTTACCATTACAACACAATACTAACAGTCATTTTCTCTTCGAACGGAGCGACGACTGTTCTATAGGAACACCTTTCTAACGATTCATGCATTGAGTGAAAATTTGAACAAGTCTGTCCATGAATTAATCGATTTCCTATTTCCTAACGGTAATTAATCGATTTCCTAACGGTAGGTAGTAGTAATATAGTAGGCATCACTCTCATTTGTATAGACAGGTAGGTAGGTAGCTATTTGGCAGCCTTCGTAAGGCAATTAAACTCACGATTGAGAATTGGTTAAGCGATCCCGGTTGACTTCAACATTTAAGCTGCATTCGATAACCGAATCAACACAATCATTCCAATTTAGTAATTATCTAATCAAATAAATAGACTGGTTCGATTATATTAAAAGATAGTCAGTACCAATCTAATTTATTTGATTCCATTCATATTACTTGAATTGGATTTGTCCATCCATATATTATATGAATGGACCCCGTCATAACATATTATTGACCTATGCATAGTAAAAACCCCATCTCTCCCTCATTGAGTCAGACACAAGATACCATCTCCTTAGGCTTTCCATATACGAGTAATTTCCTGTCAGCATCAGTTGGAACGTTGCCAAACTAGGTTCAAATCTGCGCTTGGAACCTTGTCAAACCAAGGACAGATTACTCCAACTTCTGAAACTGATCTTGGTCTTTCAAATGTTTGAATGATCTCTCAAAGTAATGAATTACCACTTTGGTGGAAAAACTGCTCTTGGAACGGTTACTTTACCAGTCCGGCAAAAATTTGGCTGAAGAAGGGTGTGAAACACTGAAACCTAAAGTTACTTCATGGAAACCTATAGGTAACTGCCAACCTACCTGATAAAGGTGCCAAAAGTAATCACCATTCGGTTGAGAGATGAATGGTTCGCCTCTAAAGAATAGTGCTTGTTCTGTTGATCAAGTAGGTACTTTCCCTTGACTTACCTAGGTAAGAAATAACCATGATTTAGTATAAAAACGAATATACGTGACTTGTAAAAACTGGATGCAGAAAATGAAGTTGAGTCGAACATTACTGGTTCGACATGAATCACATTCCCATGTACATGGATACATGAGTAGGCATCATTGATGCTGACCAAGAAACATAATACGACAAGACTTACAAATTAGCTGAGTGGCACACATTTTTGGGTCCTTAGCTAACTGTAACTATAGAGTCGAAGCATAGATGGGAGAGGTACCTATACGGAACCTTACATTGTGCGCGTATGAAGGTACCTATTTCGATTCATTTCGAACATAATTCATTCATCTTTTTAATGGTTTCAAGAGTGGATCCAAACTCTGTTCAAATCCGCAGTTATACAATCAAGCTGCAAGAGAATTTGAACTTTTGGCCTTGAGAAAAGGGATCGTCGCTTAAGAAGCAACACGCCCTATCCACCATTTTCACGAAAATGAGGTTTTGACTGATTCTTATTCGATTTCTCACGCTACATCGACTGGTTAGCTCAAAATTGCTTCAACTAGACTACAAAATCGAGAAATACTCGAAAATCATAACACCCCCATCGACCTCAATACCTACCTCAATTACCTATTAGGACAACACCCCCTATCAACCTAAATTTCCTAATTTCTTTAATTAATACTTTTTTCAGTATTGACGACTACCGGAAGGAAAGAAGTGACTAATAACGGGAAACAAAGAGACAGGTGATGAAAAACTGGATTCAGTTTTTTCCTCCTCCTGAAAAATTGGGATTTGGTTCATAGGGCTTCAAGCGACGAAATCAACCAAGGGGGCGATCCTATACAGGTATAACTATCGTTCCTTTCTGAAGGTGGAATGTGATCTTTCTGGGTACCGGTGGCCTTTACTAGAGGAAGTCGAAATGTTGATGTGGGACAGGAAAGTGAAAGAGTGGATTTTTTCGTGTTTTCTTTGTCAGAGGAGCCCGCTGAGATGTTCTTTGAAACCCCCTAATGACCACAAGTTGACGATCGAGTCATCTGACTTTCTCACCTAGGACGGTACCAAACTTATCACTTAGAAAATAAATTCTGGAAAGATACAAATAATTGATTTTGTTGTATATTGGTTTGATTTCATTCCGCTAACTGCAAACCAGTGCCACTTATTTAACTGAACAATTGTTCATTATATATACCTCTACTCACCTATATCGACGTATGTAGTGGTAGTCGCTACCTATTTACACTTCGGAAGGCTTTAAATTTATTCAATGAATCAGATAGTACTCAGTGCTTCTATCTAAACCGTTCATGACTTCATCGGAAAAGCCTGGTGGTGGTGGCTGGTAGGCAGCGGCGGATTATCAATTCCAAATTGTTTTGGTTGAACCATCTCTTCTGCGTGTTAAATGTCTACACGCGTAAGACATAAAACGCTCGAACTCTGCGGGCATATCACAAACTGTGAACATAAAATAATTGTGGTGAGCTTGCGATCTACCACTGAACTATTATTGTAGTTTAGTAGTTATCAACTACCTATCAATATACCTTCATACTATCAAAAGTTCAGCAAGACTCACATAAGGAAGGGATGGCGAGGGGAGATAGGTTGGTTAAGTTGTTATAACGGACGATTCTATCAACTATCAACGCAAGTAGGCTAAAATGTAAGTTCATGTTCTGTGATTAAATAATACTATAATTGTAGGTGCATATATCCTACACACATAGGTTCGATGGTTTTTACCTTATTCATTCAAAACCTTTTCGAAAACTTGATGAAAATTATTGGAGTAGGTACCAAATAACCATCAGCGTTGGGGACAAGACGGAACCTTATTTTAATAATGTAAGCAGGTACCTACACTAAACTTTATACCAACTGGGTCTCTCAACACGTAGCTGTAGACCACAATTATTAGGTATTATTACATATATTTCTCAGATTTTCACTTATTTAGAGCCAAGAAGAGGCAAATCGTGTGGAATTTAATTTACAGATTATTCTTTACTATTTATAGATTTTGAATCAGGTTGGCATCAGCATACGAGCAATTAACGAATCAATGCTCACTTTCTAGCCTGGAACTGACTTCAGTTTGGCTTAGAAACATTCTAAATATAAAATCATCATGCTTTTTTTGCAGATGAATTGGAACTTCTAGATATAAGCACTTACTCATACTAATTTGATCAGTGATTACTTGATATATGATGCCACCCTGATTAATTGACTAACCTATAAGTTTAGGAGGGGACGAGATTTGAAGTATAACTGAGTTTGAGCATCCCATGTGGCAATTAGGATATCACTCGCTGGTATGTTTTTCCGTATTAATTTTTTTCAATTCAATGCTTTGTGATATTTGTTTCTAATCATCCATTCATTGTTTATGATAATACTGTTCGAAAACGTTAAGTTGGGTGGTTGCCATATTAGATAATATGCCATACTCATAACACCTTAGTTCAGTATATTGTTTGAGAACTCATCCCAAACATTACTATGCTTCACTCAGCCGAATGATTTATAATCATCATCATCATCATACTCTGGAGTGAATCCTTGGACTTCCATCTTGGCTCCTTATGTAGTATTTGGAAGTTGGATAGAGAAACACGGCAGGTATTTTGTTTCTCCTGATCCTCAAATCATACGTAGATCTCTGAAGTCGATGTTTAAGGTAGACCCTCTTAAAATTCAGACATTACGAGTAGGTACAAGTCCACCCAAAATTGGATAATGTAAAGGTTTGTCAACAAGCGACCTTTTCCTGAATTTTTTCTCTGTAGAGAAAAACCCCAATAAAATTCAATTTTTTCGCTCAAGAAACAGTGACATCAATTCATGATCAGTGTATATTTTCTCTTGGGGTAATATAAACAAATACCTCAGCAAGATGCTACGAAAATGAAAAATGAAAATAATTATACTAAGTACTTATTGTCAACTAATTTCTCAACCAGGTTTTTGATTGGTTCAAAATGGAGTTTATTATAAAACAGGGCCCTTGATGAATTTCCTCAATGGGGACTGCGCATGAGAAATAAAAATTGGAAAAAACCCTTTAATTATGTTATTTGAGTTGCCATGACTAGTTAACAATATTTATCAGGACAAAAAACTCCATGTGGGAACAGAAATCGTCATGTTAAAGTGGAATGTTTTGAATTTCGCGGGGTGGTGTGACGTAGGTAGCTCCAGAGGTACGTACGTCACACCCCTGCTGTCCCCTTCAAAACCCGTTCGTGTCGTTCCGACATTCTCCGCATGGATGCGCTTCGACCAATCAGCGCCCTCCATTTCCGCGCGCATTTCTTCAAACGTTCACATTTCTCTTCGTCGATAAACAAATAGGGAGACCACATATTTATGAAATAACCCCACTTTGGCCATTTTGAATCGATTCCCTTTCAATAAAAATTGTAAAAAAAAATCATGCGCAGACCCCATTGCCACCAGGGATGATGATAACTCTTGTCACCAATGTTTTTGACGTAGTTGACTGCCAAGCTACCACTAAAGCCTGCTTCATTTACATCCCTGTAGGTCGAGGCAAGTACAAGAAAGACAAGAGAGTGAAGGTTGCCATGACGGTTATCCTCCTGATTATCTACTTTATTATAAATCAACTCTTCTACATGTTCGACAAAGTGGCGAGGACGTTCATCTTCGCCAAACTCATTCTGGCCCTCAAAATCTTCGTAGTCGTTAAACTGTTGGAGCTGAAGCGGTACCTGTGGTGGGTGAAAGAGGACAAGAAGGAGGTTGAGACTCATAGCGAGCTGGCACTCCATGATCACCATTACGACGAGCATGGGCCCCCCGAGTACTATGGTCCTCACGATCACTATGGTCCTCATGATCACCATGGTCATGGTTGGGGATGGCATTCTAGGTCGGGGCCTGACGCTCATGTTCAGGCCTACAACGGGCAGATGCCTGGCGCCGCACCCGTTCCTCCATACCCTCCTTACACACCCGATCCCGTCAGAAAATCTTACAGAAAACGCTAAACATTGCATCTAGAAAAAAAGGAGCTAATTAGTGACAACGGATGACTTATTTAGTGATCAATTTTGTGTGATACCAGCCCTAACTACTTTTGAAAATTCCAAAAAAGTTTCAAAATCAGGTAGGAATTACGTATTACCTACATAAAAGAAAACTTCAATTACGATTAATCATGAACTGTGCAAATCAATTGTTTATTCGATAATATTCTCCTCGTCCCTACGCTAACTGATATTGCTAAATTGGTCATCCGTTCACATCTAAATTTGTCCCATATCCACCCCTGTAGGTACCGAATTTGAGGAAACTTAAAAAAGAATCTCCTCATTTTGGTATTAAAGTCCTGAGAACGACGGAACAAATTTATCAAAATAATACTCAACGTTTCGTTTGGTACAGCCATAAATTATAATCAAATCTCGCGATCTAGGAAATGAATTGGCAAGTTTCGTGCCAGCGAATCCGAATTGTTTTATGGAAGACGTTTCCTATTATGATACCCAAAATTGATCAATTCATTAAACGGATTTGTTCTCTTTTTCGAAGGTGTTCTTGATCGATTTGGTTCCACGTGACCAATTTCGGATCATGATTCCCGCACTTAAGGCTGTTTAATTTTGAAATTATCAACAAAACAACGTGCATTTGTTAAAACTTGAATGAATAATATAACAATCTAACTTTGTAGTAATTTATTATTAATAAACAAATCTCACATCACTATATCCCAAAGATGATTTTACGTGAGTTGTATTGTTTTTTGTTTCATGACGTGCCAATACTATTTATTTAATTCGTTTGAAATGGCAACTGATTCAAGTTTGAACTAAAAATCAAATAATTAAAATCAAAATTACAATACCCATATTTTTGCTCACATTGCGCTAGTCATTCGCACTTGTTTCCTCTGAAAACCATAAATAATGGTGTTTTATATCGCTTTGGTTCTCCATTGGTTTTAATTATTACATAACACATGAACAGCCCATGCTCATCGTGAACAATCCACACAAAAATAAATATAGGTAGATGAAAACCCTCCGTGGCTAACATGGTGATCATTGGTAACACACAAGAACGGCAAATCAGCGGTTGGACATCGTCTGATGGTGGACCATGTATTGCCAAGTCTCGCAGTGAAGTCTCTGTTATCTCCTTCTGGACCCAGCATCATTTAGTATCTATCATACCTAATTATCATAGTCCGTCCAATTATAAAGGGCAGATTGTGACCGAACTCAAGGAGGTTGGTTCTTTGCATAGACGACAAAAAACAAAAACGTTTTTGTCCCTCACCCACGTTCTATCGATATAAATAATTGTGGATGGAAGTTTTTGTTTATTTCAATTATCTTGTTATTTTATTTTTCTTGCGACTATTATTTCTTATGAGACTGGCATGTCAGATTTACGCGTTCTTGGGAACAAGTCACACTGTGCCGTTTATATTCTGGATGGAATATCATTCAATTTTAATTTGAAAAAGATAAATGTTAATTTGAATGTACGTCCATGTGCTTTATAAAGCGGTGCGCAATTTGTTCTGTCATGCATGATGTTTTGTGACAATGTGGTAGTGTAATCAATGTAGCTTTGTGTTCACTCACAGAAACCAATTTGGCTTTTTACTCCCCTAGCATCCGATATTGTCAGCTATTTTCGTTTAAAAATTAGCACGCTTTCTTGTCAGTGTTTTTGCTTATATTGTCCAGTATGAAAGTGCAATCCGTATTGTGATTCTTTGTTGTAACAATTGTAAACGCATGTAATAATACGCACGCCCCATCTGTAACAGTCATGTCATTGTAAACTTTGGGGAAATTGTTTGTTTAGTAACGTAGTCTTAATTTGACGTGTGTCGACTGTTGTACATCTGAAAGTGCCGTTTCGAAAAATACCTATTTTTCTAATAAGTACAAGCATGTAATTTTATTTATTTAATTTATTTATTTATTGTAGAATAAATTACTGTGTACGAAAATGCATGGTAGCATTCAAAAAAGTTGAATTTTTTGTCATCATTCGCCCCGTACGCTCCGGTGTTGGTCGATATAATAGGTTAGCCCTAGTTCTGACATGCCAGTCTCGTATTAAATATTTTAAATTAGAAACATGAGTGTCAATTTCTACTTTGTTTTAACATTGTCGATCGGTTCAACGTCCAGCCCCTTCGTCACCCCAGGTACATCGCTTCACCATCTTGGTACTGCCTTCGAATAAAACCACACGATTTTCTCCCTATATTTTGAGTTCGAGAAAAATGGCTGTCCCAACTAGTGGCTAACCTACGCTTTTTTGTTTTTTGAAAAACTATATCCTCGTACGTGAAATAACTTCTGTGGTTCACGAAAAATATCATAGTGTTGGTTTACATCGCACAGACTCATTCATGTTGGATAAAAGTATATTTGAAAAAGTATATTTCTGGTACCTACTGTAAATTACGAGCAGGTACATACTTACTCATCTGAGGCGTAGTTTTATCATTGTGAAGTAGATGTTGCATTTATTGGTGTTTGGCAGTGAATTGTTGCATGGAACAGTAATTTATGATAAAATAGAAAAAATATAAGTAGTACGTAGCATATTATCCAATTGATACAGATTAGGTTTCAATATTAGAAAGAGCAGGTACATATTTCATGAAAGATGTGCCTATCTAGGTACCTACTACTTTAGAACTAGAGTAATATGATTTATGCAGCAAACGTATAGTGAATTATCCCAATGCGTAACATAGTGCAATGAAGCTCAATAATTTTACGTACATTTCACAAACAATCAGAAAGTATAGGTTTAGTGTAGTGCTAATGGGCAAGAAGTGGTTAACACGGGAGTTCAATGATAACGTCCATTCAAACGTTCTACAGAAGAAAAATAATAATACATAATATACTATTTACAAATAGGTACGACTCATGAGAAGGGTCACAATTAGAAACTTGTTGGTTGAACAAACCTTTTACCAAGACCCAGGATTTTATATTGTTTCTGATAATTTGCTCAAAATCATTTGATTGAGATTTTGATTCTTCAGTTTCAAGTTCCTTTTAGGCGACGTAATTCAAAAACGACACCGACGCGAAAAGGGGAATTTAAAATTGTAAATTTTTAAAATTTAAATAATAAAAAAAGGTGAATTTGAAAAAAGGTGCAACAACATTAAGTGCAGGGAGAAGGTAGGTAATTACGAAATATGACCCAACCAAGAAGTGAGAATGAAATACCCTCCTACGAGAGAATACCCTCTAACTCAACTGTATCACGTTCATTTGGCTTGATTCAATTAATTGATTACATCAATGAGCCAAGCAGTTAATAGAAGGTATTGTAGATATAGAATGATAAACATGAAGTTATTTAGAAGAAAAAAAATAGGTAAAGTAGGTGGAAAGAATGGAGGTTATTTTTAAATCCTTATAAAATTATAACTTACATGACCCAGCTTGGAATCGCATACAAAATATATCCCCAAATAATTTAACAGTAAGCATAATCTATATAGGTAGGTAGGTACTTGCAGACATTCATCTGAGGTTTGGCAAAAATCATTTAGGATCCAAAATACACTAAATAGGTATACAAGTGGTACCTACCTATACTATATTGTCGAAGTAGATACTCGTATGTCCAAAATCAGGGGGAAGGTACTTAGTTCCTTTGTGATGTGCGCATGTACGTAATCTCGGTTGTTTGTTATTGCAAAACTTTTATTTTCTTGAGCTCGGTAACCTAGTAGACGTATTCGTAGTTCCGGTGAAAGCGTAGTTTTTGAGAAAGTTAATAATGAAATCCATACATTTAAAAATGAACGAAGTATCAATTTTTCACAATACCTATTACCTATTTTGCAGGTGTACCGCGTTCCATTGTAAGGTCTAAAATGGGGAAAAGAAAACCGGTTAATTGTTGTAATATTTCGGAAAGAACGGAGATTCAATCAATGGAAGGTAATACATCAGTCAACATTGCGTAGTAAATCGTAATATAGCATAGGTAGGTACCTGCCTATATTTCTGCCTCGTATCTATTCATGTATCAAATCAAGACCCCTTTGACATTATTTACCTACCTTCTACGTCTTTGAATACCTGTCAATCCTCTAGTTCATTTCCACCCAAATTTACCATAATATTGATATACTCGTACCTCCCCGATTTATCATCAAATTATTCACCCAAAACTTGATTTCCCAATCAAAATCTAAAATTTTCCCAACCAAAAACAAGTTGTGTTTCTTCTAGCAAAATGCATCTTTGTACAACATTTACATCCAACTCCAAGTTAAGTAGCTTTTTCTCGAACAAATTGATCAATTTTTTCAATGCAATACAAGGTGTTACTCAGCCGTTTTCTAATTATAACTTTGAATCGTATTAGGGAAAAGACTTTATTTTATCCTAAATTTTGGAAAAAACTGAAACAATTACATTAGACTGCAGTTATGAAGATCAACCCAACACAGAAATATTTCGTCAACTTTGATCGGGAATGGGGTGCACTGAAATATTCACCTTCTTCGCCGAGTTTTCGAAAAATGTATTACCTTCTTCAGGGCTCGAAAGACATCGGTGTTGTCTACACCCTCGTCTTTCTTTCGAGCCCTGAAGAAGGTAATAAGTTTATCGAAAGCTCAGCGAAGAAGGTGAATATTTCAGAGGACCCCATTCCCGATCAAAGTTGACGGGATTAAATCCGACGGGGGAATGTAGGTATATGAGCGTTAACAGCTAAATTAATGTAGGGAATTCCATTTTTAGATGAGTTAGATCCAATTTTTTAAGCCCATGAAGGTTTTAACGACCCCGTTTGAAGTGCCAATGACTTTCAAAATCAACCTTAGCGACTGTTCATACGCCAACATTCTTCGGCAGGGATGGGTTTTATAGTCAGTATGATATCCTAGCAGTGTGATATCTAGAAACCTAATCTTGTCATGTAGGTAGGCATCCCCTTATATGTCCCCGACGAACCAGAAGCTAACCTTTACAGGAAGTAGGTCTTCAGGTGCGGCCAATGAGGCGTCTTCTGTGAACTCGATGACTGGTCAAATAATGTTTCATTTTTCCGAGATCCTTACTTGAGAATCTGAGTTTTCTTAGAGTTTTTTTTTTCTTTCCCATTCGGAACTCAAAAGTTTGTCTGTGAACAAGCTTTTGGCAGTACCTACTGTTATGTCATAAAATCATGATCAATAATATCAATCTATAGGTCAGTTATCTTGTTCATTCACCTTCAAAGAAAACTAAAATGTTTAAATGTAGCTTTTTTAATGGCAACCTGTTATTATTTGGATACTCTAACACCCCCGACGGGCTGTTCCGCCATTTAATGCAAAAGCAGTAAAAACGAAAACGAAATCTCTCCACAAACCGGTTCTACCGGGAGGTAGGTATTTAAGTCTCGCAGAAATGCGTCTGGGTATTTAATATAGGTATAATTAAGATGGGAAAAATTAGATCAGACATGCGGAAGGATTTCCTGTAAGGAGAACACCAATATTTAGAAGTACTTCTTCACAATCAAACAAGTAGAAGGCTCAAGAATAAGAAAGCATTTATTGTTCTCATTTTACATAATTCTTGAAAAGATTCACATTAGCCGTTTCTAGGAGATTTCACTTGTACCAAACTTTCTCTTGGGTTTGAGTGGACCATAAGGGGGGGGCTGTGGAGACCTTGCAGCTTGATATAACCGTTTGAAACATAAGGTCAGTTCCAACTATAAGCGATATAACTATAACCAACTATAACCACTATAACCTAACTATAACCTAACTATAGCAGCGGTGCAGGGGTAATTAGAATTTTAAATAAATTGTAGACAAGAGCGTGGGCAGTAGGTTATGCGTAGCTAAAATATTCGAACTGCTCCTGCACCACCTCTAGTTGGAACAGACCTGTTGATAAAAAATAAAAAAAATAACACCTAAGTGCTTATCCAATAATTCCCACTCATTCGATTATATAAACGTACTTGCACAATTCTCTTTGAAATGTAAAGCATTTGGGGGAAAAATGATTTTTTGTTCACTACAAGGAACAGATCTTTATTAAAATTACCTGGGGAAGACTGAGCAGTCCTTCTTGCTATTTTTCGGCATTCGTTTAACTATCCTTATTTTCTGTCTTCTCCTTCCGTTTTTATTTATTTATTTTATTTTTCCCAAATAAACTGTCATAAAAAATAACAGACCAGTATATCGACTTTAATCGCATACATCACACGGGAGACATAATTAGGTGCTTTTCGAAAACCACAATCTCTTTTCATTGAGGATCTTCAACGGGCATGATTATTTTAAATTTGGGACCTAAATAAGCTAACTTTTAGGTTATTCTAAGATTTGTTCCAACTGTAAATGTACAAGTTGCACAATGCGCGTTCATGAGCGTTTATGTTCAAATCGATAAGGGTCAATTTCAAGTTCAAAGTGTGCGGATTGAACAGAAACAAACATATTAATAAATTCTGTTTAAATTGCGCATTCCACATTGCTTTCCACCCTCCGCTTGTTGCACCAAAAGTAGGGAGGTTTTATAAGGTTTCCCTGTGATCATTTCTGCACAGGTTCACACATCCCTCCTTTCGTTAGGGTGAAAATGTGCATTTACGCTCAATCTGCGCAGTCAGTTGGAACAGAATGCAAGTTCTTATCAATTGATCACAAAAGCACACAAAACCGGATGGAACACAAACATTTTGAGCATAAACGCACATTGTACGCAGAGGATTCTGCGCAGTTAAAATGTGCGATTATGATCAAACTGATCAGTCAGGTGGAACAGACCTATAATAACCGATCTCAACAACACTGTTCATTAACTAGTTCGCACCAAGGAAGTTAAATTATTTGAGATTGTGTTTACTTATACACCTCCTTTGGATCGACCAGGATTACCAGGATTATTGCTTTATGGGCAAAACCTTCTTTATGTTGGATCTTATAATTGAAATTCTCGAAGCAGGTTGACGATCATTCATAACCTTGCAATCCTATCCTCCTTTATGGGAAATGTCTTCTTCATGTTGGATCTTGGAATTGAAATTCTCGAAGCAGGTTTTAGACCATTCGTAACCTTGCAATTCGTAATCGAAGGTTTGTTCCATGACTGAAATCTACAATTTAAATAATATTCAGTTTATATTCAAACAGTCTCAATGTCGTTTCCGAAGTTGAGTTGTCGAATATCTTCGAACTGAGCTGTCATAAGTTGGAAGAAACCTGATATGAGATAGAGCAGACGATTTCCTTGTACTATTCCTTCCGCAGGGGTGAGAATATTCAAATTAAGTGCAACTTGCTCTGGCAGTTGGAACAGAATTCCAGCTCTTATCAGCAGGGTAAGTTGCACACAAATCAGTTAGAATAGAGAATAGAATGAATATTCGAATGCTCACTATTCGAATATTCGTAAAGTTGGAACAGACCTCTAATTATTGATTTCCAATGTATTCATGTCCACCTTCGGTTCCAAAGAGTTGTTAGTTTTTTTTACCTCAAAAATGCAGAAATCCTTTCAAGATTCAACTTAGGTATGTAAAGCTAGTATCCACCCAATATTAACATGACAGAACTGAAAGTTGCCTTCATAAATGTTTGTTATACATTTAGATCACCACCTATTCATTTTTATGTCTTTACTTCTCAACTGCTAGCACCTACAACTGTATGTATCTGCTTCATCATGATGTTACGCATTGAAGAATTACCTAGGTATATACTTCTAAGTGTTCCAAATCTCATTAGATCGAATGAATGAGTCTCTAATGTTTTAGAAAAATTATAATCAGCAATATGGGTTGAAAGGTGTTTGACCTAATGTTTTCTTCAGAGAGAGTATAACGAAGTGATCTAAAAGTAGATTGGTACGTAGGACAAGTTCACTGTAGGCCAGTTTTCCTTACTTTCTTGACACAAAACTTGAATGATGTGAACCACAGATGGAAGGGGGCATAAGAAGAAGAAGGTCAAAGCGATTAAAAAAGCCCTCATCAAGCTGGTCCTCTTCGCGTTACTGATAAAAAGCAAGCTGAAGATTCTACTGACCGCTTTCCAAACCTTCCTGGCCTTCAAGGGAGCAGTCCTTATCACAGTTCTGGTTATCACACACGCCGTCAAGCTCTGGGCAGAAATCAAACACCACCAAACGCCTCAAAAGGTAAGTTCGTTTTTTGTGTTACTATGCCTTTACTAAGCGTTTCTGCCCCTACAAATTGTAGACGGAAACACTACCTAAGTTAAATGGAACAAACTAAATCGAAAATTGGAAAATTAACATTTCCCCTTATGTAGGTACCTTTTCCGCGTTGATTTAAAGGATGTTAGTTGATATGAATGGTCCTAATAATTTTTATAGGCTCAATAATCGCCACCGTTGATTCCATTGAAATCTGTATCTTAATAATTACTTTCACGCAAACAGGAACAAATTAATCATGAGGGAATTCAGGAATTGGTCCAATAATTTATATAATTCAATATTCTTAGTGAAACACTAGTAGATCTATATGTCAGTCAGTGTATGTCGGGCTGTTGAAAATTTGAGCTTATTAATAGAAATGCCCTTGACTCGAACAAAACATTTCGAGAATCTTGTGTTTTAGAACTTTCGTTTATTTATATTATAACTAATTCTGGTAATTTATCGTTGAACAAATTTTTCGTATGAGGTCGTCCATACAAAGAACATTGGGAATTTACAGATTTTTTACGTCGTCATCAAACTTGTTCCCTTCAGGCGAAGGAAAAGGTTGGTCTGCCGTCACTTAGTGCAAGTGTTTGCTGAGGACACGTGACTTGTGACTATACCTGCCTTCTCCACCCAGTTAGCGCCGCTAATGGCCACAAGTTTTGTAGGACGAACTGAACACAGTCACCCTTGTCATACAAACATTTTTCTCAGCTTTCTCTCCATTTTGATGAAGAATGATCAAAACAACGGTTCTGTAGGTGGTGGGTTGAAATGTAGGTGGTACTCAAGATACCAACGTAGTGTTCCGGGTCCAATCGGAATGAATTAATACCTGAAAAAGACAGACCGACAAAACTAGCGAACGATTGGGGGTTTGAGGTCACCAGGCCAGCAGTTTCCGACGAAGTGAAGCATTTCGAGATGTTTTGTCGTCCCAAATAAATTAGGAAGTTGGAGTGAAGGAATTTGGAGGCAATTCACGGGTTTTTAGTTACGGATTCTCCTGAACATCTTAAGGTCAAATTTATCATTATTACAAATCCTCAGATTGTGTTAAGCATGGTTGTCAGATGCTAACATTGTTATCAAGTATTTGGTAGGATTTGGTATAACACCACATCAGAGGAGGGTACTGGAAATACATAGGTAGGTACCGATTGTCAACGAGGATCGGGAATGGGGTCCACTGAAACAACTTCACCTTCTTCGCCTAGCTTTCGATGTCTTATAATATCTTCATCAGGGCTCAAAGGCTAGGTTACAGTGTAAACATTACACCTCCGTCACAGTAAGCATCACAAGCAGGCAGGTGGATTTCACAAAAAATAGTTTACAAAAAATCCGGCAACTGTTTATAAAATATGATAAAATTTGAATTTAACACCAATAGCTTTGAACAATCTAGCAGGAAGCAAGAACAACTAAAATTTATCACGGATTTTAGTTGTTCTTGCTTGCTGCTAGATTGTTTAAAGCTATTGGTGTTAAATTCAAATTTTATCATATTTCACCAACAGTAGCCGGATTTTTTGTTCACTATTTTTAGTGAAATCCACATAACCTAGCCTTTGAGCCCTGATGAAGATATTATAAGATATCGAAAGCTCGGCGAAGAAGGTGAAGTTCTTTCAGTGCCCATTCCCGACCCTCGTTGACATTCTGTACTATCTGGGTCAATCTTCATAAACTGTAGGTACCGATTATATACTTCATTTTTGGAGTCTTCATTTATTGAGGTAGGAGGTTAGGTGCATGTTTCGGTGGGCTCTGCCACATTCTTCAGCCTGTCAAATTAAAGATCATCCCATTCTCCTCAAAAATTTTCTTGTTCATGCTGCATCATAATTTCCCCATTGTGTGTTATAAAATAGTTTCAATTTCTTGCCCTCTACTTCACTTCGTCAGGCAAGCCACCTTTATTACGTTTTATGTTCATCGTGTGTACGACCAAATTATGAAGAGTGTTGAAATTTTTCATATTCAAATGAATCCATGTAGGGTAAACAATTACACAAAGGGCTTTGTTGAGAAAAAGTTTAGTTTAAAGAAGAAAACTGTGGGAAAGCACATAGAAGAAAGACTTGCACTTGCACATGGCCCGAAATAATTACAAATGTACCTACCCACCTACCTAAATAAATGAAGACTCCAAAAGTGTACTTTCCTGAACGAATAATGGTCAACCCAACCCATCATCACAAGATTATATTTCAGTTACACCGATATAGTCAACATTTCAAGTTGAATCTGAATTTGAATGAGAACAGCAAGACCTACAATACCATGACTTACTTACAATTATCGCTCCTATTGAGATTCCGTGATCAGCTCTCATTTTAATTTCAGGTGCTATAAATTGCATTTACTCCTAATCATACATAAACCCAATTTTAGTAGGTACTTTCAGAAGTAGGTACCTAATACATAAGTTAGATCATAAATATTGCATAGAAGGTTCTTGGGATATTTTAGTGAGACATTTTCTAGGGCATTTTGATTCTTTCTCATTTTAGCGAATTTTCAAAGAAAATGAAGCTATTGCAACGGCTTCAAAATTTTTTGTAATGCAAATTTTTGAAATTTTTTCATTGAAATCCGTTTCAGACCATTTTAAAACGGTTCCTTTAATTTAACACTTCATTCCAGACGATATCTGACCGAGGAATCGAGCTAAAAATCTGAAAAAATGTTAAAATGTCAATAATATCAGAAGAAAGGATGAGTTCGTTGGCCAGAATTTTAGGAGTACCTACTCCAAGGAGTCAAATTTTGAAAAATTAGTTTCAAAAATCGATTAAAAACGTGTTTTTGGTGTAATTTACTATCTAGACATAGAAACATATGGTACTAGTATATTCGGATTCAGCATGGAATATCCTATAAAAATCACCCACTAAATTGGGTATAATTATTCTTTGAAAATTCGCTCATCAACTCATGCTGCATGAATGGAACTTTTTATAATTTTGAATCGTAAAATCATGACTAATATCAGGCCTTTACGAAACTAAACGAATATTTATCATAGAATATTTCGATTCAGCTAAATCTCACTACTGTTATGACTTGACCTAATTGAATAATACGTATCTCAGCATATTAAATAGACGAGTAACAAGTCAACAGGTTCCTACTTCCAGTAGGAAAAATGTACGAGCCGGATCCTGCTCCCGCAATTAATCATTATCTCATACTTTACTCGTATAATTATTATAATTATATTATAGTGTTCCTAGACCTTGCTTCCTAGGATTTTTGATCGGTAAATAACGGCGCGTGGGTCTTTCTCACCGTCATGACCGACCGGTCGTGCGGGTTTAACATACCTTATTGCTTCCGAACAAGGTACCTTCCGAGTCTACCATGGTGTTCAGCACATCGAGTTCATTTTCGGGAAGTAAAAATTCATGCTGTCACATGTAGGTAGGAATAGGTGAAGGTGCTTATCAGTTTGCAGAAATGAGCACATAGGCAGTAAGTATTCAATAAACACTCAGTCATAAGAGTTAAAATTTGTATTGTTAAAAAAATGGATTTGTGTTTAGACCTCAGAGCGCTCTCTAAATTTGGGAAATCAGTCGCTCAAAGAGTCGGGAGAGTTCGGGGAGTGGGTTTTATCTAAAAAGTGCAAAAACTAACAACAAAAAAGCCCTCGGTCCAGCTCTCGTCGGCTAAGAGCCAGGAAACCTATAATAGTTAAAGTTTAGATGAAATAAAAATGTTATTTAGAGGTCCTTAGGCGAGTGCTTGTCTGCCATAAAAAGACTCCTGATCCGCACGTATAATATACCATATTATAGATCATATTTGCCAGAAAATGAGATTTTTGATGGTCAAAACTATTTGGGAGTGAGACCATTCGATTCTGAGTCAAAAATAACATGGAAAACGGTACCTATTACCACAAACCGTGAGTAGCCGTAAAACACTCTAAAATGCCCGATTTCCCTCAAATGTATCGGAAAACACACGTTTTTTCACATTAAATCTCGATTTTCTCAAAAACTTTTACTCTAAACAATAAAAACTGACTACACCGTTGGAAAGCTGTGGCTTTTGCGCATTTTTTAGGCTTACAGGCTATAACTTATCACTAGAATTATGGGGATTTGAAAAACAGGCGGTTTTCAAGATTTGACGAAATTAACTTTTCGGGCTAATTTTTCAACCTTAATTACCCTTCAAAAAATTATTGTGAGGCTGAGAATACGGGATTTTTAACGCTATTTCCGACCATGTACTCAGATTTGGTTTTACTCTTAATATTAAGGGAGTTAGGTATGGCCTTTTCAGTGACCAAAAGTCGAAAACACGAAGAAAATCTTAAAAGTGAAAAAACTCAGGTTTTTAGTGGTTTAAGAAAAAACTTCATGGGACACTTTTTGTTGGAAATTTCCTATAGAACATGAGGAAGAAGTTTTTCGGATCATAAGTGGAACACCCTGTATATTACAGTAAAAAAGAGGCATGAATAGGCACATATTTCTTTGATTACAGAGTAAAATTTCTTATAAAATTATGAATCGTCAACGTTGGCAGAAAAGGCCTGCTTATACCGTTACACCTTCTAAGGAGGTAAAACTCGTAGTGCTGAAGGTAAGCGATGCATTCACGAATATAATAACAGGACTCGGGGATAATTTGTTTTCAAAACCAAGAAGTTTTCACTAGAATCTACAAAATCGATTGTCGTAGGTCAGTAACCACCACCTGACGGGTACTTATCCCATTGATAAGTTTCTAACCGCTAAGTGAGGGTTTCAACGCGTCGTACCTTCTCCCAAATGGGTCAGCCGAGTCACGATAACTGCTCACAGGTGCCTCGCTAATTCCGTTCCTTCGGGACCTCGTGAATTTTTCTAGGAAGGAACAAATATGTTGGACGTCTCGAATTGCGGTCAGAGTACATAATTTGTCTTTGCAGGCATTATTTCTAAAATTTGATTCGTTAGTTTCATAAAAACTTATTTATATTTGTCAAAAACTATACATAGGATATTCATCGTTGTATTCGTCGGGATGAGGCCCAGAAGAGAGAAAAAGTCAAAAAAACTACTCCATCAACATTTTACACACTGACATTTTGTACAATACTGTGTACCTAGATTATCAAAAACAAAGCCAGCAGCACCTAAGTACCTTTGATTTTGGCTTTTTTCTTCGCCATTTTCGAGATTTTCTGATTATCTATTCTCCTGTTTGTGACTTGACAGAACTGTTTTAGTGAATTTTCGAAGAGTCTCAATCGAATTGCAATGGCTTCAAAGTTTTAGTAATGCAAATTTTCGAAAATTTTCTTCATGAAAATCCAAAACTTATCTAAAACGATTCCTGAAATTTAACACATTTTTCATGTATCACTCCAGACGATATCTTACCCTGGAATCGAGATAAAGAATCGAGAAATATATTTAAAAAACTCGGCGCTCCGCGCCTCGCCAGGGGGCAAGCCCCCTGGACCCCCGGTTACCTCTATTTACATACTTCGGACGAAATTATTGAAACACAGAATGTGTTTTAGCTCACGCGTTTCACATAAACCTCTCTTTAATCTTCGACTCAGCTGATCTGGGAGCTCCATTTTCGACTCAGCTGATCTGAGAGCTCCATTTTCAACTCAGCTGATCTGGGAGCTCCATTTTCAACTTAGCTGAGCTGCGAGCTCAATTTTCGATGCAGAGAGTAGTACCTCATATTGTTTTCTACCTAGCCTTCACTTTTTGAGTTAATAATAATCTAAAGTGCCGGAGCGTTCCCGATTTCGTCCCAGATTTTGTTACATTTTTTTGCTAGTTAGTCCATGGCTAAAACACATTCTGTGTTAAAATTTAATGTGCAATAACATCAAAAGAAAGTATGAGTTCGTTGGCCAGAATTTCTGGAGTACTCCAAGGGGGTCAAATTTCGAACATTTAGAGTCAAAATTCGATTAAATAAAACGTGCTTTTTGAGGTTTTGGTGTAAATTACCATCTTAAACATAGGAACATAAGGTATATTCGGAATCAGCGTGAAATTTCCTATAAAAATCACCCAAGTCTGTTAAAATGATTCTTTAAAATTTGCTCATCAACTCATGCTGCTTGAATGGAACTTTTTGTTCATGTACCTACACAGTATTGTACGAAACGCCAGCAAGTAAAATCTTGATTTATTAGTTTTTTGACTTCTTCTTTCTTCTGGGCTTCATCCCCACGAATACAACGATGAACAACAATCATACAAATTTATTTAACCAATTTATTTTAACAAATGACCTGATAAATTAAATGAACGTCTGACTTCTGTATTTTCTATTGAAGTCTGGTTCCAGAATAAATCTTGCCCACAAATAATTTTATTTTTAAATTTTTTTTGTTTCCTATCTAGCGCTGGTTATGCCTATTAAACAGCTTATTCATTATTTCTTACTATTCTCCTTCTCTTCCATATTATGTTGCTGACCCTCCGATCATATAATGAACGTAACGTGAGATCTGATGTAACGTAACGTAATGTAATAAGTAAAAGGTCTCAAAGTAATAAATAAAAGCTCTCAATGAAATAAATATCTAGCAATATCTCAGGCCAAACAAATTCTTTTTTTTTAAATTCTCATATCTTGAAAAAGTTAGCCTAGAATTTAGGCACTGCCTACCTAGCCTACCTGTGGCTAGTACAAGGGGTCTATCAATTTAACAGGCAGTCATCCTTCATTCTATGCGAGGGGACTAAAAATCTCAATTTTAATATTCCAAATTGGAGCAGGTCAGAGCTTTCAAATCTGGTACTATTATTGGTGAAGAGGAGAAATTATTTTGATCGATTTATTCTTGTCTTTTTTCTTCAAGTTAGCCACTTCTTATAAACTACTTGTTATTACTTATTACCTGTTAGCGACAATGACGATGCGTCCACTCATCCAGCTTTCCAATCTAGAGACAGGAGTCGTTTGAAATTACACCTAATTTTCGCAACTCACTCCCTACCCGTTTAAATAAGTTGGAACCCTCGACAGGCGTGGTTTTGATAGATTAGCTGCCTGCCATCCCACCTTTCAACCCACGCCTTTCGGGTGTCTTCCGGAATCGAACTTTTCTGCAAATGCTTTCACCCGTAAATTGGCCATCTGTCAATAATCGGAGAGGAGTCCGCCAACCCTTCGATAGTGGCGCATGATGTTGGATGTGCTCAATAACTCAAAGATGCTTCAAGACATATGGCGCTGAGTAACGCACCTCAAGCTATAGAATGAAAGTTATCCAAAAATCGCGAATGAAAGAATATGCCTATTTTTGTAATAATAACTGAGATGTATAAGTAGGTACCAAGTGTAAAAAAAAAAAAAAAAAAAAAAACAGAAGGAAGCAACCTATTTACAGTATTCAAGTTGCTCGCAGATTTATTTTCATAATATACGACAACCTTCTCTAACTCAGGGAATCCAAATCTGACTAGCAGTAAGTTACTATAATATTGTAGCAATACAGGGTGTTTCCCACTTGGTGTAAAAGAAAACAAATGGGTAAAAACAGACTGAAAATGGAGTAGAACGCCGCCAACCACACCTTTCTATCTCAATCCGTTCCCAAGATATGTTTTTTTTTTTTAGTTTTTTTTTTCTTCAGAAAACCACGTTTTTTGCCACAAAAACCCAAGTTTCTTCACTTTGAAACAGATTTTTCCTACTTTTGACCAAATTTTCGGATTCAACCTTAAATTTCCTATATCACGTCGTATCAATAAATACCTGTTTCCCAGTGGAATCGTCACCCGTACTCCCGAATTCATAGAGATTAATTGAAGGGTACAGGGGAAAACCCCTCATCGCCATTTTGGTGGAAAATGAGTTAACAACGCTATCTGTAGTATCTGAAGGCGTACTATCCGAACATGCAGTCCTTTCCGGTGAAAAACGCCATCATCGTCGTCCAAAAGCCGGTTGAAGTTACGCTAGGTATACCGGGGAAAAACCACCTCATTGATGCGTGTGCGTGTGTGTGGAAGAACCCCATGATTGCGGTTTAAATTCAAGAGACCTTAACGGTTTCACTTCTTGTAATCTTTGTAATTATTCTGTTACCTAATTTTCCTTCCAAATAAATTGTAATTTTTTCATCTCCGAAATATATAAATTGCGGTTTTTGACATTTCACTAGTAGATATTTATCATAATCCTTACTTCCAATTTGATGATTTTTGAGGATGAAATTCCAATTACAGTGCTGAAGCAGCTAGTTTTTCTGGCCATATTTATTCCGGCACCTTTCTAAATGCTGAAAATAAATATATATTGTTTTTTCAACCAGCAATTTTTTAGTTAGTAGTATTGGAGTATTGCAAAATTGTGTTCTTCATTTTTTTGGCCATGCTTCATTACTTTTTCAGTTTGTAAACTTACAATTGCGTTTTTCTCGAAATCAGCTTTTTGGCGATGAGTGGGTTTTCCCCCCTGCACCCTTCAATTATTATAATTGGTTATAATGATCTTAATTTTGATTGATTCGTGTTTAATTAGCAAGGGAAAACGACACTCAACTAGCCACTAGAAACCATCTCAAACGTAGTTTCATACATGAGGTCTATTCAAGAGGTACCTACCTAATTTCACTTTAGGAGTTGTAATAGGTACCTTTAATAAGTGTTAATAAGCACTTCATAATAAGCTGGCCAGGTAGATGCCTACCGATCTCACTGATCTGCTTGTTAAAGTCTCAGTTTTCTGCACGGTTGAGTCACCACGTAGCCCAATTTTCGAGGTATTCAGATCGCGGGTGCGTCGGTGTATATCAAATAGGTATCACTAACATTATCCTCGGGCTCGCATCCGTACCGCCCAACGTCTGGAGGAAAGTGAAGAAGTGAAAGATCATTAGATCTCCCACTCATGGCTTCGTGCCCTAGTTTCGGTTTTCGGGAGTCGATGAGAGAAGGTCTCCGGAATGAAACGGAATTTATATTTTCAGTTTACCACGATGGCAGACACATCGAGTTGAGATGGTATCGGTACAGGTTTTTCAATAAACGGCAGTTTTATTCTTATCTAAAAATCAAAATCTATGAGAGTCAGTTGTTGTTTCCTAAGGTCAGTGGGCATAACGCGATCGTCACTAGTCTGTATTTTCGCACCTTAAGACCTTCCAAATGAGCCTCGAGGATGATCTTGGGACTTGAATGAGGAAGAACGTTTGCCACATGGGTATTGCACCCACACTAGATTTGTGCAGGTACAGAGACTGCTGTAAATCTGAAAGGGCTGATCTTTATAGCGACCAGCTAGGGCCTAACCCGCACAATAGGGATGCAAAATCGGTCGCCAACAATCGATTTTGAAAATCGTTTACCAATTGATTGCACCAATTAATCGGGAGAAAAAAACAAATTTTTTTGAAACCTTATCTATTTTTTTTTTTTTTTTTTT
>JAEMON010000006.1:6664435-6678439 GCA_030264115.1 Lygus lineolaris | reverse complement strand
ACAGGCAGTTTTCAAGATTTGACGAAATTAACTTTTCGAGCTTCAATTTTTCACCCTTAATTTCCCTTCAAAAAATTATTGTTAGACGCTGAGAATAGTTACGGGAAATTTAACGTTCTTTCCGACGATGTACTCAGATTTGGTTTTACTCTTCATATTAAGGAAGTTATGGCCTTTTCAGTGACCAAAGGTCGAAAACACGAAAAAATCTTGAAAGCGAAAAAACTCAAGTTTTTAGTGGTTTAAGACAAAAAGTTCCATTCATGCAGCATGAGTTGATGAGCGGATTTTCAAAGAATGATTTTAACCGATTTGGTGAGTGATTCTTATAGGAAATTTCACGCAGATTCCGAATATACCATATGTTCCTATGTTTAAGATGGAAATTTACACCAAAAACCTCAAAAAACACGTTTTTTGGCGATTTTTGAAACTAAATTTTCAAAATTTGACCCCTTGGAGAACCCAAAAATTCTGGCCAACGAACTCATCCTTTCTTTTTATATTATTGACATTTTAAACTTTTTTTTATTTATTTTTTATCTCGATTCCTCGGTCAGATATCGTCTGGAGTGACACATATAAATAAATAAAATAAATACACATTAAAAAGTGTTAAATTTCAGGAATCGTTTTAGAATGGTCTGAAACGGATTTCCATGAAGAAAATTTCCAAAAATTTGCATTATTTACATTATGAAGCCATTGCAATGCTTCATTTTCCTGGAAAATTCGCTAAAACTTCAGGGGACACTTTTTGTTGGAAATTACCTGTAGAACACGTGGGCGAAGTTTTTCGGATCATAAGTGAGACACCCTGTATGATCGCCTACCAGGTACTCATCTTCAATTACAAGGACCTCCGATCAGGTCCCTACTTTCCTGACCATACGATCGGACCTTCCAACCCTCCATCTTCAGGCCAAGGCTCCCGGTGAGTAAGCCCTCCCGTGCTCCATGTAAGTAACAAGTTGACATTGGGAAGACTTCGGTGGGTGTTGAGCCACCCGGGAAGGGGTCCCTCAGGCCCGGCCGACAACCAGTCCTAATCGGTCTCCCAGTGCGTACTTTTCGGTTCGTCTTCACGACATCTTGATACACATTTTTTTTTTACACTCGTGTGAGTACAGCCAACTCGATCAGAAATATACGTAAATAACCCTTAACAAACTCTCTTAATTTTACTTGAAATTTTGAACAAATTGATTGAGGGGGCCAAGGACCCATGTAATTCAGTTTTTCTCAGCCAATTTTTGATAGATTCTGATGCGGTTTGCGGCATTCTTCTTGTTTCTCCAGAGGGGGTCAGCTATGTACCTATAATGCAATTTCCAAATTTTGAATTTTTCACATGCCTTTAAAAATATATATATATATAAAGGCACTTCATCCCCCTGGAGAATGATGAAATAGGGAGAATGCATCCAACCGCATCAAACACCGTTGAAAATTGGCTGAGAAAAATGAGAAAAACTGTGCAACGCTAAAATGGTTAGGGGAGGGGGTAGGGGGGAAGATTATCCGTTTTTTGAACATATTGGTCTTGAGTAGTAATACTCTTATAGTAAGAGTTCTTATAATCCCTTTGGTAGCTGAGATTTAGGCATTTTGAGGGAATTTTGGGCTCCGTCCCTTGCCTCCTCAATACCAATTTAATATATTACTTAGGTTTCTGTGAACTCCCGAAATTTAAATGGTACAATGCCACTCCAAAGTTGCAACAAGTTGAAATTCGCAAAGTTGCTAAGTATACCAACCTCGTTAGGACCGGCTCCCTGAGATCTGCCATCAAAAAGGGGTTCTTTAAATGAGGTATAAATCCTATTATTCATCGGCCTATCAATTTCTTGTTTATGATACCTGATTGAGGGAAAACCATAACTGAGCAATGTGGATTAGATTTCGATGGTAAAAATTCGGAAAATGAAATGTCTTGGATCAGGGGGATGTTAAGGGGCCAAGGATAGGATAAAATTCGTTTTTCCCATTTTTCTCAGGCAATTTCGGTCCGATGTTTATGCGGTTTGTGGCATTCTTCTTGTTATTCAATTCTCTAGGGTGATCAGCTAAGTACGTATAATTTTAATTTTGTAGTTTTTAAATTTTTCACGTCCTATTTTAAAATTGAAATTGGCATAACGGCACCTCATCCCCCTAGAGAATGATAAAATAGGGAGAATGCCGTCAACCACATCAAAATCCGTTGAAAATTGGCTGAGAAAAATGGAAAAAACTGTGCGACGCCAAGATGGTTAGAGGAGGGGGTATGTTATCCGTTTTTTACACTTAATGGGCGTAAGTAGTAATAATGTTATAGTAAGAGTTCCTATAAACTCTTCGGTAGCCGAAATTTAGGCATTTTTTAGGAAATTTTGGGCTCCGTCCCAGACTTAGTTCTCCCTTTGTCAAGCAACCCCTCTGTATTTTGTTGTATCCTCCAGTGTGGGTACAAAAAAAGGTAGAATTGTCCGATTTTCTTGGTTTCTACAAAACCTACCTGCCAACAGTTTCTCATCTTTACAGCATTCGTTCGAACCAATTCTTCAATAAAATTAATGGACAACAACATGAGACAACAAAATTAGTTGGTAGTGACTGAAAACTACACCAATTACTCTACTGGACAAATTTGGATTCTTAGGGAACGGCAAATTTCGTAATTTGAAATTAAATAGTTTCCACTTAGATCTGGATCTTACTCGTATTTTCGATTTGATTAGAAATGTACTAGGTGCCTACCTACCATGGTAAGTGTAAGGTAAGTACATTCTCGATTCGAGAAGGAAAACAGTCAGGTAGGTACCTGAGAAATGTATAGCGCTTCCCAGTCAAATCTAGTTTTTCCCCCAATCAAATTCAAGGTGTTTGCCACCCTTATGGTAGGACCTACCTTGAATTTGATTGGGAAACAACTATGTATATTACCTATGACGAAGGTGAATCGTATGTGAAAAATCCGGATGAAATATTATGACCTACTAAGACTCGTATGTGAAAAATCCGTATTTTTCCAGATGAAAAAAAATTTTGAATTTGTTTTAATTTTTGAAACAATTTTGAAGTTTGAGGAAAAAAATTGTTGGATGGAAAATCGGGATTTTTTCGGATGGAAAATCAGGATTTTTTTCGGATGCAAAATCTGGATGAATACGTATTATGACCTACTAAGACTAACTGCCACTGACTTTCTTAAGATGTTAACACAACCTTTCCACAATTTATCATCGACTTTCGCTTTATCATCGACGGTTTTATATTAACAATACCCGAAAATTCAGCTATTGCATTGGCGTCAAAATTCAAGTTACGGACATTTTTTTAAATTTTCTCCATTGAAATTTTAGGCCAATCTAAAACGATTCCCAAAGTGTAACACTTTTTTTTTTGTAGGTTTTTAGGTAGTTTTTATGTAGGATCGATCTGAAAAATCCAACAACATAAATTCAAAATGTCAATAATAACAAACGAAAGAGTGAGTTCGCTGGCCAAAATTGTTGGAGCAGATACTTTTAGGGGACATGTACTTTGAGGTTTTGAGCGTAAATTATCATCTTAAACAGAAAAACAAAAGTACCTATGTGGTATATTCGGAATTATCCCAAAATTGCCTATAAAAATCACTCACCAAATTGGCTAAAATGATTCTGATGTTTGGAACTTTTATATCGTTTTATTTACGGAAGACCTCATTCTCGCGCTCTGATACTAACATGCGCCATAGTAATTTATTACCCTACGATTTCCAATTCAAATGCTCTACTGGGCAAATATACCTCGAGTCCCTTTTATAGAGCATGAAATATCGACTGGTCATGACTTTATGGCAAAACGGCAAGGTCGTACAGAGTGACAAGGTAACCGCCCACGTGTGTTGAGTCGACTGCGCTTTCCGCGTCAACGAAAAGGGCGTCACTGTGTCGACACCATTTTTTGGGTCTATCATCAGGAGAAAATTTACAACATAATATTATATAGAATTTTCCAATTGAATTAAACCTTTTCCTAATTGAATCAAACTTTTTCCAATTTTATTAAACCTTCTTCCATTAAAATTGAGGCGCCAGGTGAAAAAAAGGGCTTATATGCAAAATTCGCGTTTCGAGATAACGCCTTCCAAAGTTTTGATTTGACCGCGTTTACCTATAATACTATACTTCTGGATAGAAATGGTCGATTCTTTTTCTTCGACACTAAGTTGCAATGAATGGTCACAACAATATAACAATAAAATTCTGTAACAACTCTAAAATTGAGTTTGAAAACCGTCTTGTTGGTGGCCCTTTTTACTCCTGATGACATCCTCATGGTTCAAACAGTGCCACTCGACGTTATTTTAGGTTATCGCCAGTGCCACTGGCTTATATCACTGGGTTATATCAGTGCCTCTCGACGTTATTTTGGGTTATTCTGGTTATCTTCACTAATTTTATTATAAAAAATAATATTTATTGCACTTCAAAAGCAAAGAAACAGACAGGATTCTTATCACTGACAAGAACCTCCATCACGAAACTATCGATATCTCTGTCAATATTCGAGATATCGACTTGATATTTTGTGAGCATACTCTCGATCCTATGTTGGAGAGTTCAAAAATGCGAAAACATAAAAAAAGGCCACTAAGCGATGAAGGCCCTTTTTCCACCTGGCGCCTCAATTATACCTTCTCCCATTTTTATTAGAGTTACCTATACCTTTTTCCTTTTTTTCCCTAAGTTTGACAAATGCACACATAAACAAGCTAACAAACTTATGTAGTAGGTAGGTACATGTCTGTGACATACTCGTAGTTTGCCCAATCCTGGGGAGTGACGGAGGTCAAACTCAACGAGATATAGCTTTTCTCAACCAAATTCAACCCTTTCCCAATAAAATTCCACATTTTCCCAATAAAATTAAACACTTTCCCGATCAAATTCGACACTTATACAATCAATTTCTTAGGGGAATTTGGTTGCGTAAGAGTTGAATGTAATTGAGAAAGTGTTGAATTTGATTGGGAAAGTGTTGAATTTGGTTTAGAAAAAAATGTTGAATTTCCTTGAGAAAAGCTATATCTTGTCGAGTTTGGCCTCCTTCACTCCCCAGGATGGCGCAAGTTTATGTACGTATTTTTCAAACCTACAAAGAAGTGGAAAAACACTACTGGAAAAAGGTTTATAAAATTGGAAAAGGGTTTAATTAAACTGGAAAAAGATTTAACTAAATTGGGAACAGGTTTATTCCAATTGGAAAACACTAGGTAATATGTTTTAAATAGGTAGGTATAAGTGAAAATAATATTGAATACCTACCTTAATTGGTTTGGTGACATAAATGTTGATACAATATATAGAAGTTATGAATGCGGGCATCGCAAGGCTTAGGTAAGTTGTGGAAAACTGAATTATGCCCCCTTTCATCATTTCTGGTAGGTACTAGCAAACGTTGGAGTAGCAAAAAATTTATTTGAAAAAAAATAAAAATTAATAAGCAGAGTAGGTTTATTTATCCATTATCTAAACCAGGGTTTCCTGAATATTGCATAGCCCTTGAAGGAACGTAAATATTGCGTATACATAACATACAAAAGAATGATCGAAAATGTCTAAAAATCTGTTTGAATTCCTAGAAATGTTTGAAAGTTCGCTAATAAAGTAGGTAATACTGCATGACTATTTAAAGTTTGGTTTGGCTTCGATGCTGCTGAAACCGAGTGTATGTCGCTTCTTCGGTTTTCGGAAAACTGGTCATCTTGTGCTGACGTTCTAGATGAAAATTACTCCTTTTCTTCAAACACTCAAACAATTCACATTTCAACGTCTTCATTTCGCCAGTCGTGTTGTCGGTTAATCGAGTGCCAATTTCCGTCCAAAATTACCTCGGTTAATCGAGTTTTCGGAATAATCGGACCTCGGTTAATCGAGTTTCTACTGTAGTTGGATCCCGATAATTCGAATATCTAAGAGACGCCAAAAAGATTAAATTTTCTGGGTACCTATCAATAATTTAAATTAGGTATTAGGTAAGTAGGTAGGTATAGGTTATAGGTATGTACCTTACTGAAGGTTCAGATATCGACGGAAACGCTTGGTAAACTACTTTTCTCACCCGAAAAGGACTGAAAATTGAATATTGTTGTAGCCAACACTCATTTTGGCTCAAGAATGTTTTCCAGCTGGGGGTGTTTGGTATAGTGGCTCGAAACAGGGGTTTTCTGGACAAAAATATGGTCAGTAGATACCTAAGTTTTCCATTAGGTACAAAAAAGCTCCACGTATTCCCATAGTGAATCATTAGCTTACTCATTGATTCTCTTGACGTTTTTGCCTGAATAATGGGATAGGTTTGCTAGAACGTTGGGAAAGCACAACAATGGGATGACGGAGTAGGAGTGATTTAGGTACTTTTAAGAATATCACTCAAGACTCAAAGAGCGAGGATTCTCCTTGAACCATTTAACTAACCTGCAAGATTTAAATCCATGTCTCATTTTGACAGTAGTTGATTCTATAAACAAAGTCGTCATTCTGTCTGTCTGTACTCGTAACGGCCTAATTAATCAAGAGGGATTTTCATGACGATTTATGAGGAACAGTTTGAATTGAATGATATTCAGGCCAGTTTATGGAGCTACTAATGTTAATGAATGAGGTAAGGTAATGAATCAACAACCAAGAATGAGTGATGTGGATGAGCAATGAAGGATAAACAGGCGTAGCCAATTACCTGGAAACTTGAGCTGAGTCGGTACGTGTATATCGAGTTTCCAACGCGCCTCTTTAAAGTAAAGTAAAGTAAAATCATTTATTGTACATAGGGCTTTCGCCCCTCACTACACCTACATTATTTACAAAAGCATAAAAGCAAGTAAAAAATAAGCTTAATATAGGTATGAATTTAAGACAAAAGAAAATTAGCATGGTATTTAACAGATAGAACAGAAAATTTAAACAAAACTTAGGTACCTAAGTTAGGTACCTTTAGTAGGTACCCACAGGCTTATGTTGTTGAGATGATATTACTACATACCTAGGTACCTTTATATTAGGTATGTAGATGCGTAAGTTTTGTCCTATTTAATTATCATTTACCTATTAGTTTTGTTTATTTACCTACCTTACGAAAACTAGTTTATTAAGAATGTGAAAGCAAGAACGCACACACGTCAAGTTCACCTATGGTTTTTTTTTTTTTTTTTTCACGGAGCCGTGAAAAAAGGCCCATCTTCTGGAATGTATCCAAGAAACTTTTGGGAAAAGAAGAAACCCCCTCATTGTTCTGTTTAGTAGGTATACCTAATATAAAATTGAATCCCGGTTAAAATTTTCCGAAGTAACACGTTTTGGACGGAAATTGGCACACGATATACGACTGCCACTGACGACTGGCGAAATGAAGACGTTGAAATGTAAATTGTTTGAAGAAAAGGCGAACAAAAATTGAGTTCAAAACGTCAGCACAGGGCTGCAAAAGCATGAAGATGACCATTTTTTCTGAAATCCGAAGAAGTGACATACACTCGGTTTCATCAGCATCGCATACTAACCAAACCCACCTATTCACCAAGTTTAATAGTCATGCAGTTTTACTTTATTAACAAACTTCCAAACATTTCTAGAAATTGAAACAGATTTTTATAAATTTTCAGCCATTGATTTGTATGTTATGTACCTATGTTCTTTCAGGGGCTATGAAATATTTAGGAAACCCCGGTTTAGATAATGAATAAGTAAACCTACTCTGTTCATCAATTAATTTTTTTGTAAAATAAATATTTTTGCAGCTCTAACGCTTGCTGGTACCAGGAATGATGGAAGGAGCATAATTGAGTTTTCAACAACTCACCTAAGCCTTGCGATGCCCAAAAATAGCGTATGAAAAAATTAGCCGGATCGATTTCAAGCAAGAAAACCGACATCTCTTTCCTCTTAAAGTGTCACTTTTCTTGCTGGAGCCGTGGTAGGTCCTGTAAGAATTTACTAACCGCATTGTTCAGTCACATAGTTAGTTCATGAATCGACGCCAAAAATACCTGATTTTTTTCTGCCAAGAACCGAAAAGCAGAGCCGAAAGAACTTTGGGCTTATCTTGCACACTGTCACAGTTTCTATCAAAAGAGCTGTTTTTTTAAGCTAAGAAACCCTTCTGGAGTGTGATAACGAGAAATAGATAACGTGATAAGAGGTATAGAATAACGTGATAACGAGATAAGAGATATAACCCGAAGATGGAAATTTTCGAGAAGTCTCACTTTTTTCACCGGGATATGAAATTAATGTAGGTACCTGCCTACAAGACATCACTGCCAAAACTTCTATTCATACAGCATGACTGATGAGCGAATTTTCGAAGAATAATTTTTACCGTTTTGGTGGGTGATTCTTATAGGAAATTTCACGCTGATTCCGAATACACCATAATATAGGTTTCTATGTTTAAGATGGTAGGTAATTTACAGAAAAAATCACAAAAAACACGTTTTTTAAAGCGATTTCTGACTCTAAATTTTCAAAATATGACCCCTTGGGGTGGTGTACCAATTCTGGCCAACATACTCATCTTTTCTTTTGATATTATTGGCATTTCAATTTTATTTATTATTATTATTTTGTTTTGATTTTTGATCTTGATTCCAGGGTATCGTCTGGAGTGACACATATATATATCTATGAAAAAATGTCAAACTTCTGGAATTGTTTTAGGATGTAATGAAAATGATTTCCACGGAGAAAATTTTTAAAATTTTGTACTAAGATTTTTAAGCCATTGAAATAGCTTCATTTTCTTCGAAAATTCGCTAAAATAATTCCCATTGCTGGAAATAGTCAACTTGTTTGCATTCTATAAATAACCAGAAGCATAATGACATGCAAATGTGTGTACTTTCAACCACACTGTAATTACAAGAAATTGATTTACAAGTCGACAGTTACCTACCTATAACAAGGGTGTACCTACCTAATAATTGTGCCAATCAACTCACCCATCTACAGGTCGTTATATAAATCCAAAAGGGTTGAGTCACGAGTTCATTCTCACAACTTAAGAAAAAGGGGCTAGTTCTCACAAGGATTTTCCTTATCGAGTGCACTTACCTACTTGTTGCACGAGATAGTTGGGTTAGTGAGTTCGTCAATGCAATTTTAGAAATCGTAGGCACCTAGTCGCAAATAAGAATCAATTTATTCAATCAGTGATCAATTTATTCCTTCAAGGTGATGATAATCTGTCCTCATTATTCGTAGATCTTGAAAATCGATTGAGGAAGCGTACAAAATGACATACCTGACGTTCAGGCCTGTTTTCATTGGTCGTCGAACGATTGCAAAATAGGTACTACCTAAACTACCTACAAGAGCTCTTATTATAGAAAAAAACATCCGAGACCTCGTTCAAAATTTCGTTTCATCCTACTCTGTTGGTATAAGCGATCAACTTGGAATGTGGGTGAGCACAGTATCAGCGGATGTTCCAAGATACAAAGGATCAATAATATGAATTAGTATTGAATTAAAAAGGTAATATTATAATTTATTTGAAGGCCAATTCATTTATTAAATTTATTCCAATGTAATTAAATTATATATAAATCTTCCCCCTGGACGGGGGTCTTAGTTTCAAACTTTTAGGTAGCTAAGTGGATAGACATCTAAGTATTAAAGTTTTCGCAAAATCCGAAGAATGGCTAGTTAGTGAGTTCAATAACATTCAACGTGCGCGGATAGTCAGTCTGCGTTGTTCTGAATGACCTGTCGGATTTTTTTTTTTTTTTTGTACCAGGGAATTTTTTAACAAAATTGAGCTAATACTTATATAGATGGTAGAATAGAAAAGAAGTTTCAGTCGTGCAGCCAGCGTGAGTTGATGAGCAAATTATCAAGGAATCATTTCAACCGATTTTTAGTGGTTTTCTAAAAACTAAGTACCAAAATTTGTTATATTTGGTGGCTTTTGCTTATAGGGAGTTTTGCGCTGATTGGATACTGAATATACCATACTAATTACGCCACGTGACACATCAAACATACCAATTATGATCCTACGTTCATGATGGTAATTAACACCAAAAATCTCAAAGTACCCGTTTTTTAACACTTTTTTAAGAGTATAGGTACCTACTCCCAAAATTCATCCTTTCTTCTTATATTATTGAAATTTTGGAGAATGAGATTTTGATTGATTTTTGATTTTGATTTGATTTTGATTCTTGAGAGATTTTGAGATTTTTTAGAGAAGGTACATAATACCTTTCTCTAGGGTGAGGTATCGTTAGGACACATGGAGAAAATTTTCAAAAATATGGACTAAAATTTTGAACTAGAAATTTTGCAATAGCTTATAAGTAATATTCTTCAAGAATTCGCTGAAACATCTCCCAAGTTGGGTGGGCAGTAGGTTCCTTTATTTAAAAATGTATGCAAAATCAAATCTGCCAATCGATCGTGATTAATGTCGTTTTTTTCGGCAATCGGCAAATTTTGTTTTAAGGTTGAGAAACTGCTTAAAGTCTTTCTGAAAATTCGTTCATGAAGTAAATAGGAACGCCATGACTATAACTAAAGGCCAAAAGTAGAAAGGTAGATAGAAAATTGTATTATTGGGAAAATGTGAATAAAGCTTTGGGCACTGGGGTGTATTCGGAATGGAATTTTTTCCCTAAGTATTGCACATCAGATTTTCATGGAAATTAAATAAATCCAAAGACCTCGCACTCTGCGAGAGACGTGGAAAGTCGACAGACCAATTGAAACTTCAACATTACAAAGTACAAATTGCCTCGCTTATCGTAAAATTTTGTAACGCATTTTTGGGACATATTTGAGCTTTTTACACTTCATATTTATGTACAGTAGAACCTAGAATAAATTCGTGACACTTTTGTGATTAAAAGAAAAAATTTAACAAATTTGGTGGGTGATTCTTACGCTGATTCCGAATATACCATATATGTTCCTGGATGGTAATCCACACGAAAAAAAAACCTTAAAAACACGTTTTTTTTTTTTTTTTTAGCGATTTTTGAAACTTAATTTTCAAAATTTAACCCCTTGGAGTACTCCAAAAATTCTGGCCAACGAACCCATCCTTTCTTTTGATATTATTGACATTTTAAAATTTTTTTGGATTTTTTATCTCGATGCCTCGGGCAGATCCCTCACCTGGGATTTTCATATATATGAAAAAGTATTAAATTTCAGGAATCGTTTTAGAAAGGTCTGGAACGGATTTCCAAGAGGAAAACTTTCAAAAATTTGCATTACAAAACTTTTGAAGCCATTGCAATAGCTTCATTTTCTTCGAAAATTCGCTAAAATCTTGAGAGTTGTGCTTTGGAAATTTGATCTTCAAGTCATATTGCACGATTCGGAAATTTCTAGGTACCTACCTAGCTTGTGCGTCATTTTTCGGCGAAATCGGCAACTCTCCCGAGATTTACCAACTAATGTTCCCAACCGTAGACGCGGTATTTGAATTTCTGCCTAAAGTCAATCCCTCAATCTGTCCACCAACTCCAAGCGCTGCGTCGTTCATAATTCGTTCTCTCCTCATCCAAAAATCTTTTTGCTTCCTCGATCCGAAAATTGAAACTCGGAGAAATCTGTTCGGGTTCGATTCTGGCCGTGGGCGCAGTTCGCCGTTTTTTTGCACCAGTCGCGACTCTTCCCACACCTTATCTAGCAAAGTCAAACGCCTTCTTGACTCATAACACGGAACTGGGACAGAAGAAAGCGCTTTCCTTGTTTCTTTTCATTTTACCCCGACGGTATAACGGACTGGCGGCATAAAAGTCAATGCACTGGTTAATTTATTTTTTGCACTGATTGATTTTTTTTTTAAGATAGTAAAATGGCCTGACTTTGCGCCACTTGTTTCAAATTAGAAGCATCAACGTTCTGTACATTTGATGGTGACGTATTTTGGCACCAAGATGTAGTCAGAATCGATAGTAGGGCTCCCAATCTTAAAGAAACTGGGTACCATCGTCAAAATATTTTAATTGCGGTTCTAACTTCTTCTTTTTTTTTATATTTTGTCATTGGAGCAAAGTCAGGCCCATATCCCCTGACTTTGCTCCACTCTTCTTTTCACGTTGTTGTTCCATTGTAAACTCGTCATGGGGCAAAGTAAGGTTGCTGTTGAATTCACGACATTGACTTGACTGGCAAATAATTTATTGTAATTTTACAAAGAACGCACTTAAAAAATTGTAATAGCGGAAATCACAGAAAAATATAAAATGGCTCCAATGACTCCAATTTAAAGGTACAAAAGATCAATCAGAATCGAACGTTTCATTTCAGAAGCATAATAATAATGTCATTTAGGAAAAAAGTTAAGTTATAAACATAAAATTTATAAAGATAAATGTTAAGTTAACTTAAGTTAACTTAACGTTGTCGCCTGGGGCAAAAGCATTCCATTTTCCTCCAAAATCTGACTCATTCAGCAAACCCAGAAATACCAGTCACTTATTAGGATAAACTCAAAACCTAATAGTGATTCTGAAACGTAGGTAAACTGTGGAGGTAATGGTACAACATTTACTTTCATGGACGGAGGATGACCACCTGTTGATAACAGCGAACTGATAAGGTCAGCAGACAGGGAAAAATCGAGTAATCATATTTTTTTTTAGTTGCCAGGGATTGCAAAACTCACGTTTCTAACCCCATTGAAACCGCCCAAAATTGTTTTTGTATAGAATGAAAGTTGAAGACCTGTACATCAACGCCGTAGTAATGATTTTCGGTGATTTTTGAAAGTTTTCCTTTTTTCGTGTTCATGAGTCGAGAAAAAGAAAAAGTTCCATCTATGCAGCATGAGTTGATGAGCAAATTTTCAAAGAATAATTTTAACCAATTTGGTGGATGATTCTTATAGGCAATTTCACGCTGATTCCCAATATGCCATAAATGTTCCTATGTGATGGTAGGTTACACCAAAAACCTCAACAACACGTTTTTAGCGATTTTTGACTCTAAATTTTTAAAATTTAACCTCTTGGAGTACTCGAACAATTTTGGACCTCGTCCTTTCTCTTAATATTATTGACATTTTAAATTTTTTTTGGATTTTTTCCTTTAGCTGAGTATATATAGTTTTGATCGCATAATCGAAAGAATGGGCACTGAAAACCTTCCCACTCCTGGCTATATTGACCACGGGAGAATTATGGATGTAAAGCTCAAGTTACGTGTATGAATATTACCAACCACCGTCGAGAATATATATGAAAACCTCAGAGAATGTGGGAAGGAGTGCGTGGAGGTATCCGAAAGCGCGTAGTTCCTTGTAAGATCTCGTCTGTTGTGTGTTTTAGCTCGCGAGGCGTCAAGGATACAAACAAGTCCATCCAGCGAGTTCCAGTCGCCTCGTTTGTATGAGAGAATTCAAATCGTCCGATTAAACTTTTTATTCGACCGGGAAGGGTAACGCGAAAGATTAGAGAGGGATCGGTTCAACAAACTAGCTCGATTTTCTAATCTGTAATGGGACTGCTCTTGCATAGTAGGCGGTGTGATCGGTTAATAATCGCGCTATGTAGGCCAGGTCAGTTGAGCTTTGATGGGTTCGTTAGGTACGTTCAAACTTTCTCACAAACGTGCATAAGAAGACATAGCGGAGAGTGGAGCTCATTATAGTAACAGTATTCAATTATATGTCGGAATTTTTAATTTTCGACCTTTAATTCGGGTTCAACGCCCTTGAAAACAACCGGATACCGATTCTCAGCTCGAAATTTCGTTTAGGTTCGCTGCAAAAACGATGAGAAGAATACGCGTGACGTCATCGATGGTTAGGAGCGGATCAGCGAACGTTTTTAACGTATTTGACCCTTCATTTCACAAATTTGGCCCCTTAGAAGACGCCTAAAATTCTGGTCAACATCCTTTCATCCTTTCTTTTGACATTTGGATTTGTTTGGATTGTTTAGATCGATCCTAGGGTCAGGTATTGTCTGGAGTGACTTATTACGTAAATAGTATAAGGTATATAATATTATAATATTTAATTTTTTAA
>JAEMON010000006.1:6632562-6647788 GCA_030264115.1 Lygus lineolaris | reverse complement strand
CTTCAGAAAACCACGTTTTTTGCCATTAAAACCCACGTTTCTGCACTTTGAAACAATTTCATTCCTCTTTTAACCACATTTTCGGATTTAGCGTTAAATTTTCTATACACCCAATGCACATTCATAATCAAAAACCAACTCCTGAGGACTGCAATTGCAGTTCAAGCATTGAAAATTAAAAAAAAAATTAAGTTTCTGTAAATACTTGTACGTTAACTGCATTTTCAAAACACGTGCTGGAAGCTTTCAAATCTCAGGAAAACAGACAAATTTAATCAGCTTACTAATGGTATGGTTAACTTTGCGATTCCTCATCGAATTCACGGAGGAATTCAAGTTTGAATGCGTTCGAGTATTGCCGGGTACCGTTTTATTCAAATATCTGGAATCCCAATATTGGCGCAGGAGGCCAGTATTGAACCACCGACTAGACCCCTCCTAAAATTTGTTATAGTACCTAAGTAGGAGATAGATAGGTACCTTATAGCATTATGTGTTACTTAATACTTAGGCATATACCATTATCCTATTCCATCTACCTCATTCAGGTATAGTTGGAAAGTGTCACTCCCAAAAACGAAAAGTGAAATTACCTTTCCGTGTCCATCTGTGTTATTAACACTGTAAGGCTTCATCATTCACTATTATTTGTTCACTGTTGTTTGTGTTCTTTCACTGTTGTTTGTTGATCACACAACTTCTCTAAATCTAAAATTTCTATAAATTGCAGGTGGTGCAGTGCGGTAAATCGAGAACGCGAAGGATCATTGCTCGGGAACGTTCCAAAGTAAGTCTGAGCATTCAGCATAAATAATTTATGATAATATAGGAAATGCATTAGTATTTACCAATAGTAATTTATTAGTATCCCACAAAAACATCACCTCATGTATTTTTGGTGAGTGGGATGAGTCTATAGAGCTCTCAATAATTAAATAAAGCATTCCACCTCGGTCAAGGGAACAGAAGAAGAAGTCTTCAGCAACTTTGAAGGAGAGGCAAATAGGTAAGTTCCATACATTCCCACATCTTTAGACACGAATTAATCAGTATATTCCATAAACATTTATAGTTGGTAAAATACTTACTTGGTTACCCACGTGCACCAACGAGTTTTACATACAGAATGGCAAATTGTTGACAAACTCTTGATAAGCACCGTTGTTAATTTGCATTTTTCGGGCATTCAGGGCTGCTAAGCGAAAAAAAGGTCTATCGATAAAGTAGGGAAATTTTACGTCCACTAGAAGATCTAACTTCTTTTGCCCAGAAAACTTCATTCTATGTGTTGAGTTGACTGATGGGGCACTTTACGTAGGTTAGGTAATCATTACCGAAACTTCGAAATTTTTATACAGAAAAAAAGTATAGAAACAGTTATTCCTCTTGGCATTATTTCCTGTTTACAAACGTGAATAGTCCCGCTCAAAATAGGAGTAGTTTTGGGGGTGACCTCTAAATGATTCTCTGTGAATTTCATCGCAATCGAATCATCGGTACCTAGCCTTAAAAACTTAAAATTTGTAAAAACGCATAAAAACTTAAAATTTTAAATTTATTTTCGAACATCCTGCAGCTTGGATCTTTGTTGCCATTGTAGGTCTGATTGACACAATCAGGGAAAAACTTCTGGTTCGTTGATGATAAAGACACTAGAAAAGTCTTTAGGTGGAGGATAGTCTATGTTTATAAAATAATAATATAGGTAGTATTTTCCAATCTAATTCAACCTCTTTCCAAATAAATTCACCTTTTTTTCCAAATTAATTCAACTTTTTTCCAATTTAATTAAACCTTTAGATTTTAATCTGAAAAATAGAGTAGTACCTGGGTATGTAAGCTCCGAAACTTCGTAAAAAAAGTTTACAAAACAATTTAATTGAATAAACAATTAAAGCTAATTATTTGATAAAGACAAACTTAGTGGCACATTTTTACAAAGAACAAATTACAAATATTACAAATTTTGGAAAGGTTTCTACAAATTTCGCAAATAGGTTTCAAGTAGCATACTTTGTAGGGAAAAGCAAACAACATTTTGGGAAACACAGGAAAAAACAAACAAAATTTTGGAGGAAGGTTCAATGAAGCGGTTGCCCATTGGCTGCAGTTGGTAGCAGTAGGTACATGTCTGTGCAATAATTACTGCAATCTTGGGGAGTGACGGAGGCCAAACTCTACGAGATGACGTGGGGTAGATAGTGCTCTTCTGGACGGCTCAATATTCGCCTTGTTGTGTATTTAACCTTAGAAAAGACCTTAGATTTAGGTACTACTCTATTTTTCAGACTAAAATCTAAAGGTTTAATTTAATTGGAAAAAAGGCGAATTCATTTGGAAGAAGGTTGAATCAGATTGGAAAATAACGCCCAAACAGAGGAGGCATTTTTCATGAATTTTCTCTCACCGTGTTCCTGGAATATTTATATCTAATAATCATTATTATAATAGTCATTTAGACTGTCAGTTTCATGATTGAAGTGATATTGTAATTGGTAGACAGCAAAGAAAGTACTCAATAAAAATTATCGGCGAGCATGCAGAAGCATTTATTACTGTTTTATTTACGTATAATTTGTCAGGATATTTCAAAAGCCAGAAAGATAGTCTTCAAGGACGTCGCACTCATTGAAGATCACGAATCCAAACTGTAGGAACAACTTCGAAGCCTTATAAGGATCAAGAGTCGCGCGGCTCTCTTTCATGTCAGGTAAACTTCACAGTGACCACGATCTCAGGATCGATAAAAAACTATATACGGTTATCAATTATGTACGAATACTTACCGTACACGAGTGCAGGATTGTGTATGCCAACTTCTGAAATGAACCTAATGCTCGTCTGGTTTCCGCATACCGAGCCCTATAGTTATGACCATTTCGATTTCACATAATCGCCATACGAGTACTACTTCTTTTTATCTACCGCAATAAAAAGAAACGAAATTATTTCTACGGAAATAATGAGTTACAAGACTTCGACTTCTTTTCAAGAAGTTCTTGTTTGTTACTGATGATGACCTAACAGTTGAAATCTATTCAGCTGTGTAACCCTCCATGTTTCCGTCCAAACTTCCATTATGTTGCTATCTCTTGCAGTTCATATGAACGAAATGTGAGCTTTAATACAATGAGAAACTTGCACGGGTGGGAATTTTGCATTTTGAAACTGATTTTTTGATTCAATGCCCTTGAAAAACCAAATGGTTGAAATGTTGAAATTACAACTGATTTGACCAGAAAACGGGTTGAAAAGCGCATTTTCGGTAAGTTTCAATCGTCGGATACCCCTCATATAGCACCTTTATGGAAAGCACTCACTAACTAAGATCTTTCAAGTTACAAAATAAAAAATTATCATGCAAGTTGCCCACTATGAAATGGCTCCAAGGTCTAAGAAAATAAGTAGAAAGCAATATAGTATAAAGATTTTAAAAAATTCTCTCTTCTAATTTTCTTTTCAAACTAGACTACGCTGCAGTGTCTACCTTGCTGAACCTGACCAGTCGCCTCTGGTACAGTCCTATTCCAAATTCCATTATGGCGTCTCTCGCAGTTCAAAATTCTAGTCTAGTCTAGTTCAGCAGAAACGGTAGTGACTGCAATACTACCTACAAGCATGAATGCTTTATAGGTATGCGGGTTCGGAGACCTACAGGTTCTGAACCTGGAATTCTCCAGCAGAATTTCCAACTCTCCCTTTATGTCACTTTTTGTTTCTTAGGTATACAGTTCGGGTCGAAAAACTTCTCTGCACGAACAAACAATTTTAGATGAGCACAGATTGACGTTGTCTCTGCAAAAAGTTAAATTTTTGACATAATGTTATGACAAAGAAGAAAGAAGAATGAACCAGAATGATTGGGGAGTTGTGGGAACAAGAGGATTCAATATCTAATTCTCGGCACCTACATAACGATGGTCAACTGCTCATATGTGCTCGATGCATTTTTTGACGAAATTGAGATTTTAGGTATAGGTAAGTACCGCTCTTCCCGAAAATGTAGGTATGTCACATGTACCTGGGACAGGTCCTACTTTTCAGGACGTTGGGCGCCATCGTACCGCTAATAATAAATGGGAGATATCGGGGTTCCTTGATGAACAAGTTCACACACGGTATACCTATTGTTAAATACATTTAGTTGTACTATATTATTGTGTTGTGTATATAGTTGTTGTATTAAGACGGTATATTGTTAAATAATCGTAGGTAATACATGCTATGAATGGGATAGTCCCGCGATGGGAGCCTCGTCCCAGGTTGAGAAAGCAAACTCGACTGACTTTTAAATAATTTACTAAAAGATCGCGGACGAAGATGAGGAAATTAGGTTGCTGTGTCATCAAAACACAACTTTCCTCCTCGTCGCTGTCCGTTCAGATTCTGAGCGGTACAAGTAAATATTACATTTTCCATTTAGCACTTATGTGCGGTTAACCACCGGTAATACATGTAAAGGATGTATACACAATATCAGTAAAGAACATTCCTACTCATTGAATTCAATAATACGGTTTTTCCAGTCCATGGAACTGCCTCATCGACCATATCATTGGAAACGGATCCTTCGCACTTCCTTAAACATCAGAGGCTGACCGCCATATGGCCGGTTCAATGCCAAAAGCCCGCAAGATGCTGAGGCCTCTCAGACGGCGCCTGACATTTAAAATGTCCTTAGGTTCGCGTATTATTAGGCCAACTTATGACGGGGAAATTCGAACTTGGGACATTAAGAACGACATTCCCACTTGGACGTGAATGCTTGATAAATAGATGCTACTGCGCTCCTTCTCAATCTCGATCGTCAAGGTCGAGTGATGCGATGTGGAAAACGGTCCACTATGTGGAGATCTTTGGTCAGTTTGTGGATAGAAATCGCCTCATGAGGAGCCGAAAATGAATGATTCTATCTGGGGAGCCCCAATTATGGAGGTCAGTGCAATAGAACCAAGAGGGGGCTTTTTGTCCATTTTAGTTCTATAAGCCCTTCTTGAGAGGAATGAGACGATAGTGTACCATCTTCCACCAATGGCAATCGGGGGCTATCCCCACTACCAGGAAGAAAAAAGTTCCATTAATGCAGCTTGAGTGGATGAGCGAATTTTCAAAGAATAATTTTAACCGATTTGGTGGGTGATTCTTATAGGAAATTTCACGCTGATTCCACAAAAAACACGTTTTTAGGTATTTCTGAATCTAAATTTTCAAAATTTGAACCCTTGGAGTATTCCGAAAATTCTGGCTTAACAAACTCATCCTTTCTTTTGATATTATTGACATTTTAAAATATTTTAGGATGTTTTTACTCCCGATTCCAGGGTCAGACATCGTCTGGAATGACACATGAAAAAGTGTTAAATGTCAGGAATCGTTTTAGAATGGTTTGAAACGGATTTCCATGAAGGAAATTTTCAAAAATTTGCATTACTAAAATTTTGAAGCCATTGGAATAGCTTCATTTTTATCGAAATCGAAAAGAAGAAATAGGTAGTTTGAAGTTAGAAAAAATAAATAAAAAATTCATCCTTTATTAAAGAATCTGGACATATAACTATAATAGAACTTGTGTCGTCAAAACTTTGAACCATGTTATTGAACATGGGATATTTCGAGTCCATCCAACCACCGCGCATATACCATTATTTAATGCCTTATATCAAATTTCACGAAGATCACCATCACCTGGATCAATCTGTACTAGTTTAGATAAAGCAGGTTGCTAGGTGCCTGATTCATTTGTTTCCTCGAAGCTGAGGGGAATCGTCGTATCATCGTGTTTGGCAAGAAACCAAGGTAGTAGGATCGCTCCCATATTTGGAGCTCCCAATGTTATCCTCTTATGGGCCACTTTTACTTCCCGCCCTAACCAGTCGATTTGCCACGGATCACTAATGAAATATAACTGTACGTAGTTATAGTTGTTGTATCTCTCTTTTCCAATTTTTTATTTTTGTTTTTATTCAGTCAATGTTTTTTATTCGCCCGATATCCAAAGTAAATTCTGATGCACTCGTGAAAACATACCTAATTGGGTGAAATGATAATAGTCAGGGTTTTATTTTGATTCGTTAATTGGGTCCATACTGCTTGACATGTACCAGAATTGCAAGAGTAGAGGTCATCAGTCACTTGATTGCTCTTCGATTGCCGTACATACTCCCTCGATTCAGACTCCTCGATGGAATCATCTATTCCATTGAGGAACTTCGACACAAATGTTTAGGATATACTCGTTAGTCTCAGTCAGCACAGGGTTTTCAGGGTTGGGTAGATACTACCGGTTGGGGTCCTTACAATACATGAAAAAAAATCAGAGATATATGTGCGTTTGTAATGTTTGAGGTAGAAAATGACTGGGCTATGTACGTAAAGGCAAAAATGTGTTGAACACCCCGACTGCAGTGAGTAAGCGCGCAGAGACGTATGATGGTAACTTGTTCGTCATTTTTTTTTTGCATTACACGACTTGGCTCTCCGCTATGCTATCCACGCATTTTTGTCTTTATTTCGTTCCCCCAAAGTCGTTATTTTTCTTCTAGATCCTTTCCCCAAAGTAGTCGTTTTGTTTCCCAAAGTCATTGCGTTTTCAGACGATTTCCCCAAAGTAGGAGCCCCCCTCCATGACGGTGAGAGATGCTACTACTCACCAAAACTACCTTCGGGTATGTAGACCCCCCTCCCTCTCCAAAATGAGAGGCCCTGATCATTACATTAATACGACATTTAAAATTCTTTCAAATTTTAGGTTAGGTCATGGAAGACAGGTTTTGTATGGTTACACAAAAGCTGTGGGCTAGGGAAGATGGGGTTGGTTCTTCGAGTTGTCGAGTTGACTATGACCATTTCAAACGTAGGTAAGTCACCTAGTAGGTCTGCCCAATGACAAAAGGGTCGTCTGGTTAGTTTTACAGCTTATTGTGTCAAGGACCCCTTGAGAAGCTGGTAAGTAGGATCGTAAAGACAGGCGCTTACATCCGCATTAGATACCAACGAATCGAGGACTTCAACGACTTTTTCTTCGCGTCTGGATGACATAATCGCTCGAAGCTACTTCGATGATGAGTGGGAAATGTGTTAACGACCGATTAACAAGTGTTTTTCAGGAGCTGAATAGCATGTTAGTAATCATTGCTTGCTGCGAGGTTCGAGAAACCCCATTTCGACTCCGTTGAAAAACGTCTGCCAAGTTGGGTGGGCAGTAAAGCTTCCTCGCTTTTGTAACATGGATAGTAAATTTAAGTTTGCACATGCGCAATCGCCATCACTCATCCAAGTGTGGCGAAATCCATAGGTGATTGTCTTGGAGCCAGTCCCCAACTACACTCCGAATTTGAGCGAATCGGTCCATTATGAACTGAGAAATCGTAGTTTCAGGAAATTAACTTTTGAGCATGCGCACACGCTACTAGTGGTCCGATGGCTATGGAATTGATAAGCAACCTATTTGTACCTAGTTTTTTTTAAATTTATTTATTCAAGAAATTATACATAATTACATAGAAACCTGTATTATGCTATACAGTTAATAAAATATCTACCTATTTACACTTTTACAAAAATAAAACCAAAACAAGTCTTTCCACTGAAATTAATCTTCCATTTGAGATGAAACTCGTGGAGAACGATGAGTTGTAGTTCCGTTCTACTATTTGCTTAGATTGTTATTAAATTATAATTTCTAATTAGGCCTTTAATAATTACTTGTCGCAGGCAGTTATAAATTCAAAAATGATAAAAAAAATGGTTCTGTAGTTCTTCACGTATTTGTTTGTTTAAATTTTCATTCATGAGGTTTTCTTAGCTCTAGGGGTAAATCATTAAAACATTTTATACCACTATAACTAAATGCATTTTGCGCGAATGTGGTTCGAAGTAATGGTAGGCTCTTCTTATATTCATTGCTAAATCTGGTGTGCTGCATATGTGAAGGTACTGAAAACGCTTTAGTTTTGATGATAACATTTAATATTGCTCAAATCAATCAGTTCTGGGAAGGGGAGGATTTTTAATTTTTTTTAAATAGGAAAAGTGTGGTGCAGGTATCCGACTTTGTCAACTTTTCTTACTATTCTAGGTCCGGAGTTATGGCTACATGAAACACATTTCAAAATTGTACATGCGCAGTAGGTATTACTGATAAAGTCGTGTCGAAATGTGAAGGTAATTGTCAACCTTTCAATTTGAGCGAAATAGGTCAATTAGGAACTGAGAAATCGTAGTTTCAGGAAATTAAGGTTTGCGCATGCGCTTACGCTACTAGTGGTCAGATGGCGATCAAACTCATAGGAGACCCTCTAGGGTCTAATCCACGCAATAACTGGAAATTTTACCAAAATTGTTCGAGTTGAGTGTAGAATTCAGTTCTTGAGTATCGGTCGGAAGAAGAAAATTTGATTACGCCAACGTTTCAGATAATTTATTATCCATCCTCAGGGCTATTAGGTACCTACAACAAAACAAGAACAGGAACTATTAGATATTGCATGAGGTAGGTACCTACTAAACAAGGTAAATAGAGTGATAATAGGTAGGTACATGAACAGTGAACATAATACAGATAAGTCTTTTCATAAAACGTTATGGTATGATTATATTATTGCACTCATATTTTGATGGTCAGTACCAAGGCAATTTAGGTACTTCTTACAAATCTACAATCCCAATGGCCAGTAGGCACGTGCTCTGAGTTTGTCCATGAAGAAACCCCTGTAAATTTGATATAGGACGTGATTTTTAACTGAGCGTGGAATGTGACTGCAAAACGGAACATTTTGAAATAAAAAACTCATGTAGCCTCTCCTAGTCTTCATGAACCATCACCATCGCAGTTGAACTACCAAAAACTGCTGATAGCATGCTTCCCTATCCCTGTCCTAGTCGATTTCCGGTTAATTAGGCTGTCATGGATCGAAATGCGAACTTACCTACTTCGTAGATACCATTGCTAGTACTTATTGTATTCATAATAAGAATTTATTTTTGTTTGGCCATGTTTGCGTTCCAATTTTCGTTGTATATAGCGTGCTACAGAATTGAAGGGTACATTGGAAAAACCCCCTCATCTCCATTCTGGTTGAAAATGAGTTAACAACGCTATCTGTAGTATCTCAAGGCGTACTATCCGAATATGCAGTCCTTTCCGGTGAAAAACGGCATCATCGTCGTCCAAAAGCAGGTTGAAGTTACGCTATACCGGGGGAAAACCACTTCATTGCGCACGCGCGTCTGTGGAAGAACCCCATGATTGCGGTTTAAATGTCCTCTTTTCAGAACTGGACGGAGTTTTTATTATTCTGTTACCTACATTTCCTTCCAAATAAATCGTAATTTTTCCTGTGGCTGATATTTATCATAATCCTTACTTCCAATTTGATGAGTTTTTAGGATGAAATTCCAATTTCAGTGCTCGAGCAGCTAGTTTTTCTGGACATATTTATTCCTGCACCTTTCTGAATGCTGAAAATATTTTTTTTCAACCAGCAATGTTTTAGTTAGTAGTATTAAAGTAATGCAATAATGTTTCCTTCATTTTTTTGGCCATGGTTCATTACTTACCTACTCAGTTTGTAACCTCTCAATTGCGTTTTTTTCGAAATCAGTTTTTTGGCGATGAGGGGTTTTTTCCCCTGCACCCTTCAATAAATTGTCAAACAATGTCATTGAGAATTAGAAAACTATCTAGTATTTTTTTGGGTCCATACAATGCCTGAATGCATTTACTAAAGGAACAATACAGAAAACGAGGAATATTGCCAAAAATATTGTCAACGAAATATTAGGCATGTAAATTAGTGAAAAGGCGCGAGGTTTAGAGTTGTCTTTTATGAATCACACCCACGGTCGTGACGTCACGAGGGGCGCAGGTGGTTCATGGAATTCGACATTGAAGGCTCCAGCTTAGGAAGAAGCACAGAATCCTCCTTGACTCCTGACGAACGCCCGGATGTTCTGAGATCTGCCAACGCAGGATTTTTTTTTCAGCGAGTCGTTGCGTCAGGTGTCGCGTCGTCCCATACACCTGACCCACATATCGTGGGGCAATAGGTATAGGTAGGTACCTACTTCGAGAACGATGGTTTAGTATTGTTGACAGCGAGTGGGTGCATTTTTATGGCTTATTGCAAAAAAGGAGAATATTGGAAGTCAACCAAATGTTCGTGCGTTTTCATTTTATCAATGTGGGATTGGATGGGTTTTGTGGGACAAGGTAGACAAGGGGTACCGAAACGAGAAGAATTTATTAGGGGGGGGGCCTGAGAATTACGTTCGTAATTAATATATATGTGCGTGTCATTCCAGACGATATCTGCCCGAGGGATCGACATAAAAAATCAAAAAAAAAATGTCAAAATGTCAATAATATCAAAAGAAAGGATGAGTTCGTAGGCCAGAATTTGCTTGGGAGAACTCCAAGGGTTCAAATTTTGAAAATTTAGAGTCAAAACCCCTTAAAAAACGCTTTTTGAGGTTTTTGGTGTGAATTACCATCTTAAACATAGGAACATAATATATATGGTATCTTCGGAATCAGCGTGAAATTTCCTATAAGAATCACCCACCAAATCGGTTAAAATCATTCTTCGACAATTCGCTCATCAACTCATGCAGCATGAATGGGACTTTTTACTGGCTGATTGAGTCGTATAAGTCATCAGCCAAATCTGGTAAATCTAAGCAGCTGTCTGCTTTCTAAGCAGATGATCGGCAACACCTGCTATCTCAATTTTCCTTACTTTCCAAGAAGGCCGAAAACCCCGGTAGTACAGCCGTCTATCGAAAAAATGTCTCACTAAAATGAGGGACATTTCGCCTGAAATAATTCATCATTGTTCCATATACGTAGGTAATCGGATGAAGGCAACTATATAAAAGATGCAAAGTGAAGTTGAGACGATATTCATGTACTAACAAACATCCCAAAACAGCCTGTGTTCTGACCCAGCTGCACAACTCAAACTCATCAGTTTATCCTCACTAATTGTTGAGTATTTTTACTTGATTGATAAACTAACGTTGATTTTTCGTTTCAGGTGAATTCGGAATCAAAACACCACCCTGAAGATCCAAGTAGGTTTTCAACAAATTCATCACTAACTCATACCTAGTGCCTATACAACTAGCTTTGGTCTGCAGTCCAGCGCCTCACGGATGGGAATTCCGATGGGAATTCAGTTGGGGTGGGATTTTGTTGCTGTCACTATTTACTGTCACAATAGTCGCACTGCGCTGCCAAAATGTATTCAACAAGTTATGGGGTTTAATGAGTCTCCCCTCAAAATTTCATGTAAAAACAACGCGGCTTATAGCGTGTTAGTGGTAGGTACCTAAAAACAGAAAGATAGGTACTAAACGTATCAATACTCTCCATGAAAAGTTTATAGAATCATCAACCTAACCTATCTACAATGAATGAATGATTAAAACAAACCCAAAAAAACTTGGAATACATTGTATCATACTTATTTGGGGGTTTTGGGGGTTATTTATTTACTGAGCTTATCTGATAGGCAGAACAACCACGCGATATCCACACTCTTCCGGACTTGTGACACTACTAACTACTACTACTAACTATAGTCAAGAAGGCCAAGGGTTACAACATTGCACTCTCCTCAGAGGGACCAACATGGCTGTCTACCACACCAGCTCTTCAGAGCACAAAACCACATCGGCCCTGCCTCACACACAACCAAACGGTTATACGGCAGTAATCATCACTATGGGATGGTGAAACTGACGTTATTTTGTCTGCCCTCAGTTCCAAATAGCAGTGATTTATTTGGTTTTTTTTTTTGGGTGAGTAAATAAATAACCCACAAAACCGCCAAATAAATCACTGCTAATTTTAACTGAGGGCAGACCAAATAACGTCAGTTCCACCATCCTATAGTGTTGCATTATACGCAATCTCATCTATTCTATCCGATTCCCACATTTTCACGAATCGTTAGTCATGAAAGAATATACGACTGTTGAACATTATTTTTTGCGAGGCTTCCCACTACTTTCCTCAACCGAAAAAACTTGAAGATGCATTGAGGCTAAAATAAAAATTAAAAATAAATCAAATAAAAAAATTCTGTAAATTCTAAACTTTTCCCTTTAAAAAGAAGGTTTTGTTCATGCTAAGAATGAGGTAATTACATACCTATGCGGGAGTATGCTTGTTTTTCTTTTATTGTTTTAATTAAGCAATTTTGTGTCTAGCTACAAAACCTGTGATCTTTTACCGGGGCTGTACGGAGAGCAATGAGAGCCTTACGGCCATGAGAGAGATTACCGGTTGTATGTGATGATATATTTATACAATTTTGCGGGTATTATATTGTAGGGTCGAATACAACAACTCCACATGTTGGTTGTTAAATTTTGTTTACAAAGAAAAACTTCGTGGTTGAGTTTTTAGTCTTGGTTGTGTTGCAATACAGGATATTCTTGTTGATTTCGAGTGTCATCTTTTACAATTATCTATAGGTATTAAAAGAAAAGGAAGATGGAGTGCGGATTAGCCTTATCATAGGACACCGAACCTAGAAAGTAGATTTTTAAAATCACGTCTGCCATCAACATCAGCTTGCCAACATTACGTAGAAAAGCTGTTATTAATCATAGAACCATCGATCCTAATAGGGTTCACGAACTTCGGTTTTCTGCTAATTACTACAAAGATACTCTTCTTCCTACCCTCGAGATGAACTCGGAGGAAAATAATAAAATGGATCCCGTGCAATGTACTTTACCGTCGGTTACAACAGTGAATAATGAGAATCAATACCGTCTCAATGACAACAGAGTTCGACCTTCATGTCTTTCACGATTAGGTGATTCCTTATCAGTCAAACTCCAAATTATGCTGAAATGGGTTTTTGAAAGTTCTCTCAAATAATGTGGGAGGCTGAAGAGTGTCGGATAGTTCCGTCCCGTCCCACACTTCCAGCTCCTATACCAGGCCAGAATTTATATCTCCATTGTCATAGCATCTCCAGTAACTGCCGATAAAACTCCACAACGTTGCACTATTGTTTGAGTAAAATATAGTTCCTCCGAGAACGCTAGAGCGAACGCTTTAAAACGGTCGATTTGCCCGTCGTGACGTCATGACGTGGGAAGTTGTAGATTTTCTAGTGTTTCTACTCGACCAATTTATCGGTCGTAAACGATAACATTAAAGTATTTGCTCTAATTGGCTGGAGCAAAGTGGTGGTCTCAAAGTACCTTTTAGCCAGGTATTTATTCGGAATGAGTGGGCTTTTTTTAAAGTTCAACGAACTTTCGAGTTTATAGGTACATCTGGAAGTTGCATTTTACGCAGCCACGGACTGTGGGCGTTGAAAACAAACTGAGACACAGGCACCTATACATTTGGCACTCGGACCTCCTGTGACCTCTCAGCTGGACTGCACAATTTATTGGAACTCTTGTCATCCAAGTTATTATATTTATATACCCATATGAGCCATATATTTTTTTTTGTTATTACTAAATCCATTGTTTCAGCTACCAAAGGGTAGTCTGATTTCCTCAAATTCCATGTTTATGTTATTTATATTTATGGTTATGAGCAAACTTAATAGTGGTACTCCACAAAAAGTTAATAAATTAAAGAAAAAACCTATACATATAAGTAGTAAAAGCGTGGGGCATTTCTGTTGAAAATGTATTACACAAAGAGCAAAACATGATTTAGGCGAAATGTCCCGCGTTTAGTTCCAAAAGCTGCCACCACGTCACGCTTCAATATGAAAGAAAATTCTCTTCCATGGTGTGCAAATATTTTTTGCTCAAATTTGAACATTTTTTGAAATGTCAGGTATCCATGACATAGAGTTTTGCTAGCAGAATCCAAATCAATTCCTAGATTCAAAATCTGATTAATAGATCGATCGCCCTATTCGAAATACTTCGTAATAAAAATTGCTTCGTAATAAAAATAAAAATTGCTCACTAAAATAAGGGACATTTCGCCTTAAGTACAATATAAATCAACACAACTAGGCATTCGAAAAAAGAGACGCATGAAACTACATCATACTGAGGAGGGCGTTTCGAAAGGGAACACCATAATAATTTTCCTCTAAATTTTAGCTACAAGCTAAGCGTCCCTACCCTTCCTATAAATACCTAAGTGTAGAGTTAATTTAAGTTTTGGGCGTCCAAGAAGTAGTTTGAGGAACTCCATACGTCGATAAGTGGTTTGATCAATGGGTTCCAAAACATTGTAGACGGGGTAGATTGGTTCCCTGGAAGTATTTCATATTTTTGAATTTATCGCCCTCCTTAACCTAAGCACTCAATGTCAACTCAATCAAATTTTACAGGATTTACAGGAATTACTCTTCAGTGTTATTCTTCAGTTATTCCAGTGATCATTTTTATGTCTCATAACCCGGGTTTAAGAAACCCTAAACAGATTTCTATTCCCGAATGACAGAGCTTCAAATTTGTGTTAGGGTGTTTTATACCACAGTGGTGGCCTTGCAAACACCAGGCGAATAGACCGGCGTTAAAGATGTACGCTGTGATGTCCGACCACGCTGCTATGAACGATTCTCTAATTCGAATATTTGTGAAGGCGAAACTTCCCATCGAATAGGATTTGCATTCCAGATACGTTCGCCATACACCTACCAAACCTGAGCATTGAGATTTCGCCGGTCTACCAACGCACCTGACGTTTGCGGACAATGTTGTCAGATTAAGAGGGGCAACGCCCCCTCTAGCAACGCCTTGGCAATCCGAGTATGGCCCACGCTTGGTCTCCATGGTCAAGGGCAGCCGATCCTAATGATTCTCGCTGATATCCCGAGACTTGAACTGCGCATTAGTGAGTTCGTATGGTGATCAGCGATCGACTAAGGAAACCAGTTGGCACTCCAGCTGTCTGATCTACATAATCCGACTCGTGTCATCATCACGGATCATCCATGTCATCATCTGTGGAACAAACAACGGCAAACCCAGACGATATTCAACTGAAACACTATTCAAGGAACTAAACCCAGCCACTATTCACCAAATTTATTCGAAAAATAATATGTTATTGTTTGTTAAAAAAAAATAAATAAAAAATAAAGATGTTTTCTTCACCGTCTTCACTGTGAGGCAGAATCGAAAAAACCTGGCCAAAATAAGAAAAATCAAAAGTAGGATATTTCTACCGGTAGCTCGCGTTTTGGTCACCTGACATCCCTGAGAACTCAATTCAAAAGTAAAAAAAGTTCAA
>JAEMON010000006.1:6614948-6630221 GCA_030264115.1 Lygus lineolaris | reverse complement strand
GGTAGTGAGGAAGCAAAAGGATATAGGAAAGAATAAAGATAGAGGGAAAATAAGGAAAGTTACTAAAGTTGATGTATGACGGTACCACGTATTTTTACGTTAGTTGGTAGGTATGCCGAACTCCTAGATTTACGTTCTTTGAGTAGTTAAATGAGTGTAGTCGCGGCCGCAGCTCTCAGCCGCGAATGCCGCAGCACCTGTCGGTCGCTTCCTGAGGTCCTGGGTGTTGAGGCGAAGGCCGTCAGAGTGCGCTTCCAGTCCAACATTTACCTCAACCTGTTTCCAACATCAATGATGCACTGGATTAGTCTCCTAGGCCCAGGAGGGACTCACACATTTGTTTAAAGGTGCGTATAAGACGAATCAAAAGGCATGGGGAACACAGCCAAAAGGCTGAAGTAAATACGAAATTTCTGCTAAAGGAGCAAAAAGCAAATCATCATAAGAAATTAACATGAATTTAAGAATAGCCATAAACAGGATTATCTATACTAAGTACTGTGTGTCTGAGTCTGACGTGCTGCGTCCCCACCTTACATCAACGATGGACCAGGAGGGGCTCTCCAAGCTTGAGATTCTCTCTATTGAGAATTCGCTGGCAAACGAGATAAATTTCGAATATGCCTTTTCAAAATTTGCTGATGAGAAAATCAGGAAGTGGAAATTTTAAGTTTTTTCGAATTTTAATTCACGGACTGTGTAATTATTTCTATATGGCCATTTAGTTAGTTCATAGTTTCTTTTGATATAGTTTCTCTTCAAGTTCGAATTTCCAGATTTTCAAATGGATTTATTTTTTGCTAAAAATAACTACTTACCTACGATATCAAGATATCAGTCAATATCAGTAGGTTCGTTAATCATCCAAGTTTATAATGATGTTAACTTTTCAAAGTCTATGCGAGTAATCTAGTTTCAAGTTTTAAAAATTGTAATTTATTATTAGATAGATAGATAGATATATCGTTTATTTGTATAGGTTTAACGACCGTTACAAGAGTAATATTATTATTAAACCATTATTTTCGAAAAATGTACCCTTGCAGTGACAAATTCAAGCTCCGCCCCTGGTACCATTAGGCCTTGCTACGCAACTGCCTAGGCCAGAAGTAGTGCTCAAAAGCTTAAATAAGTACCTTGGTCATGGAAGTAGAGAGGCTGACTCTCTTCTTTCACGGACCTAAAGATACTAGAATATTCTAGTGTTTTTACGTGGACCTAATGTCAGGCTTTTATCTATTTTATGTAGGTACTTCTACTAATAAAATCGTTAATCTGTCTGTAAATTGTCGTTTCTTTTCTGGTTCATGAATTTGAAGATATTTATTTCTTCTATAATAGTAGTAGTTCAATTATCCTTTTTGAGGCCTTAGCTCACTCCTATCGGAGGAGGGAGGACATTATAAGGAAGGTACCTACACTCTTTTTTTTCAATGATTTTTTTAAGGGACGTACATTCACTTTTTACATTCTATCCTACTCACTCTGGCTGAGCCACAGCCGATCGTCACGATCGATATTCACAAGGACCATTCCGACACGTTTACGAATCAAATTAAAAAAAAAAAAATGCTAGCTGCATAATCGTCTGCACTCAAGTGAGCACTTGAACATTCCCTATAAAGCTGCCTCTTTCTCAAACGCCCTTCTTACACTCAAGTTTTTACTTATCTAGAAGGGGGCACGTCCCTGAACCGCATATTTCTTCACACGTTCCGTACCTACTCATGAAGTCCCTCGTTTCCTGACAGAAAAACCGTAAAATGAACCGGTTATTGCATCTAATCATCAGCATTATTGCTGGGTTATAAAGAGATAATATGTTTGTAGGCAGGTATATTCAAGACAGATCAAAATCTACCAGTATACATTGTTGGTATGAATACAAGTATTATGCACTGTATGTGTACCTAAATTACCTGTACCGACTACATGTAGCAGTGTTGATGCCAAATAATATCCACCAAAATCCCCTCAGCTGTAAAAAAAACACCCTAAAACCCCCCCGAATGCAATAAAACGCCCTAAAAGAACATCTAAATTCCCAGTCAAATGCAAAATGACCCAATGAGCGAATTTTCCTAAGAAATATTGAGTTTATGACTTTTACTGATTCTCAACTTCAACTTGTAAGGCATTCACAAATTTGCTTTAAAAAAAAGTATGTAGATAAGGAAAATGTGGTTTGGAATACCTACATATTCATGTGGAGAGAGTTGTTTATTTACAGTTAGTTCTCCTTCTTCCATGGTTAGTTGTTAATAATATTATTATTGCACATGCACAAGAGGACAAACACATTCAACATTTTCCATGCACTCTAAAACGTCTCCGTGTCCACCTCTGGTTGCTAGTTCACATGCATATTATGTGAAATGTGTGTATTTTTCCCCTATCGGAAATCCCTCTGAAAACCCCCTGGAAAATCCCCCCCCCCCCCCCCCCCCAAGAATTCCCCCCTTCACAAAAAAACGTGTGGGGACAACCCCCGATTTGGTAACATCGATAAGTAGGTACTTCCAGAGAGTAAGGGCGGGATTTATAGACGGTCCTCGAGTTTCAAGTAAACCTTGAGATGGTCTTCGAGGATTCCAAATCCGTATTCCAAATTTCCAGAAGACCATCTCAAGGTCTCCTTGAAACTCGATGACCGTTTGTAAATCCCGCCCTAATGCCCTAAATAAACCGACCAGTTTTCGGAAAAAGCCCGGGAAGTGAAAATGTTATGCCCCTAAATAAATTAAGTGGATTAGATACATTGTTTTTTTACTATTGGTAGGTACCAGCTGGGTGTACCTACCAATAGTAAAACGAATATTAATTTACGACCCAGCTATTAGAAATACATTTATAATTATGACATGTATGATGTGGGGGTATGGGTGGACCATTTTTCTTCTGGAAAAACTCTTTATTTTTTGAGTCACTGGTTTATTTTCCTTTTTTCTAAGGTACATTTCGTCGCGACATCGGCGACTTCTTCAATTTTATAATGAAATGTGGGCCTTTTTTAAGTTGTTTTTTACCTGTTTTACTTTTCAAATTGTGTTTTTTAAATGCTCCCTATGTATGTCCCTGAGCACGTGCAACTTGATACCCAAAGGAATGATTAGGTTAAGCGTTAGGTACTTATTTTATTTTACTGTGTAATCACCACTTGATGAACACCACATGCACACAATCATCAATACAAGATACTAGAAGAACATGTCTTCCAAGGAGAAACCAAAACCAGGACTTATTATGGACTATCACGTACCATTCACCATTATACCTACCCACAATCAATTTACACTACAGGTACCTACACCAAGAGCACCTAACCTAATAGAGAAGCTCCGTACATCCTTTAAAATGCTAAGCTGATAAGCAACATTCCAATTAATACAGGATGAAGAAGTCGCCGATGTCGCGACGAAACGTACCTTAGAAGAAAGGAAAATAAACCAGTGACTTCAAAAATGAAGAATTTATAATTAGATAATAATTTATTATGACTGATCTACCGAATCGCTCCTCCCGTAAGTCGCGTGACTGTCTTGAAAGCTTGACTGGTTCAAAAACTAATACCGTTACCTCTGGGGTTACTGGTTCGCCACCTCCACACCTCCGGAGAGAGCAAAATTAGCACAGCCGCCCACTATACTATACCAGGTACCGACATCAATAAATTTTCGTTTTCATGTCCGCACTCGATGGAGATGACGTGGTGCCATTAAGAAGACATACATCAGGGAGACATCTATACGCTGGAAATGTATTACACCGGGAAGACTTAAGTGGATAGTCATCACGTTGATTTCGCGAGTTTGTTGTTTGAAAGGGTTCCTTTTTCGTGGTGTGGTGTCACGTCACGGCAGCCGGTGTGGCGTGGGCGCCGCGGCGCCGCTGCTCCTGGTCCAGTTGCGACACAGTTCTTAATGGTTCGTCGAATAGCCGAGTATAAAGTTTTGATTGATTCACTCGAGAACTAGTCTGTCTACGTCAAACATCCATCATCTGTGATGAGCTATGAATAATGTCCCGGAGATGCTACGTCCTGAAGGTAGTCCAGGATTTGTGTCACTCATTGAATCTCGAAACTACAAAATATCGTGGTCGGTACATGTTTCAACGAAACTACGTTGTCTTCCTCAGCCTATATAAAAAAATATATATAAAATTAAGAATTTTTTATTCAGACTAGATAAAGTTTATCGTCTAATAACTTAGGAACAGTAATGAGCGAAAATTGTTTACATTATGTACTTAAATCTAGCATTAATATTATAGTTTTCCTTACTTAAAAGGTATGTACTTGGGGCTATTTCCGCGAACCAATGTTGTGATAATTATCAGGATCATGCTGTTCCTTATTTATGTAGGTAGAGACATCATGGATTCTCTTCAAACTGCAACTAAACAACTTTCCTGTTTGGAAACCCATTGTTGGAAAAACAGAAGGAGATGAGTTTGACGTTGACCAATTTTCTGGCTAATTGCGTATTGATGTAGGTAGACCTGCCGTCTCTGGAATCGATCTCTGCGGAACGAAAATATTGATGGTTTTGTACTCGTACGATGTTGAATAGCAAGCAGTTCCTCAGAGACGAAAATCTATTGCCTTCTCTTACACTCTTACAACTTGGCGCGACTCATATCGGTACGATGACCGATGGTCGATGACTCTCAAGGGTTTTCCAGAAGAAACCAGGATCTATTCGGAGTAGTTACGATCCATATTGCCTCACCTGGTAGCCAGGTCAAGTGGCTAGATTGAGATATCGGAGCTCATACCTCTCATTAGCCGTCATAGTTGATTCATTTTCTACACCTACCTCACGGCATTGCCGTATAAGGGCCTTCCTGACATCATTAGTCGTTATAGGTAGGTACGCTGTAGAATCTCATTTCTCCTGTACCATGATTAAAAGTTATAACATAACAAATAACTAAAACGTTAGGTACCTATACGTCAAAGTCAAATAGATTTTGAAAAAATAAAAAAATTAAAAATTATCATTTATCATTTTGGGATTTCAAAAATTGTTTTCTGTTCCAAAATTATTGTGCGAGTCATAATAGGCGCGAGTGATGTCCTGCAAATACCGATTTCTTTTCTTTCGACGTAACGGTTTGGTTTCTGTTCAAATCCGGCGGTTAGAGTGAAGGAGTGAAGGATCATTTCTCTATAAAATTTCAGTAACTCCTCACATTCCAGTTCCGTAAGTAGATACCTATGGATTTTGTGGAGCCTATGTGTGGGCCAAGGGAGTAAACCCAAAATTTCCTCAAAATTGCCTAAATCTCGACTACCGAAAATTTTATAGGAACTATTACTGTACAGGGTGTTTCATTTCGTGACGGTCACAGACCAGGTACTGATTCTACACGCCATTTCCAACAAAAAGTGTCTCCTAGAGTTTTTTCAAACCCCTTATTTTTCGAGTTATTTCAATTTTACGATTTTGTGTTTTCTTTCGACTTTTTATCACTAAAACAGCCATAACTCCCTTAATTTACAGTGTAAAACAGAAAATAAATATACCATTGGAAAGAGCGTTAAATTTCCTATATCTTTGATGGAAAACCAAAGTTTTTCAAGTGGACAAGATGGGTGAAAAATGAACTTGAAGAGGAAAAATTGTCAAATCTTGAAAATCACCACTTTCTTTCAATTGCACATAGGTCCCAGTCATGTAGCATGTGATTTTTGCCCTGTAAGCCTAAAAGTTGCGCCAAAATCTCAGCTTTCTAACGGTGTAGTATTTTTCAATGTTGGTGCACTAATTAATGGAGAAAATTGTGTTTGAACGCAAAAAAAAACCTGTTTTTTACAAGGAAATCGAGTGTTTTAGGGTGTTGACGACCTGACCATTTCATGAGGAGATAAGTATCGTTTTCCAGGTAATTTTTCACGCTGAATCGAATGGTGACACTCCCGATTCATTTTGACTGAATAAAAAATTGATTTTTCGATAAAAATAGTGATTTTTCGGACATACCAGCTTATCAAAACCATATTTTGTTGAGCAAGTGAGCAGTTGAGGTAAATCTGAGCAATAATTATTTGGAAAAATTCAATCAACACACAAATATTACTAAAATATGAGTTGGATACCTACTAATTTTGTCACAACTGGATCAGTAGTAGCTACTGCGCATTCGCAAACTTTGAATGTGTTTTCATATCCATAACTCCAGAACTACTCCACCTATTTCGCTGTAGGTAATTTTAGGGATTTTACGGGCTCACTAATTCTTGGGGAAGGGGGCTTTTGAAACGCATAGGAAAAGGTCCGGGAAAAATCACTTTTGCCGTCTGGAAAAGCTGGACAAGTCAGGGAATTTTGTGATTCTGTTTCGGTGGCAACCCTGCATTATAGGTACTACATAATAATGAACCGTCATTTGTAAGTCATAATTTCATAGCCATCTGGCTTCCAGCGTTCTAATCTAGGTAGGTATAGCCTAATAAAGTGGCGGGCCGCGTTTGTGGGGACAATCTTGATAAAATGTGGCAGAGTAAAGGACAACATAACTGCACTTTCCCGATCTCCGTCAATAGACTTGGCGACTTATCGGGCGAGCTGGAGACAACCGATATCGGATACCGCCTTCAGCCCAGCGCTCATTAGTGGGAGTAATGAACTTTGAGGGCTGGACCGCAGGGTCTTTCATACGATAATAATCCAATCAGCGCGAGTATTTCAACCAATTACCATCCCTCCTCGGGGACCTCGGTTCTTTGGGGCCCACATGACCCTTCATCGTATTGAGCTCCGGTCCTTACTGTGTACTTGAGAGTACTGCCGTGCAAAGGACAAAAGCAGTTTATCCAGCTGAGTAGTTTTTGAAAAATCGAGGTTTTGCGTTTTTTACCAGAAAAATCTAAATTTGGGTCGAAAAAATTAATTGTTTTTGCGAGAAGAAACCATATGTTCAACCTAAATTGAGATCAAAGAGATTGGGAAACCTCAATTTTCCAAAAACTGCTCAGCTGGAGAAACTGCTTCTCTCCTTTGCACGGCAGAGTACCGGTGTACGTATATTTATAGGTAGGTATACTTGGGTAAAAATTCTCTCCTCCAAGGAAATACTCTAAATAACTTAGGGTAGTAATTACTTACTTCAGGGCTTCGCAAACTTTTTGGCTTGCGGACCCCTTTTACGGAACAATATTTACTGTGGACCCCTCTTACTCGAGTATTTAGATTTAGATACATAACAGTCAATTTGTAGTTTGTGGTAAATAAAAGTTCAGTCTATTAGCCAGGCCATGCCTTATTATTAGTGGTGGAGGGGAATATCACTATAAAACAAACATTAATATTTACAAACTCAACTTTATTTACAAAAAAAATCAAATTGAACAGAACGGAATCGATAGATAGGTACAACTATTGTAGGTAATCGAACGGAATAAGTTCGAAAGTAATGATTTTGAACGTAGAATCAGTTTGATTAATGGGAAGAATGAGGTTGTTTTAATTGGCACAATATAGAAATATCTGGTTTAATATTTGATAGCCGGGGTCGGATGTCGGGTCAGCACCTAGGCGGCTTCGGTGTAGTTTTGGTGGCAGCATAGATAGAAAATCCAGATTCGGATAAGTAAGTTGTGGCAGAAGGAAGAAGAACCCGTTTCGCTTTTGCAACAAGCGGTTGGAACTTTTTGTTTTCCATGCGGAGCCAGAAGTAAGAGTATCACACTCGAAAGTAGATCTCAAGGTAGAATCTGAAGTTATGTTCATAGACATTCGTATTCACTTGCCGATAGACTAGTTGGCTTTTCTGAAACTGAAAACTGTTTGACCACCCATTCATGTTCTTGCAGAATGGAATCTCGAGCTGTAGGGAAGTAAGTAGTGCTCAAGGGACTTCTCCAAATCGCGGAGATATTCACATGTTTTATCGGTCAAAGTGATTATATCAAGATTCAGTTTGTTTTCACGTAAAAAATCATTTAACGCAGGAAAACACTCCACCACTTTCTTCTGAACAGTTTGACCCAAAACTGGATTTTCGCCGAGGACCCCCAAGTTAGAACCACAGTTTGGGAAGCCTTGACTTAGTGCGTTAAAGGGTCGAATTAATAGTGGAAAAGAGCCTCATAGATATTTTAGTAGTGTGACCCACTGCGCTAAAGGTGAATATGGTGTCTGATTTAGGTTAAATTTGTTTTTTAATGAGGAAACATTTTAACACAATTGAAGAATATCTTGGAATGACATTATGATGAATCAGGGCCCTTTCCAGCCAAAGGCTGCAAATGGTAAAATAACGGACTAGCGCACGTGCTTCGGTTTCACTTTGACTCCCACCAACGTTATGACTGAGGTTTATTGCGAGACATGCTAACGCAACGATATCGAGAGTTCCTATATTTTTATGTTATTGCGCCACTCAAGTATTTTTTGCGGTTTGGCAGAAGGCAGCGACAATTTATTTTTTTTCCTCGAGCCGAACTGGATGAGCACAACCTATCACGTAGCTGTTTCCGCCGAGAGGATGACCCTTTAAGGAGATGGAAAAATTAATATAAAAGTTCAAAGGACGAGCGTGAGATGGCGAAGTGCGGAATTTGAACTAACCATCCTATAAAATTCATGGATAAAAAGCGCTGGAACTTATAGGGACTAAAATCCGCATGATCTCAGAGAAATCTCCTGAAAGAAGATGATACATTTAATTACCCATTGTGGGAAAAGAGTGTTGTAAGGTAGGTAATGGACTAATGAACTAATTTGATGAGGTAGGTCAAAAATGTGCCAAGTTCGGAAGATAAAAATAGGTAGATGCAAAAGTCACAATAAGATTTTTTCTGCCTAGATAATCGTTGTAATAAATTATCCAAAGAGAAAATTATAGTTTATTGAAATTGGCAGTCACGTACCTACTTATTTAAGTGAAATCATTGCTAAGGCTTGAACATTTTTCATGATCATGGTCTTTCATCAGATCAGATTCGTAGGTATTTCATCAACGTGAACTTGGGAGGGCAAGGGACGGAGCCCAAAATTTGCTCAAAAATGCCTTAATCTCGGCTACCGAAGAGGTTATATGAACTCTTACTATAACATTATTACTACTTAGGACCATTAAGTTTATTAAACGGATAATCTCCTCCTCCTTGCCCTAAAAATTTTAACGTTGCCCAGTTTTTCCCATTTTCTCAGCCAATTTCCGTCGCATTTTGATGTGGTTGGCGGCATTCTTCCTATTTTATCATTCTCTAGGGGAATGAAGTATTTTGAAAAAGGACGTGAAAAATTTAAAATTACAAAATTAAAATTATACATAGCTGATCCCCCTAGAGAATTGAATAACAAGAAGAATGCCGCAAACCGCATCAAAATTGGCCCAAAATTGGCTCAGAAAAATCGGAAAAACGAATTTCTTCCGTTCCTTGGAACACTGGTATCCGGAACGTATTGGGTTGGTTACCTACTGGTAATATTGGACACTTCAACTTATCAATAAGGTTTCTTGTCAATAAGGATCTTTTCAATAAGGTTTTCATGTCGAAAATGTACTGTTAACTATCCGATCGGAAGAAAGTTTTGAGATCCCTAATTGATTATTTTGAATACCTGTCTGAAACTAGAAAAACATGCGGAGGTATCTGAACTTCTCACTTCTTAATTTGGTATGACCGGTTTTACTCCTATAGGAACGCTTATATGCAATTATCTTAGTGGAATAAATCTAGTGACTATTGTGGAAAGAAAACATCATCATTCCCATGCACTTTACGGTACAGATTCTAAAATGGGGAATTATCATCAATTTTTTCAATTTTTTTCTGAGAGGTAATGACTCAAAAGAAACAATAATAAAATCGTAAGGCAGAAAAAGTTATCTGTAATTTTAGAAAATTTATTGAAATATTTATTATTGTAATATGGCGGGAAAGTGACGTTCAAAAGGGTGTCGTCTGTCATTGGCCAATTGCGTCCAAGATGTCAACCGAACAAACTGAAACACAAAGCCCATCACTGTTTGGTCTCTTGATTAGTGAGAATAGAATTTACATAAAATAAATTGATTAAATTGATGAATTATCAATCAATGTCAATTAATTTTCGATTAATTTTGTAAATTATTCCCATTTTCACTGCTCTCAATGCGATCTCAGCGCATTCTTTTTCGGTTCAGTTCTTTTAGTGTGACGTAGGGAAGGGTTTCTCAAGACCCTCCGGAATTCCGCCTATTATTCAAACAGCTCAGATTTTATTTCAAGTTTCTCCAGACCCGAACGATAAACTATTTTTTTCTTCGTATTGACAGTGTTATTTTATTCCAAATAACGATACAAAGGCAGAAAAAAAAAAAATTTCTGAAAAAAAAAAAAGATTTTCTTATACACGATAATTTTCCGATTAGTCCCCTTCAATTGTCGGTATATTCTCAACTATGGGAAAAATATAAGGAAGAGTCAACCAACCCTATCCCGATAAAATAAAACGCGATAGAGGGTGATTTGGGTGTAGCACCCTGAAGGCACTCGAGGAAGGTCGTAAAGACGTTCGAAACGTCTGCTTTCCCCTCGGCTTCCTCCCTTTGATTTGTGCCTACCACCCATCCACCTCCTGCGTCTCGAGATGTTTATGGCTTCATCAGGGGGAAGAACTGTCAATGGAGTTTCCACCATCGGGAACGGGCTGACGCAACTGTCTGTTTTTACGAGTCTCTCCCTGAGGGGTTCTTGGCGAGATCGCCCATCTGGTAATATGAGAACACTATTATGATCTGTACAACACGACCCTTTGATAAGTCCTTGTCGCTAATTACTCCGTGAGAGAACGTTTAGAGCCACTGTGCAAAACGAGGACACTTGAGAACTTTGCATTCTTACTCCCAATTTATTCCCACTTCCACGGACAATCATTATCAAGAGTGCATACAAATTACTGAAATGTGAAGCAATCAAGTTGATAATTGAAATCACTGCATTCTCACTATGAACATGATAAAAATCCTATTTCGAGGCTCTGTTAATGGTTACACGTATGAGAATGACCTAACAAGAATTTCATCCCTCCAGGTTAATGTGGAGGGGGGCGAGGGAGGGGGGGGGGGGAGAGTGAGCGAAATATACAGGTGTCCCATTAATATGGGCCCATTAGCAATTTACAGCCATACGGTGCAAGCTATCGAGAAATTGAACCAGACCTTTTTCATAGTATTTTCACATTGCTTTAAGATGGTGAAATCCATTTTTCATTTTTCCTTTTTTTTTTTTCAAGAACCGAAAGTATTGGAAAACCTAATTTTTTCAAATCTGAAGCGCTCCAACTGTAATGTTAGTCCTCTGATGTTGATTGTTCATTATGAAAACTGGCTTCTGATGATGGGAAATTTAATGCTGATTTCAAAAATGTGGTCGACATCTAAACAATATTGAAGGGGATTGGAGAAAAGTACGTTTTTCTAAAATAATTCGTCAATATTCGTTGTTCGCAAAAAGTGAGATAGCTCGGAAACGAAGCCTCTTCGAAAAATGATCAACGAGGCATTTTCTGTTTCAAATTCAACGTACAATCGAAAAATGCAATAAAAAAATGGGGGTCAAAAGGAAACCTCAATCGACGATTTGAGACGCTAAAACATGGAAAAATGGATTTCACCATCTTGAAGCAGAAAGAAAATTGTATGAAAGAGGTCCAGTTCAATTTTTCGATAGCTCGCACCGTATGGCTGTAACTTGCTAATGGGCCCATATAGATGGGACACCCTACATAAATGTCAAGAACATCGTATTTACCACATTTTTGAGCTTTTCCATCTAAATCACCCTGAAGATGTTGATTAAATTTACAGCATTTACTATTATTTCCATCAAAAACAACTTCCTATGTTCCTCGTGTCCAGAAGAATATCCTGAGAGCCGAAATCAGAGTGAATACAGCCAAAATATAAATTTTTATTGGTTTCTACGGTTGAGGAAAGTAGTGTGGAGCGTCCTACCAGATGTCACACTGGAGTACCTCGAAGGTTAAAATTAGATTTATTTTACCTATATTTTTGTTGAAAAACGGACAAAAATCCACAATCATAATAATAATAACTTCAGAAATCGAAAAGGATGATGAAATATGTATGAAATAATGATAATAATATATTATCTTCAACAAAGATGTCTGTGCCTCAATTACTTATTACCAACTAAAGTACGTTTTTGGCAACACTGCGATTGATGACTTGTTCTTGAAATTGAGATAGAATAATAAAACTGGTTCTATTTTAAAGCAACTAAAGTGATGAAAAATTGTTTTTATTTCAGGAAGACGATGGCGTCGAGCCCGGAAGGACTGCATGTCCTTTCCACTCAACATTTTGAAGTGGAATCTCCTAACAACCAGCTCGTAAGTGTTTCGCCTACTTGCATTAATTTGAAATGTGTTAGTTGATGAACTCGTTCATGAATGATCGTCATAATAGCAATAAAACCACCTTGCACCGCAATGAAACCTTTAGGTATATTATAGATTAGAAACGCATCGGAGTTTCGAAAGATGATTCTACCCAAAATTAATGTCAACCAATATTTTTGTTAAATAAAATTTTTTTTATCGTACGATAAAAACGATCGTTACTTATACGATTTAATCGTTTAAGTAACTACCTATTAATAGCAGTGAGATTAAAATGTTTCAATTTAAAAGATTTGATTTCAGGTTTGTTAATATTGTATTTTTTTTTGTAATTTGAGTCTGAGAACAAACGCGTTTGTTAAACGTCATTTCGTGAATTTTCGACAATCACATAAATACCTAAGTCAGTACGAAGCAAAAAGTAAATTGGGCTAATATATTAGTTTTTCAACTAAGGAGTTCCTGAATGAGTGAACTCATTGATTGATAATAGGACATGTTCGAGTTCATTAAACTCGTTAAATTTGTTAGGTATTAGACGGTTTGACGCTCTTGCTGCAACAATGTTTGATTTTATCATTCTAAAATTATTTATATTATATATGAAGTTATCAAGGAGACCGGGGCTAGTTGGCATAGATTTTGGTTTTTGATTTTTCTAATTTGATGTACGATGCTAGGAGAGATTCTGATGAATGCTGCTGTTTGTCTAACCCCTTGGTTACAAAAACTCACTAGGACCCATGAATTTGAAAATTTTCCAAGGGCCCGTTCAGCCGTTTTCACGGAGGCAGCTGTCTGTGCCAAAACACATTGGGCAATATGGCATAGAATGAGTTAGTTGGACAAACGTAGTTAAATTGCAAAAAACGTAGTTAATTTATTTATTTAAAAGAAAAATGGCAATCAAACTTCAGACAGTGCAAATATTCATATTAAGGGTTCACAAAAATTTCTTCATAGCTTCGTACAGCAAATGTTGGTTTCTTGCTGATCTTGACAGGTGGCTTGATTTTTTTTCAAGATTTTGCTTTTTAGTATCACAAATGGAGTCTTCTTCCACTATTGGCCACCTCCAATATTTTTTGTCATCACAGTCGATGTCCAAAAATTTCCCAGGGCTAGTTGCGGGCCCCGTATTTGACCGAAACATAATCTTTAACGAGATATTCGTCAACCTCTTGAGTTTCTTCAGCATCATTCGAGGAATCCCAATTTCTTCCGCAGTTTGGGATAGACTTTTTTTCTCCACGTTGCGTTATGAGCATGGATACTCTCCCTCGCTGTATGCCTACCACGTTCCTTCTTTTCCTTAATTATATTTCTTTTTCCTCATTGTAATCTGAAATAACAACACGTACTCTGATATTTAACTTTTTTATTAAGGTACCTCTATTTAAAAAATAATCATCAGGAAGCGGAGTTAGTCGGCTCAAGGAAGCGACGCATGCCAACTAACCACGACCTCAACAACTATGCCAACTCCAACCAACCAACTATGCCAACTAACTCCAAAGGCTCTTTTCAGACATAATCGTTTTCTCTCGCATCACGCACAAACAAACAATTTCAATACATGAATGAGTTCACAGTAACCCCCCCCCCCCCCCCCCCCCCTGCCTCAAACCGCTGCAAAATTTGTTTAGGTAAAACCGCTGTTCAATTTGAGTAAGACCATCGCCTTCCGATGGCCCACACAGGAAGGCCAACAAGATGAGGAAAGTTTGAAAAATATATTTTCCAATATTTTCAAGTTTCTGCTTGATGTTTTTGCAAATTTTGTTTTGTTCAATTAAAAATAAACATTCATATTCACTCAAAAATTATTGTTTGTCATTAGAAACTTGGCTTTTCCACAACTTAAAAAAAACCAACACAAAAATACTAAATTTTGTTGTAGCATGTTAAGAGGGCAGTAGCCCACCACCTTCAAAAAATTCTGTTAAATAGGGAAATTATATTAAAATTTCTTTTCCTCTTCAAATATTTCTCTGACCACTGGTTCAACAAATGGGTAAGGTCCAATTAAACAATTTGCCAATATTTTCGGAACAGGACAGTTTTTTTCGTTTTTGGAAAATTCAGCTTTCTTGGACTATTGCCCCTTTAACATTCACCGATTCAACAACAAGTGAAAACATTCATTTACCCCTTCAGAAAATAAAGAATTTCTCCTCCGTCCTCGTCCAAATGTCCGATTGAACTGAAACTTTGGTGGAAGGTACTTACAATATGGCGGCCATGACCAGTGAGAATGGTAGCACGATCTCTTGACGTTTGACTGAAATAGTAGCTATTTGCCAACTAGCCCCGGTCTCTCCTAATTTGTATTGTAAATATCATTCATTATTGTGCCTGTGTATTATTTATTATTATTATCAGATGATCACCATCACATCACACTGGCTCTTGGTATAATTTTACAAGTAGGAACCTACCAATAAGGTTATGGCTTCGGAACAAGTAAGTATCTATATAACAGCGTTGATTGCGAATCGCCGAAGAGTTTATCCTATTATAAATTATTTATTGAGTGCCGAAGGTCGTATTAAGTGATACTGATTTTAGAACTTAATAAACAAATTTTTAGGGTAGAAACATTATCTATCAAATGACACAAAATATTCTCGGTAATAAAATTGAATACATACGTACTTCCCTATTCAATTACACCTACGTTTAGAAATTATTATACTGAAAATATCGGTACAGTTTTCTGTGAGATTATTGTTAACTTATGTTTGTAGGTATTAAAGACACTAGTGGGTAACTACTTAGTACATTTTAAACGCAAGCTTGAAGGTATTTTATTAAGGAAGTTTACCAATACAACGGATACCTAGAAGTTCATTAGTTTTAACAAATGAAACATATTTTACCAAAACTCGAGATTCAGATAATAGGCCAGGGATTTTAA
>JAEMON010000006.1:6583584-6594946 GCA_030264115.1 Lygus lineolaris | reverse complement strand
CACTCTTGTGTGGATTCTCCTTTCGCTGAACATGGTGGTGATATTATGGCAGAAAATGGGTGGTAAGCCGATGTCAATCATTCGTTCGTACATCACTGGCATCAGGACATCGTCGTACGCGGACTTAATGTCCAGGAACAGCCCCACTGTAGAGTGATTCAATGTGAAGCCATTCTGGATGTTGGTGGTCAGCTCTGTTACCGCATCCATTGTTGATCTTTGGGTTCGGAATCCGTATTGGCTACTTGGAAGCTTATTGTTACTCTCGAGCCACCACTGAAGCCTATATTTGATAATTCGCTCGAAGCATTTCATGATGCAGGAAGCAAGGGCAATTGGTCGGTATGATGTCGCCTCACCTGCTGGTTTCCCAGATTTAGGAATAGGTACAATCACGAAGTCCCTCCATGAGTCAGGGAATTCTCCGCTTTGCCAGAAATGGTTGAATAGCGTTAGGAGTTGGCGCTTGTAACCTGTTGGTAAGTTTGCTAGGATTTGGTAGGTAATGCCGTCTTTACCAGGGGAGGTTGTTGGGCATCGGTTGGTAGCACATTCAAATTCCTCTAGAGTAAATGGGGCAAAGAAAAAATCCTGATCATTGTGTGATGCCGGGAGTTCAGGTCGCGGTATTGGTTGTGGCTGGAGGGAACACGGCGCCAGATTCTGATGAAATTCTTCAATCCAGTAGCCTTCTTGTAAGTGATTGAGGGGTTTGGTCATACTGGTCTTTAGCGAGCGGATTTGACTCCAGATATCCCTTATAGGTGTTCCGCGATTCAACTTTCCACAGTAAGCTTTAAAATTTGATGTCTTTTGTTCAGCTAAGACTTTTCTTGCATTATCTGCCGCCATACTGGCTACTATGTACGTCATGTAATTTTGATTGGATTTGTACCTGTTGAATGAAATTTTGCGCTTCCGTTCTGCTTCTGCGCACGTAGAGTTCCACCAGTAGTTGTATATTTTCAGGTTGTGCGGTTTAGTGAGTGGTGCGCATTCATTGCATGCTTCCTCCACTACTGATATGAAGTCCTCGTAACCTAGCGTTTCAAGCGAGATCTGGTTTCGTTTTTCCTCCAATGTGTTATGGAATTTGGGCCAGTCCATTTTCTTAAGATTCCACCGCGTTGTAGGGCGGATTGGTATAAGACTTTCTTCCTGTGTGGATGTAATTAGTGCAGGCCAATGGTTGGAGCCCATCGGGTCGGGAACAATTTTCCAAGAAAGTTCGCTCGCTAGCTGCGCAGAGACAAAACAGATATCTATAGCGGAAATTACATTTTGTGTTACTGAGGGTATTAACGTGGGAGATCCGTCATTCAAGAAACATAAGTTGTGTTCTGATGCTGCCTCAAACAAGGCGCGCCCCTTAGGGTCAGTGAAGGAGCTGCCTACAAGGGTGTTATGACAGTTCCAGTCCCCGAGTATTATACACGGGTGTGGTATCATTTCAAAAAAATGTAGCCATTCTTGCTTAGATATATTGTTCCTGTGGTTGTTATACACCGACGCCACATGAACTTTTACGTTGTTTGGGAAAGAAACTTTTGCAGCGACACAAGCAAAACCGTCAATTGTGAAGATTGGCGAAAACTCTTCAAACCTTATACCTTGTTTGATGAGTAAAGCGACTCCGGCTCTACCATCTTCACGGTCGTTTCTTAACAAGTTGTAGCCTCTGAAAGAGTACGAACGTCCAGTTCTGAAATACGTTTCTGAGATAGCAGCTATCGTGACTGAAGATTCCATCAAGAACTGTTCAAAACTTGGTTTGTTGCTCACGAGGGAACGAGCGTTCCATTGAAGGATTTGAATGGATTGTTTGTTGTTATTCATAATAAGGTGAGTACTGTAGTGAGAGCTTATTAGTTGTAATTGAGAACGTTCCGTTGTAGGAGGAGTAGTATCTTTGATTTTTGCTATTCATAGTTAGGTAAATTGTTGTGATGAGTTGTTTTGAGTTGAGTTGATATCAATGTATTGAGTATTGTTGATAGTGGTTGTAAAATTCGCCGATCGATTTGTGAAGAGGAGCTTGTATTTAGTAATTGGAGAATGGATTCGGCAGTGCTTTCTGCTAACCCAGCTGCTGTTTGATCCACATCCATTGATTGGTCATCCTCGATCATTCTTCTTCGGTCATTGCGTAACTTTTCCCTATAATGTTTTACAGAGCTAGTTATTGTTTCAGGCAGCACAGAGGGTTCTTGGTTGGGATTGTACCAGTCTTCATTGTCTTCTGTTGGGCGTCGACGTGATTCTGGCTTTTTGTATGGAAGTGCTCTAGCAGATTTGCGCTGTGGTTTGCGATCAAGCATGGCATTTGCAGCTTGAAGGGATGGAAATGTTTCGTTATCGTTTTCGATCGGGTCTGCTAGTATACTGAAGTTGTTATGTGTGACAGTGGCGTATGAGTCAGCCATTAGTTGGTCTCGCTTACGCTTCACTCTCTCTAAATACACAGGACAAGATTTGCTATTTGCGACGTGTGTTGCACTTTTACAGTTTATGCAACTCATTCCTGCGTCGTTCTTTTTGGGACAGGATTCAGCTGTATGTTGATCTGAGCAATAAAGACATCGTGGTCCACTTTTGCATTGTGATTGTATGTGTCCAATGCGGTAACAGACGGAGCATTGGCGCACTGGCGGGATATAGGTATCGACTCTGCAGCGTGCCCCATAGATAGATACATATTGTGGGATGCTTTGAGCATCGAACGTAACAAAACATGTAGGTAATACGATTGATTTCCTAGTCCCATCTGGGTTATTCGAAGTTTTTATGAGACGTTTTATTCTAACTGGTTGTATAGGAGATACCATCTCAGTTAATATCTCTTCGTCGGTCAAGGAGGGATCTATATTACGAACGACTCCAGTTTTGCATATGAGTGAATCCGGTATGTATGCTACTAGGTTTTTATCCTTGAATCCTTTGTGGGACAACGTATCATTAGCCGATCTTGCTGATGCAAATTCAATTTTCATTCGGTTCCCTCCTACACTTGAAACATTAGTGATAAGACGTTTATTTATGTTTTCTAAATTAAACAGCCATCTGCCAAATGCCATTGGATGTTGCTTACCGACTTTAGCCTCTGTATCTGAACCTTCAACAAAGATAAAGAAGGGTCCCTTATCGGTTGATCTGAATCGGTTTTTGGAGACGCGTTGGTAAAAGTCGTTAGGTGAGCTCTGATTATGTGTTACGTTGTTTATGTTATTTGTTTTCTCATTTTTATCCGTTGCCGGAACTCCTCCAGTATTCTCCCCCATCGGGGAGGCCTCAAAGGTCAAAGCTAGGTACTAAAGATATGTGAAGCTCTAGTCTCAAGATTTATCTGATAAGTTGGGCCAGGGAAAGATTATAGGTATCGGAAAGGATTACCTGCAATCAACGGCTGTCTCGGTGCACGAACGACAAGGTCCTCACTAGACAACGGTCGAAACAAGACTGACGACACTAAGTTTGTTAGCTTCATTACAATTGATTTGTAAACTCTTTCTACGAAGTTTGGCAGCTTACATACCCAGGTTCTACTCTATTTGTCAGACTAAAATCTAAAGGTTTAATTAATTTGGAAAAAAGTTGAATTCAATTGGAAAAATGTTTAATCAAATTGGAAAAAAGTTGAATTCATTCAGAAAAAAGGTGAATTAGATTGTAAAATACTGTATTTATAATCGCTCTTCGGAAACAAATTTTGAGGAATCCTCCGAGAACTCCTCGACTTCCATAAGGCCGTATTAATAAATTCAACTCAAAGTCGAGGAGGCCATCACACTCGGACCATAACTTCATTCATGTAGTTTGCACGGGACAAGGAATTTACCGTAGACACCCTGACAAAAAGACACGGAACCGAAATGGTTCAGAAAGCTCGCAAACGTAAAAAGCAAGTGGCAATTTTGATTTTGGAGGAAAAAATTTGTTTTATTTGTTGTACTTCCTACCTTCGGTAGTTAGGAAGTACAGCGTCAGTTTTTTGTTGTGTAGTATTCTTTTCATTCGGAGGACAGCTTCTGCGAGGTTGTTTCTCTCTTCTTCGCTGAATAAATTGAGTTTTTTTCCCATAATTTAAAAGGAAATGAACAACAAACAACAATCCCATTCTAATAATTTATTTACTGTTATCCGAAAGTGTTGCCAATCTCACAAAAAATCTGTAGAATTGGATGCATGGATTTTGAGGAGGCCTCGGAACTTCGAGGAATACCTCAACCCGAGGAATCCTCCATGTTCGGGCCGAGGTTGAGGTTGGTTTATAAATTCCACTCCGTTCCTCCAGTCGACCAGTTCCTCGAATCGAAGAGTCTTCAGCTCGAGGGTCCACTGAAGGTTTGTCTATAAATCCCGCCCTAAGTTCAGTAACGGCACCTCAATTGTCTACTATCTCTCTGTCACCACACAAACGGTATGAATAGTCCAAATTTTCACTAAATTTTAAACAGTTAGGTATCCATCCATCCATGTCTAGACGATTTCAACGGCCAGCTGGTTCAAAAACGCACAAAGTATTCGGATAAAGATGTGGATAAACTTGACAAATAAAGCGGTTGGAGACCGCTCCACTGTACTCTCACCCTCTTTACTATCTACTTCCATGTAGCTTTTTCTACCTCTATCTTTCCTTCCAAGACTACGCTCTGGGGGAGCAAACTTACTTCCATGTGAACTATTTTAATAACCAGTTGGTGGTCCTGCAATAATTAGAGTGGGGGAGAAGGAATGAATTAATCCTCTCCACCCAATAATTTATCTCTTCTGTTATCCTTGGTGCGATTCAGTTCTTTCTACTAAAATCTTTTTCTGCCTTTTCCGGCCATTTTGGATTATTTTAATCCACTTTTCTTTTTCAGTTTTCAGTTTTAATTTCACAGTATTTACCTACAGTATTATTTTTGCTATTCAAAGCCAGCGTTCATTTTGTTCTTTTCCATTTCCAGAAAAGATACAGGTTTGATTATTTTTCTTCTCTTCTATTTGCCATTTCTGCATTTTCAATTTTACCTACAGAGAGGAGCTCTTTTCATTTCATTCTTTCCAATTTTGAAATTACAGTTTATTTTCCCATATTTTTGGATTTTTATTTTGTTGTTCTATTTGGTATTTTCCAAGGCATTTTAGTTTCATTTTCGGTATTATTCATACCAAGTTATTTTCATATTGATCATCCATTTTCGGCATTTTCATACCATTTCACACTCAATACCATTTGTGGTACTTATTTTGGTTTGGACAGCCTAATTGTCCTGGTAGCAGACTGCGTTTAATTACTGGGGAACTAGTTAACTTTAAAATTGGAGTCACTAGTCTCTCACAAGGTACCTATTGTTTGTTCAACATTGTTAGCGTCATAATAGTGAAAACAATAACGATGGATGAACGAGTGTAGTTCACATAGGTATCTATTCACTTATTCGCAATCATGTTCAATATCTAAATTCTGAATCGCCTGTTGTTGAGAATACCCAGAAGGTACAGTCAGAGACTTCCTTGTTACAAATTGGTTCGGTTTGACGGTGTCCTTGATTGATGAATGATTTTACATGGATTAAATGGGCAACCTACTGTTCCATTCTAAAGGCTGAGAGATATCTATATAAGAACGTGTGATTTAAAAAAAAGTTCTTCCTACCTATCGAAGTTCATCCCTCATAATGAAGAAAGTAAACCGACATGCACCAGCCATGCATAGAAAATGCATTTTCTATCCAAGCACAGGCTTTTGACGCGTTTCAGAAAGTCACGAACTATTTTACCTTCCCTTCTCACCTTCACGTCCCACCGTTACGAAGCAACTTAACAAGGTATTTTTTTCCGGTTTTTAGCGAGCAGTAACTCATTATATATGAAGCGGAATCAATCGTGGAGTCCGTCTCAGCCATTCATTAAAGTCACAAGCGCCGAGAGAAGAGGCCCAGCGATTTGTCAAAACGGCGGGTGGGTTTCAACTTTCAACCACGTTTCAGCCGCTTGAGACTATCGGTCCAATCATGACCTTCCACCTCAGAAGAAAATATCTTTAAGTACGTAGGTAATCAATCGAGACCCATTTGTTGAAATTCACGTATTTCCGAAGTTGGTCAGGATCTGAATAAGTAAGTACCTACTGAGTAAGTACCTACATACAAAAACCCACTCATTCTTTCTGGAACTTTAGGAATTTGGTCAGTGTAAAGGGTTTAAAACCAAAAAAGTCTACCAACAAGTTGGGTAAAGCTTCCTCACTTCTGTCACACGGGCGTTAGTCAGTTACAACAGTAGTGAAATTTTTAGCGCAATTTTTAGAACAATTTCGCCCGTACTCAGTGCCTATAACTGTTTCAATTTATACCAAAATCATGGGAATTTTTGTTAGAGTCATCCCTCAGTTAGGTACCCTCTGAAATTGAGCAAAATTGGCTCAATAGGATTGGTCCGACGACGATGAAAGTAATAGGAGACCATCTGGACACAATCCCTGAAAATTGGGAAACCCTCGATTTCGAGCCATAATTTCGTTTCGCCTGGGACAAGGATTTTTTTTTTTTTTTTCTTAGAAATTTTACTCCACCAAATTTACACTTATTAGCAATTTTGTTCTGCGTAACATAATTGTTATAATTATTTGGATTACAAATAAAACTATGATACTCCAGTCTCTTTTCTTATTTGAACATACTCGTACTCAGCGCTCTATTACATGCACTTGCAGAATCACTGATTTTACTCACTTGCGCAAACTTGAAATATGTTGTCATAGGCAGGGCCGTCGTGGGAGTGGGGATGGATTTTCGGCTTGGAAAAGTTGGGAAATTCCGGGCCGTGAAAATAGAAAAAATAATAGTGAAAAAAATTAATCAAAATTAAAAAGTTAAAAAAAATAAAAATGAGAGAAAAGAAAGGGAGAGGGAATAAGAAAAGGGAAAGAACCAGGAGAATGTTGGGATTTCCCAACATGCATAACTTGAAGTTCCCATACTCTGAAATTCTGAGTTTTTTGAAAAGTTCAAAAAAGTTTGATTTCTCCCAACTAAAGGAACTGTCCTGCTTGTATTATCCCAAATTGGATTAATCCAAATTTTGGAGTGACAATTTTTCAAAATTCCAACTTTTGTTGAATTATTCGTTGCTTTTTCGACTTAGAAAAGTTGGGAAATTTCAGGCCGTGAAGATAGAAAAAAATAATATTATAATTATTAAATATAAGTATAAAAATAATTATTCTTGTTTGTGCATACCCTATCGGGCATAAGCATTCAGCAAATCTTTGGATAGCTAAGTAAGAAAATAAATATATTGTAATAGGAAAGAAAACCTTGGCTTTCATTTTTTTTGAAAGTTGGGAAATTTTGCTGGTGGAGTTGGGAAAATGTTGACCCCCCCTCCTTGGGTTTTCTTCTCGCTACGGCCCTGGTCATAGGCATTTCTCCTTAACTATTCTTACGTCCATGTTAAGAAAGTGAGGAAGCTATACTGCCCACCCAACTTGGCTGAGGTTTTTCGATCACAAAAGAACAGCGCTCAACACAGAAGGATTTTGCAGGAAGATAGCACAAGAGATACAAGTCCAACGACGGCTTACAACACCAAGGTGAGGGTCAGGCTTCCTCTTTCGAAGGGTCACCCTGGTCACCCCGTGTCGTCATACTCCTCCCGTTCCCATAGCGCCCACTCTCAGGTATGCACGAGTAGGAGATACGCCCATCCTCCGCGACCCGCATATCACTTTCTAAAACGTAAACAAATATCCCCGCCAGTGGCCCATCCCATTCACTTTTACTCGCGGGTGACCTGCGACCGCGGTCGTATCTCCACCCCCATCTGCCTCGAGCGTGATTGCGCTTGCGCTCTGCAATTAAAATGAACGCCTCGATACCACCTGCGATAGCTCATGCGCCTGTGCTGCCGCCCCTTTCAACATCCTTGGCTATACGATCTTTTTTCCTTCGTTTTTCTCCATAGTATTCTCTATTAATTTTCTTCCTTACTCAGGCCACCGTGAAGAAGGAGTCCTTCATCCAAGACTCCATGAGGCTACTCAGACCCATCATTGAAACACATGTTTGTGTCTTGTTTTAGTAGGTACAAGGGGCTTGTAACTTGTAAATCATAGTACAAAATGGAATTTTACAAGTGGTAGATTACATTAGTGAAAACACTTCTTGTAGTACCTAACCATCAAACCTCAATCGCTCAACATGACACACACAGACAACGCAGGTTATAGCACCAAATCAACCGCATCAAAATTGGTTCACGGGTTTGTTATTCATCGTCAAAAATTACCTCCAACGATACAAACATGTGATCGTATTAACCATCCACCATTACACTTGACAATCAGCGGAAGTTATGTAGGGCGATTGTAAGCTGGGCCCAAATCTTGGGTACCCGATGTAAACTGGATAACAGTTATACCCTGGACCAATTCACAAATATGTAAACTGGTTCACAGATGTAAACTGGTTCACAGATGTAGGTAAACTGTTTCACCATGTAAACTGGTGAAACTTGGTAAACTGGTAAACTGTATCACCATGCAGAGATAGATAGATAGATAGATCACCATGTAAACTGGTTCACAGATGTAAACTAGTCCAATTCACAGATGTACCCTGGTCAAATTCACAGATGTACCAATTCTTGGGTACCCGATGTAAACCGGTCCAATTCATAGATGTAAACCGGTCCAATTCACAGATGTAAACCGGTCCAATTCACAGATGTAAACTGGTCTAATTCACAGTGATGTAAACTGGTCCAATTCACAGAAATCGTGTTGGTACCGTTGAAATCCTCTCAGTACCGTTGAAATCCTCTCAGAAAGATATTTTTGCCAGATTCTATCATTCTATCTAGTCCGAATTCAGCGTGAAAAGTAGTGAAATCGCACGATCTTTTGCTAATAACCAACGTGTTAACTCAATCAACGTCAAAGGACTATGGTGAGAAATCTTCTACAGTCTATACGAGCTGGCCAGAAACACCCATCATTTTGCAAAACATTCAATGGAAATCGGTGCAACCTTCGAGCTAAAAACCGTCACAGACTGTAGCTTATATAGATTGATCGATATGGTTTTGCATTTGTGTTTCCAGCAATCGACCAATTATTAATCAGAAACACTAACTTGAAAAGCCTAATCATTCAGAGCTTTCCGTTTACGTCGGTCTTGTATCGTATAAGACATCACTAACCGCACCAAACACGTCCTACTTCTCCATCGAAAATCAAAATATGGTCTCCCGCTTGAATTATATACAGCGGATATCCTCTAAACCCTTCAAGAGATCTGTTCCTCACATTTGCAAGTCAATATTTTGGTAATTTGAAGCAAACTCATCGACAAAATACTGTGAAGAGAAAATAAGGTCAAGGGGCCCACGCTTGTCAACTTCTTTCCCATACAAAAATGGAATCGATCGAACCTTGAGGTTGTGTTGGGGTGATCGTTATCCTAGGTACAGCTGATTAGCATAGCAGAGAGCCATAAATGGGATTCATCCTCCTCATTTTGACTAGCAAATCATTAAGGATTCGAAAAATATAACTGATGTTTAGGTACTTTGAGAGATTGACGTGGGGAAGTTATGTATCTCAGTCGAAAATGTTATCGTACGTTCACTCTTGAACCGGGAGCACAATCCAAGAACGAATCATTTCATTGAATAAAACATCGCTCCAACAAAGGCTATCAACTCGTATAGTTAAATTTAAAGGGATTCATCACTACACTGGTCGTTTGATAATCATCAAATGCGATCATTTTATGATGAATTCACGATGAAGCTTTATACAACTACAACTACTGTAATAGTTGGCAGTGTTGCGAATAAAGTTATAGATATAATGTAATTTTCTTGATTGTAGCAAGAAGAAGTAAACGGTAATTGAAAATTACCTTACTTCATCTTCAACTATAGAATAATGCCAGGTCACTATGATTTTCGGTGATTTTTCAAAGTTACCTGTTTTTATCGAATTTTTTAGTCGTGTATACGGAAAAAGTAGAGAAAAAGGAAAACTTCGGCTATAATTGGGGGACCGTTGTTTCTTCTATACTCGTGATTGGCTCCTATACTTGAGATTGACTTGACTAGTTTGACTGTGGCCTTGAGGTTGACTTGACTAGTTTGACTGTGGACTGTGGCCTTGAGGTTGACTTGACTAGTTTGACTGTGGCCTTGAGGTTGACTTGACTAGTTTGACTGTGGGGTGTGGCCTTGAGGTTGACTTGACTAGTTTGACTGTGGCCTTGACGTTATTTAGGCTTATTTAAGCTTTCTAGGGCCTTATCTGCGTAATCCCTGAAACGTCATTGAAATCTGATGGAAATTGTGAAAGTTATGCCAGTGGTAAGGATTCACGGAAAAACAGACAAGAAAGCAAAATTTGTCATGAAAATGTGTATTTTGAAGGAAAATAAATGATCACCTTCCAAAAGTGAATGGAATGCTGCCGCTACCTTGGTAGACTCAGAATCGATACTATTGTTATGTACCTACTCGACTAAGTATAGGTAGTTAAATAGTACCAAGCTAGAAGGAAGTTGAAATCCTATTTTAACATTCCTCTCTTCTTCGTCATCCAAAATTTTGCGATGAGCTCATCTTCCTTTGAGTCGGCTTTCCTTGAGCCTGAGTTATCAGATGAGAACACTGCAGAAGCCGCGAGAAAAAGGCATTGTTCATCAGTAATGTTGTACAGTTCCTTTTCGGTTTCGTAGCTCAACCAGCGACATTGTTCTCTAGCATAAACTACGGATAACTGCTGGACTGGTAACTCTTAGAGAATGTATTTAATTGTATTAATACAGGCGAACCCAATTTCAAATGTAGGATAACAGTAGTTGTCACGTGACAACATTACAGTAATTTAAAATAATTTCAGTTTCAATACTGAACAGTTCGATCCTGCTGCGGTGTGCAGTCCCTACACTGAATCATAGTTTTTCCTCCAATCACAAAGTCGTATCGCAATCTAATTTGACTGATAATAAATTCTCTTTCGTATTATATGCTATTTCGGTCGATTTTTAAAAATAATTTGAAAACCATCCAGGGATTGCCCCACTACTGTAGGCCCCTACATACCCTTGATCCCATGACATCCACACACTTTTAACCTCAGGAATCCATGTAGTTGTCACATAAGAATATTATTTTCTAATCCCCTTTTAAGTATCCATTATTTCATCTTAGTAAGTAATTAAAAACGCTGCAAATTATTACACAACGGTTTATTATTTTCTGTATAGATCGCCCATCTACAAAGATCCTATTGACATCAAATACCCACCTACCGCGAGGTTCACAATCATCTCAATCATCTTGTCTTGGCGACGATGAGTAGGTACCTTCTTGTAATTATTAT
>JAEMON010000006.1:6549242-6574355 GCA_030264115.1 Lygus lineolaris | reverse complement strand
ACTGAAGCCAAATATATTTAATTAAAAAAAAAAAAAAAAAAACTTAGTGTAACATTTTTACAAATTACAAATATTACAAATTGTGGAAATTTTTTTACAAATTTCTCAGGTATCAAGTAGCATACTTTGTAGGAAAAAACAAACACAATTTTGGGAAACAGGAAAAATCAAACAAAATTTTGGAGGAAACTTCCCACTCCATACGTTTCTTCCCTCTCCTCATCTACTTTCCTAATGAGATTTAGGTAGACTAAAATCTAAAGGTTTAATTTAATTGGAAAGAAATTGAATCCAATAGGAAAAAGGTTTAATTAAATTGGAAAAAGTTGAATTCATTTGGAAAAAAGGTGAATTTAATTGAAAAAGATTTAATTCAATTGAAAAAAAGAAAAAGGTTGAATTAGATTGGAAAATACTATAAATGCGGATTCGGCTTATGGGGCCAAGGACCCATGTAATTCAGTGTTTCCTATTTTTCTCAGCCAATTTCTGTCCGATTTTGATGAGGTTTGCCGTTTGCGGCATTCTTCTTGTCATTCAATTCTCTAGGGAGAGCATCTATGTATAATTTTAAGTTCGTAATTCTGAAATTTTCACGTCCTTTTTTAAAAGTCAAATTGGCATAAAGGCAAAAGGTCTCCGCAGAGAATAAAAAAATAGGAAGAATGCCGCCACCCGCATAAAATTTGTTGGACATTGGTCGAGAAAAGTGGATAAAACTGTGCACTGTACACTAAAATGGTTAGGGGAGGAGATTATCCGTATGTTAAACTTATTGGTCCTATATAAGTAGTAATAATGTTATAGTAAGAGTTCTTATAAACTCTTCGGTAGCTGAGATTTAGGCATTTTTGAGGACATTTTGGGCTCCGTCCCTTGCCCCCTTGAAGACGATCCCAAGGTCTCCTCGAAACTCGAGGACCGTCCATAAATCCCGGCCTTAGTATTAAACGTATATCTTCAAACATCTGGCACTTGTTTTGGAGCTCGGAATCTCTCAACGAAAAGGGTTTGCCGCCACGAAACCGATCTCGCCCGGATTTCACAAGTGATAAGTCGCGCGGGCGGTATTGAGATACGTGCGAATAGCAGGGCGACTCTCACGAACTGTCCTTAGGGCCTGCTTAGACCTCCGTCGTATCTTTCAATGGAAATAGCTTCGAGTGGCGCAACTACGACGGCTCTCGATAGTAAAGCGACCTCCACCTGTTGTCTGTACCAACATCAATACAGGCCCTGAGGTCCTGGAATTGACGTCACCCGTCGTACGTTGAGATGCTTACTTACTTGTCTGAAATGTAAATATAGGTTTTCCAAGTCAGATTGAGAATTTTCCAAACCAAATTGAGAATTTTCCAAATCAAATTGAGAACTTTCCAAGGCAATTTGATTTGGAAAATCCCAATATGATTTGGAAAGTTATCAATTTGATTTGGAAAATTCTCAATCGACTTGGAAAACCTATAAGTATATGAATAAGGTTCAGCGTGTTGATTGATAACGAGAGTCATGAAGAGTATCCTCATCTTCAACAAATTTTGAGCGAAAAGTACCTGATTCCTTGGCTTACACCAATGACGTCCTGCATCTTCGTAGTTTTGAGCTGAACATTGGCACCGGATGGTACCTAATTAGAGAGCGCGTAACCGAATTTGAGGTAAAACATCTGGTGCGAGGCTTCACACAACTCATCCCTAGAAACCCGAAAAATGGCTACTTTTGTTGTTTTTAACGTTGAATTCAGTCCTCAGGATATTTTCCTGGGGAGGAAGGGTATTTGACGTTTTTATTTTAAACGTGAACGTGTTGTCTTTTAGCTTAGGGTTTTTTGACAAATTGTGACTTTTTTCAGCCCGAAAAAGTGTAACGGAAGTTTTATATTGGTTTTTAATTACAACCAATCCGTAAGTAAGTATATGTAATTCCGACAGTTTTCACTCCACAAAAATCACCACTCGTTGGAATCGGCTGATTTTATAGAAAGTTTTAGCGAATTTTCGAAAAAAATGAAGCTATTGCAATGGCTTCAAAATTTAAATAACACAAATTTGTGGAAATTTTCTTCATGGAAATCCGTTTCAGACCATTCTAAAACAATTCCTGAAATTTAAGACTTTTTTATATTTATGTATATATTTATTTATTCATTTATATATGTGTCACTCTAGACGATATCTGAGCGAGGAATTGAGATAACAAATCCAAAAAAATTTTAAAATGTCAATAAGTAGGTACCTAATATAAAAAGAAAGGATGAGTTCGTTTGCCAGAATTTTTGGAGTACTCCAAGGGATCAAATTTTGAAAATTTAGAGTCAAAAACTCTAAAAAAACGTGTTCTTTGAGGTGTTTGGTGTAGATTACCATCTTAAACATAGGAACATATATGGTAAATTCGGAATCAGCGTGAAATTTCCTGTAAGAACCACCCACCAAATCGGTTAAAATCATTCTTCGAAAATTCTCTCATCAACTCATGCTGCATGAATGGGACTTTTTATGTTACCTGGACATATCCATGATCTACATTTTTCCCCATCAAGGGAGAAATTTACTTTGACTTGTAATAGTTCATTTCGATTGTTCATTTTCTGGAAGATAATGGCTCAAAATAAATTTTCCCACGGATTTGGACTCAGGGTGGTCTGAAACGGATTAGTAGGTGGTTATTATTATTATTATTTTTTTTGATAAAAGAATAAATTCCACCCATACGTACACAAATCTCCAGTCAGATGTCGATCAGAACCATCCGAAGGAGGCGTTCCAGAAATTGGGTTTTTGGGTTTCCTGACGATTGCAATACTTCCCTTTCACCTTTGAGGTGGGCTGAGGAAATAAAATTGCGAATTTCCGACCCAAATACACACCCTGTTCTAGTAGGAAAACTTCTACTCTGGACTCATTCCGAAAATGCAGGACTTCAGAGCTGTATAAATAGTCCCAATATCAAGTAGGCAAAATCAACGAAAAAGTAGTTTATTAGTTTTAATTTATTATTTTATGTTCATACCTAAATTTTAGCGCATAACTGAAGAAACAAGAGACACCCTTTTGAAATCTTTGACATGGCCGAAGAACCCAAGAATATTGTAAGTTTGAATGGCCGCCCAATCATTTAACATCAATCACTGGAAGGTAGAAAATAAATGGCTTTCAGAAAGAGATATTCAAATATTCCACTGAGTTGGAAAGAATTCTTTATCCATAAAAGAAGTTCAACAGCTTGGAATCTCTATCAAGAAACACCTAAAGATTAGACCAGATTCATTTTGGAAGCCGATAGTAGTAGACTCATAGAAAATAGTCGTATTAAGGGCGGGATTTGTAGACGGTCCTTGAGTTTCAAGGAGACCTTGAGTTGGTCTTCGAGGATTCCTTAAACCGAATCTGTATTCGAAATTTCGAGGAGACCATCTCAAGGTCCCCTTGAAACTCGAGGACCGTCTATAAATCCCGCCCTAAGTACCTACCATTAGTTTTTGTACCTATTTAAATGAACTCTGTTGGCGGCTACATGTACACGTACACAGTACGGCTACAGTTACATAAAAATCCAATAAATAAATACTTCAGACTTTTCATTGTCAAGTGCATTTTAGATCGCATATATACTGTATGTATAATATATATTATATATTATGTATATCGTATGTATATAATATATAATTATATATTGTGTCAAAAGACATTGGATTTTCGTAGGATGTGCATCCGATTTTCGTAGGATGTATTCGATTTTGTATTGAGTTTCTCAAGGGATCAATAAGCGACTGGTTCAAATTATCAAGAGATTTGAATCATCTAGAGTCGACCGTACATAAAACACCATCCATCGAGACGTATTCGATCTCGAGGCCTTGATTTAGATGGAGTTGATTCCAACCACCTTCCTGCTTCTCGAAGTTACCCCGTGTTCATTCTCAACGACTAGATACGGAGCAGGAGATCAGAGAAATATCTAACATTGACAACCTGCTTAACGATTGTCTTTGTCCTCCACTTGCCCTTTCTATTTCAATCGAAACTGACGAAACGAGAGTGTGGAAACGATTTAAGATAAGTCGTACAGACCTGAAACGTGTTTCCTCTTGAAACAACATGGCAAGTTGCCACGACCTTCCATAGTTCCCCTTAGAAGTGAGGCCGAGTTTCGAATATGTCATTATTTTAATTATCTTAAATTTACGTACCTTCTTTATTCTTGTAAGGGAGGGGATCGTGGTTTTTTTAAACCCTAGAAGGGGACCCTGGAATTCCTACTACTTAAGTTTACCCACACGTCGATTTGATGTACATTCACGGAAAATTCACATTAGTTGTAGATTCAATTCAAGGGGTAGAAACAGAAAAATTGCAAACACCAAATTGTTTCAATGAACAATACTGTAATTTTTCAACTTATTGAACGGAACAGTCTTTAACCCTAGAGTTTCTACCGCTTAGGACCCCACGAGTCGAATGGGCTAAACCCCTCTGAAAAATCATCTAATTTGCCGTTTCTATCTCCATGAACAGGGTTGGAACTTGAAGTCTAATTTCTAATACCTGCCAGCCATTATGGAGTTCCACGAATTGAGAAGTGAAACCATAAAAACATTGATGTTCAAAAAGCTTTGAAACGGGAAAAAATAGTAAAAAATAAGTTAAATAATGCAAATTTTGATTTAGGAGGACAAAATGTTTTGGGCCTCTTGCCCAAATCCACCTTCGGTAGTGAGGAAAAATATAGCACCGGCCAAATGCTCAATTATTCGTAAAATACCCAATGCAAATTATAACATTATTATAATAAATTATTATTAAATTAGTACCTATTATAAGTAAGTATTATTTGAATCAATTTATATTGGTGAGTGGTGCCGTGATTATTAACATACTTGTAGGGGTTGAGGGTGAACGCCTCTTCAGTTAGGTTGTCCGACTAGTTTCGCCATGTATTTTGTCCTCATCAGGGACTCTAAACGTGAACAACAGGTACAGTTTGACATAACGCCAGGGTTGACATTAATATTGGGAATATAGGTAAGAAGCTATGTGCGATTCAAACAGGAGAATTATATAAGAGAGTATAGATAATAAGAGTATGAAAATATAGCACCGTTCAAAGGCTTAATTATTCGTGAAATGAACAATGCAAAATCATAAAATGAGGTGTTTAGTATCAAAACCGGATAACTCCAAAATGTCGAAAATTCGTTTTTTTCACATTTTTCACAAGTTTGACCAAAGAACTTTATTCTCCCAAAATATTGGGTTCGAAACTGGGCTAAAACCATGAGAAACAGTGGGGCAAACTGTTGTGTTGGTTAATGAATTTAACGTGGCCCTAAATGAACTTTTGCCTCTCCTGTAAAATTTGGTTTTGTGGAGTTATCCGGTTTTGATACTAAACGCCTCAAATCATTATAATAAATTATTATCAAGTTAGTATTATTAGTATTATAATAATTAATTTATTGTTAATAAAATATTCTGTATACACGAAAGCTCACTGCTTGTGTCTTGTTTCATAGTAAATTATGACCTCCCTACACGATCATCACCAATAACGAACGTTAGGCAGGTACCTAATCATTTCAAATCATGATTCCACACTTTCGGTGATGAGGAAGCGAATCGCTGGGTGCGCCCGTCACGTCGCAGTTTCTTTTCGCGCTGCTAAACTAAACGAGCCGTTCAGTCAGACCGTGATTCTGGTGTCAGCGCTATGATTTAATCAGAACTCAGGGATTTCATGTCGGACTGAGGATTAGGAATGAACTGGTTCATTTTTTACACGCTCGTGACACCACCCTCTGAGCCTGTACCACCTTGTTGCCACGACCGGTTTGACATTTGTACAAACAAGTTCTACACAGGCTCACGTCTGGGATTTACGACAAGTACCGAATCGTTAGTGATTTCATGATGGGGAATAAATATAATATTGATGAGTGTCAAAACTAGAGGTCTGTTCCAACTAGCGGTACAGGCTATATAATGTAGGGTGTCTCACGAGTTATGCAACACCGAGTTTTCTCCCTCTACTATGCAAGACAAAAAACGGGAAAAACGGAACTATTTAATTTTTCAATTCAATGAACACATTTTCAGTTTGGCGCACTAACTTTATTTTTGACATGGATGTGTCTTTTAGCTGGGGTTTTTGAAAAAAACTTTTTTTTTTTTTTTTCAGTCTGAAAAAGTGTAACGGAAGTTTTATATTGGTTTCTGATTACAACCAATCCATAACTAAGTGATTCCGACCGTTTTCGATCCACGAAAATCGTTCACCACTAGTTGGAATCGGCTGATTTTATAGGAAGTTTTTATGTTACAACAAATTGACATTTAGAATTGAAACATTTAGTCTACAATTGAACAATGATCCAGCCATGTCTACAACAAGGAATAATACAGTTATTATTAGTGTTCACACGATTCGTATAATCTGGAAAAAAGATATTTTATCTCATATTTTCGTCACCATTAGCCGTTATTAAACATTACCAGTTTAAATTTAATTTCTATATAATTATAATAAATTAGGTACGTGTTTACATGTAATTTTGTTGTTTTCTCTTCCTGCTTACATCTTTCTGTGTTCATTTATACTATTAACCTTCATCTAATTTCTCCCTCGATGGAGAAAATAACACCTAGACGTATCCATGATCTATTGTTTTTCCCATCGAAGGAGAAATTTACTTTCAGACGGGACCCCCATTTTGTATTGCATATTCGAATCCTACGCAGAATTTCATCAAAAATGATCGCTCACTCGAAAATTTCAGTGCGAAAAAAACGTGTGCAATTGCGCTCCAAATATGCTCTAAAAGCAGAAATCGAAGTTTTGGGATGTAGTAACCTATAAAATATGATACATGATTTTAATGTATATTTTCACGCAGAATGAACTGGTGTTGTTGATTGTTCGATTCAAGCTCAACATTTCAAATTTTCAATAAAAACAAAATCGAAATTCTGAGTTGCTCATTTTTTTGGCTAATAAACAAATAAAAAAATGTCACCACGTTATTCAGCGTAATAAAATACATTGACATCATGTATCATACTTGATATTTTACTAAACCAAAAATCCTCGATTTCTTCCTTTTGGCAAACATTTGGAGCGTAATTGCGCACGTTTTTACGCACTCCAATTTTCGAGTGATGGGTCATTTCTTCATAAAATTTTATGTGAAATCCAATTTTGCAATAATAAAAGGGGGTTCCTATCGGGAAAACGAATTCATCCAATGGGTTGGTTGAATTCCTCTTGTAAAATTATAAGGGTACCGTTTTTCCTGTTTTTTTTTTTTTTTAAATCTCGCATAGTAGAGGGAGAAAACACGGTGGAGCATAACTCGTGAGATACACTGTATATTCGAATATTTTAGCTGTGCAGAATCTTCTGCGCACGCTCTTATGGACAAATTGTCGAATACTCAGAGTGTGCGCAGGAAGTTCTGTGCAGCTAAACTATTCCAGTATTCGTATAGTTGGAACAGACTTCAGACCTTGAAATTTATGAACAAATTTCGGCTAATGAGGGTCCGGAACGAACGAAACACGTGTTCTTAATTTTTTCGGTAAGTACTTGCGGTGAAAGCGTTTTCATGTGTAGGCAGCAGATTGTGCTTGTGGGCCTCTGGGCGGCGCTCCCTTCAGGCGTTTCAGCGGATTAGAGCGTAACTTATTAAAAGTGAAAACCAGAATGCGTAATTATAGGCGGGTTTTCTTTTTTCACTTAAGGCAGGATTGAAAGACGGTCCCCTCGAGTTTCACGGAGACCTCAAGGTGATCTTCAAGGATCCCTTAAGCCGAATCCGAATTTTTAATCGTTCCTCGAAAACAAATTTCGAGGAACCCTCCGAGTACTCCTCGACTTCCGTTACGGCCGTACTAACAAATACAACTCGGAGGCGAAGAAGCCTCCAGCCGAGGAGAAAACCGATTTCGAGGTATGATTTTTCAAGGCCCCAAGACAGGTACCTTGAGCTTTCCTCGAAACTGAATTTTATGGTAAAAATGGAATTTTAAGACGAAATCGTACTTTGAGCATTTCTCGAAACTGAATTGTATGGTATAAATGACGTTTTAAGATGAAATTGAATTGAATTTCGTCCTAAAATCATCATAATAAGAAAGAAACAAGAAGAAATAAACTGCCCAAAAGCATTTCCTCAAATAACTTCAACAGATTTTTCAAAAAAGCGCTATTTCCTATTAAAAAGAGAATGAACAAGATACAAACAAAACACAACAATCTCAGGCTAATTTTTATGTAATATTATTCAAAAGTGTTGCCAATCTCACAAAATATCTGTAGAATTTGATGCCGACATGGATTTTGAGGAGGCTTCGGAACTTCGGAGGAATACCTCAACCCGAGGAATCCTCAAAGTTCGAGTCGAGGTCGAGGTTGGTTTATAAATTCCACTCCGCACCTCCAGTCGAACAGTCCCTTGAATCGAGGAGACCTCAGCTTGGACTTGAATCCCGCCCTTGCTCGCACAAGCAGGTTATAATGGGGGTTACAATAGGACAGTAACGCGAGGTACCGCTAACGCGAATCCCCCCTCCGCTTAGCTTATCTACCTTTTTCGCCTTCTTGGTTGAAGCTCTAGTGTGTGCGTTACCCTCCAGCGATTGCCCTATAAATTATGAAGATTGCATGGCGGAAGTAACCTATGACGTACGTTGAGAGGGGACGGGACTATTATGCATATATGAGAATATTGCATTTTTTCATTTTCTTTTACTTAATGAAGATTCTATCTGAGCAGCGATAGTTGCACGCTGCACGGAAAGATTACGTCTTGGCTCTCAGCTGAAGCCTGAAGGTCACAATTGAACAATATTATTTTTATAGGATGTATAGGACAATGAATCTTAGTAGCTATTTCAACTCAAGTTAGAAGTGAAACAGCTTTGAAAATGATGAAATCGAGTCGCGAAAATAACGGTAGGTTCTTCATTATTATTATTATTATTATTATAAGCAGCATAACTCTAGTCCTTAGATTTCACAAAAAATTACTAATATTCTTCTGCATAGGTATGACTTGGGAACGTTTTAGTTCATAGTGAACAATTCTGATTCTGACTTGGAAACACCGAACAGGCTTGGAAATAATGCACACCTTGTTGAAAAAATTAATTATGGCCTTCTTGTTGTTGCTTTCATAAATGTTCTTGTTCACGTTCCAGAAATGCCGGACTCAAGTCCCATCTACGTAGTTTCTGATCACTTCCTGGAGGTGGTTTAGCGGTCGTGGAATATATTAGAGTGGATGCCGGACGAGCAGCAGTTGCTCTCAGCTTCGTTGAATCCAAATACTCAGCCGATGTCATTGAGAGAATCATGGATTCCTTTCTCAAGTCCTTGATGCTCAGTAGAATGAGTATACAATAAAGGTGTTCATTCTTGAGTCTTCCTTGGGTATGAGATGTAGATCGGTAGTTCCTGTTGATTCATCTCATCCATACCAAGTCCAAGTATTGGTACTTACCTACATAATAAATTATGTACCAATCGATTAAACATAAGTTTGGATACCTAGATCCCCCCATTTTATTTAGTTGAAACAGATGTCGTCGTACAATGGAATTCTTCCGTGATGTCAATTTTTTACTCAGGTATACCTGGTTTACGGGAAGTTCAGGGAGTCGACTCGATTCACACAAATTTATTCAATCTGCCAATTTTGCAGTTTAGGTGCATTTGATTAAATTTTACTTGTTTATTATCAAGCTTTTAAAATAAATTATCACATATAAATGACATCCTATGTGTAATAATTACAGAATCAGAATCGACAAGACAAAATGATCAGAATAATGTGTTATTAATTTTAGTAATGAGTTGGGTACCAATTGAGAATTGGCGTAGCATTAATTTAATGGCGGTAAAATCTAAATGAAATGGCCCACTTATGAGTACACTATATATTAGGTATGTTGTGTATATACTCGTGATAAACTGTTAAAAATATCTAATAGAGTTGAATACAAAATGCAAGTGTATACAAAATAGAGTAGGTACCTAGGTAGTTAAGGCTAAAGAGGACGGTCAGCTAGTGAGATTCTGAGATAAGAGATGGCACTGCAATCGCGGCAAAGGTTCTTGGGCTTTTTCTCTGGAGCTGTTCAAAATTGCACCAATCTGTTGAAGGGGGTTTTGGTTATCTCACATCTCCAGGAATGTGGCGTTGTGCCAATAAATGTAAATTAAATGCATAATGTCAATACCTACTAGTTGTAAAACTAAGCTAAAAAATGAATTTAAAATTGATGTGTCATGGTGCTAACATCAAATTAACTGAGAAACGCTTCGATCTTCTTTTGAATTCTAAATCGGGTAACTGGTTGCTGAGAAAAAGCCCAACAGCTGTTTTCGCCCCGTTCTAAACTGTCGACCCCTTTAGCCTTAACCAATTGCCAAATGTTAAAGGTTAAATTGAATGAGAAGATGATCTAGAAGAGATTGAGTAATTACGATCAACTCAAAATTGAACTGGTATCTATACACCGTGGGTGACAGTTTGTTGTTGCCTATGGATAAACCTGAACTCTCGACCTGACACCGCAGGTTGTCACAGTCAGGAGGAATCCATTACCATAATTAAAGAGCTCTACAAAACTGATGCCTTTATCTCCCTTCACATTTCCATTCAATGGGACGGTTCATTCGGTTCAGTTTGGAGGCGTTTCACGGAATCCTAGTAAAGTTATAGCACTCGAGATGTGACTGTGCTGTAAAGTATCGTCTAGCTTTAGTTGATGTATTCCACGCCCATTGACCAGTGCTGGATTCTGATGAAGAGAAGTATAAACCTAATGATTTCGAAAACATGATCGTGAATGCGGTAAACTTCATGGTAAACCATGGAACATGTTGTATTGTTTACATGGTAAACATTCTCTCCTAATACGAACGAAACCATTTTATTCTCGTTGGCTCAAGGATAATTTTCTGATATTTACCGTTTCGAGGACTTTCTAAATTTAATTATCCAGGACCTCTTTTATTTTATTTGATACAGAGCAACAATTACATGCTTCAGGAGGTTATTAGCTGATATTTCGTTGAGAAAGGTTCGTTTTCTTAAAATTTTTGCGGTGAATGGTACCTCAAGAAACATGGAATAATATTTATGTAATCTCAATGTTTGTTCGAAGTTACTTGGAAGCGATTGAAGAGAAGCATGACCCCACTTATCAGAAATGAGGCTCCACCGTGTTTTAGGCTTCACAAAACTCAAAGGTTCCTTGCTGGATATTCAGGACTAGGGATCAAGTAGGTTTTGCGATTTTCAAAAAGATCACCTGTAGATTAACGCAGTTTTTTTTAATTTACTAAATACTTTTCGGAAATACTTCATACCATCATCAGGAACAAAAATACAATAAACACTGAAAAGGTGATAACAAACTCTTTGATAAGGCATTGGTGGTGGTTAGTGGTGGTGGTGGTGGTTGTTAGTTTTCTGTTACTGCTATTGATAACTAGGACTATTATTACAATGATTTTATTGTTTATGGATAGGTAATGGAGTAATTCTGTTAGATGAACTATTAGTAGTAGGGGAAAATATGACTAAATGTATGCTTAAAAAATATATAGGTAGGTATGTGTATATGTATACTTAGATTAAATTAGACATTAGATTAGACATTCGATTTTTTTGAAAATGTGGAGAATTTTCTATGATTACACTGAAACAATATCTGTACTAGTAGCCCCTAGGTACCTACTTACGAACTATTATAGAACTAATCTCAATCTTCCATTGCACTATTACATTGCAAAATTTCCCAATCATACAAGCTCTTCTCCCAATTTTTCATAAAATCTCAACTTACTTTTAGCAAACATTTCATTCAGATTATCTACTTCTCTATTCTTTTTTGAAATTTCTACCAGCTCACATTTATCCATCCTCAAGTCTTTCTGATCTAACTTATGCACTAAATCAAACTCCCTGTGATATTCATGGCCTGCTGCATATACAAATGTTTGGCAAAAGAACTTTTCCCTTCCAAATCATTAATTTCCATTTTCATTGAATTGATGTATTCAGAACTGCTTAGGTGTTCAGTACTGATCTTCTTTTTCCAAGCAGGTATTGTACTCAATAATCTAATCCCTTGAAACTTGATAAGCTCCAAATGCTTGGTGACTGGTATCCATCGAATTAAATGGTATCATTAAAAGCCCCGCAAGCTGAATCAAAAGGGAATTAAAAGTCACCTCAGCCCCTCTCCAGGAAGGCTGAGGTGCTTTCCAATCATCGTTGCTGTTTGGAGAATCTTTATCGATACCTTATAGTCGACATCAGTCTTCTGCTAACAGTGTTGTGACAAGCCATTGTGTGTGCACACAACAATTTTATTCAGAAACAGAGATTTGAGTTTAAGTTAGTTCGTATTGGTTACTTAGAACATTAAATTGTTATTTACTGTTGGTGATCTCAACACGTTGCTTACAGAACTAGGGACGTAACTGCTTCTCTTAACAGATTAGACTGAATCAATCCGACAGTAATATACAGAAGCAAACCTGTAGTGCTTTGAAAGTTGAAAAAGAGAGGGACGACTTAGAAAAACGTTTTCAGAGCTCTAAAAATGGTGTTATTAACCATCATGGGGTTGGCAACAATAAGTCATCCTAGATGCACCAATTTCCCTTATTCTATACAGTCAAGGGGCGGAAATCGGGCGTTTACGACCGTTTATCGGGAATGCACGACAACGCAAATGGTTTTCTCACGCTCATTCAAGAACGCGGATCTCCAAGGGGGTTGAGCAGTTATGCAAAACGCATTTTCTCACAGCTGGGACCCGCTAGGGATAAAATAGGCTCACGGAGGCTTTAAAGAGCCTCATAAATAAAGTGCCGGTGTGTCGGTAAGTGGTCTGCTGCGCTATGCGATGTGACTTGCAAGGAGGTGATGCAGAGCAAGGGCGAACAAGAGGACATGATTTACCTGAGCCAATCCCTTGATCCTACCGTCTTTCTGTCATTTAGACTCCCTTCAGCCTATCTGAAGGGCGAAAATGAAAGGGTTGCTCTTCAGATGGACAGATTTGTTTGGGGTAGTTTTCAATTTTACATAAATAAATCATGTTCGTTCAAATGCAAAATTTGAATTAGAAAATAAATTGGCGATCTTTTCACCTTTTTTTTTTAATTTTTCTGTCTCAAGAAACTCTAATTGAAGATAATTTTTAGGCCAGAAGGAGTTGAAAATTGACTCATCATAGGGTTGAGACACTCACCAATGAGGAGGTTTCGAGAATGTTTGTAAACCTTAAGGGGGCAAGGGACGGAGCCCAAAATTTCCTCAAAAATGTCTAAATCTCGGCTACTTTATAGGAACTATTACTGTCACATTATTTACACCTTAGGACCATTAAGTTTAAAAATTAGTGATCATTCGGATCTGGATATCTTTGGACACATTTGGATATCTATACTGTCTTGACTGCAGGAATTGAGCGAAATAGGATCATTGGGGCTTGAGATATTGGTAGATAGGTGAATGTTAAACATCTAAGCAGTGGCTGCACCTGATCCAATCACGGTACAATTTTGAGAGATCAAGCCCCAGATACTGTGGCAGACTCATTAACCATTTGAGCTAGCCCTCAACTACCCAAATAATAGCTCAATTGCTTAGGAAGGGCCCATTTTATATCATTAACCATTTGAGCTAGCCCTCAACCACCCAAATAATAGCTCCAGTTCCTAATTCCTAAGAAGGGCCCACTAGTCGAATTGAAACTTGAAAATTGAAATTTGTGAATCTCACTCAAACAACGACCTGTTTGAGAGAATTGGGAACTTGCATGGGCAAGAATTTTGCATTTTGAGCCTCAAAATCTGATTCAGCCCCCTGGTGACTATTGTCAGTTTGAAACTACGGCTGGTTTGCCCAGAAAATGGGTTGAAAGGGAGCGCGTGACGTCATTTAGGTTCCACAAAAGGGGGGTGACGTCAGTTAGGTTTGAATTACAAGACCCATTTTTGGCAACATTCAATCGTTGGATTACCCCTCATACAGTACCTCAAATAAGCCCTCATTAAGATCTTTTAAATTACAAAATAAATAAAAAATTAAAAAAACATGCGAGTTCCCCATTGTTCAAGTTTACAATTTGTGAGTGTTGTTCTGGTGGATATTTGTGAATCTATGAGCAATATAATACCTGCGTGCTCAACACTTCCTAGACAACTAACATCGGAGGATCGGAGCGTTGTGGTCGACTTCACCTTTCAAACTAACTTGAGAGACGGATTATGCGAACATAGCTTTCCGCTTGAGAAAACCACGATCTGCTCTCCTCAACTCTGGCCCTGATAGGGAAAAACGAAACAAAAAATTCTTCAACTTCCATGAAGTTATGAAGTTCTCCCATCATCCTCGAAGTTCGGGTTCCTTAAAATGATTGATAGTTTCGGGGCTCTGTCCGCTTTGACAAATTGCGTCTTTCCCCTCTTTTACCCTTTTCCTCCCACGTCCCTTTGAGGAATACAAATTCAACGGCTATGACTTCGCAAAAGCATTTGTCAAAAGGGGTTTCCGAATCATTAAACAAGAGGTAGGAACTTCTATGAGGATATTAGCGGAAATTGCTGCATGTTGCTCGGCTCACCAAGCCATTACCAGGATGTTTGCTTTGTGCCCATCACTCTTCTCTCCTGTGCCTCCTTCATTATTCGATATAACGAACACCTCAAGACAGAGAATACTCGTAGAAGCGGATACAGTTAGTTCTGCCGAAAGTTGGACGCTAGCCCTTTCCAATCACATTGAGGCTAAGAGTCCCCGATTCTAGTGAGATTTTTATTACACTAGATGGCAGTGCTCATGGGGGTGCTGATGGGTGCTTTGGGAGGTGCTTATTTATTTTACTTCTCATTTCGCAACGGAATGGTATATTACCTGGAATGGGGTATTACCTACCTAATTGTTCATAATGTTTGCACATTCTAGCCCAGAAGCTCAGAAAGAATTCAATTTGACATTGATGCAACAAAATATAGTATTTTCCAATTAAATTAAACCTTTTCCCAATTTAATTAAACCTTTTTCCAATTTAATAAAACATTTTTCCAATGGAATTAAACCTCTTTCCAACTGAATTAAACCTTCTTTTAAGTTTGACCAATGCGTATGTAAATAAGCTAACAAACCTGATGTAGTAGATACATAGGTACCTATCCGTGACAGTTTGCGCAATCCTGGGGAGTGAAGGAGGCCAAACTCAACGGGATGAAGCTTTCCCCAACGAAATTCAACACTTTCCCAATCAAATTCAACATTTTCCGACCAAATTCAATATTTTCCCAATACAACTAAACACTTTCCCAATCAAATTCAACACTCAGGCAATCAACTTAATTTGGGAAGAGTTCAATTTGATCGGGAAAATGTTGAATTTGATTGGGACAATTTTGAATTTGGTTGGAAAGTGTTGCATTTGGTTGGGAAAATGTTGAATTTGATTGGAAAAGTGTTAAATTTGGTTTGGAAAATGTTGAATTTTATTGGGAACAGCTATATCTTGTCGCGTTTGGCCTCCGTCACTCCCCAGAATTGCGCAAACTATGTCACAGACATGTACCTATGTACCTACTACATCAAGTTTGTTAACTCATTTACATACGCATTTGTCAAACTTACAAAAAAGGTTTAATTCATTCGGAAAAAGGTTTAAATAATTTGGAAAAAGGTTTAATTAAACTGTAAATAGGTTTAATTAAATTGGGAAAAGGTTTAATTCAATTTGAAAATACTATACATTTAGATTTGATAATTCATATTTTAATTCCATAATTCAACCAACATATTCCTACCTACTTACCTGTACCTTAGTTACTGAATTACGTTATGAAGGACTTGCAACCTTCAGGTGGTAATAATTACAGATGAAGTCAATTATAAGTGAAATTAGGCTACTTACAGACGACCCTTTTAGGTCGATTATGAACGAATTTCCCCATACACTACGCCTCTAAATATTTATAATCATGTTTCAAACATGCATCGCTAAAACTCGTGCATTATAAATGGTCTTGTATGGGGCATCCGATGGTCGGAAGTGGTCAAACACTTCATCAAGCCATTATTTTCATGATGGATCCAAAATGTATGATGGATTTTCATGATGGATCCAGACAAACATTCTTATGAGTCAATACATATTGTATAAGATACGCAAGCATTAGAATTGTTGACCTCTCACTCCTCTCGTTGAATCGTTGACGTCAGATAATCCGATAATTTGACACATAAACTTTCTAGACGATTGTGAGATCCTCGCACGGGAAAGTAGACGGCGCTAAAGATCATTTTGTGATCGCCAGGCGTTCAGAATAATAATCGAGTTATGAATGAATTATTCCTCGCAAGAATTATAATGACTTGTCACTTTCGCTTCAATATCGTCAAGGCTCATAGCCTTTCCATGGTTATTTCGCTTTCAAGACTATGCCCCGGTGTTTCCCGGTATTCTTACTTTTGAAATATTCAAGTACGCACACCTGATTAATTATTCAAAAATCAATACGTAAGGGTGATTGGATAGTTTGTAAATGGATGGAAAAACCGTTGGACTTTGTCGTGAATAACTCGTTTACTGTTGAATCCTTTTTGAGATGGATATGTCTATGGGCTGGGAGTCATGTGATTTTTTTTCAATTCAACCTAATTTTCAGATCAAAATTAAATTTTACCGCTAACACGGAAAAAAATCATGGCATGGATAGATACGTCTATTTGATTTTCAATACATATTTCAAATGAAAAATGCGAAATGAACCATGACAGGTGACAAAATACAGGCTACAGATGCGAAATGACAGGTGACGGGTCAATTACATTGGCTCAGTCAGCTGAGCTGAAAAGACCCAATCAATTCAATTGGTGTCCCAGAGAGTATCCCTATCGAATTTCAACTTCCTTGGGGCAACAGGAGAGAATTTAGCTCACTTAGCTGATTGGGAAAGAGCCAATAATTTGAATCGTCTCTTAGCGCGTCAGAGAGTCTCCCTGTCAAATCTCAACTTCCTAGGATGAACAGGAGACAATTTAGCTCGCTCAGCTGAGTGGGAATGTGCCAATCATTTCAATCGTCTCTTAATTTCAGCTTCAGAGATTAAATGCGATAGAAATCATCAGCTTTAGGAGCCATCAGCTCATTAGAGGTCTATGCATCGACTAGTACCTACTGCTTACAAGTACCTACTACTCAATACCTAGTATACCTATACTTAGTGCCTTCTTTTCACATTATTCATTAGTCCATTTTTATAGTACCGTTGCGTTTTTACAGTAGAAATTTTCGTACTCACGTAGCCGAACCAATAGACATATCCATGTCAAAATTGTAACGCGAGACCGATGAATAAAATCGGTAACTAGACTGCAAGAATGAAATCAGAAATCATTATAAATACGTTTATTTAAAGTACAATCGTACACCATCGAAAATAAATATGATCCCCACTTATTGCTCCCAATCAGTAATAGTGTTATACTGGGAGTGCCTATTAAACTCTTCGGTAGCCGAGAGGAAATTCATTCATTTATGAATTTCTTTGATACAATTTTGATGTTCTTAAGAACTTTCAAAAATGAAGAAATTCTTTCAAGGTACACACAGTAAAGTAGGTACTGCAGCATAAGGTACAAACAGCATCAGGAAAATAATCATATTGACAATATTCATGATTTCAAGATGGTGGTGATCTCGAATGATGTTCGTTCCTTGCACAACGTCGCAGCCGCCAGCTTCGAGGAAAAGGTCAGCGATTTTTACCGGCTTTCAACTTTACATCTGAAGAAAGAAATGGGTTCTGTTCCCCTCAGGGCGTCGGTGGTTAAACGAAGAGACTTAGTCAATCTGCCCACAGGCTAGTTTGAGTAGCAGTTTCAAAATCTCGTTTAAGAAGGTATGAATGGAGTTCCCTTCCTAACAACGAATCCTTTCTCTCACATCGCCGGAACGAGGCCTGACGAGGCAGAAGTCGGACATTTTACGGAGAGGTTCCGCTCGTTGGATTTGCAACACATGCCAATCCCGACTAAAAGTAAGGTCCTACCGAATATCTAACAAAACCTGGACAACAACTCAACAATCAACATGGATTTACATGTCCGTAAATCTCATTATTTTGTTACAATAATCATAACATCATTTTACCGAATTTCGAGGAGAATTGAGCCATTGCACAGCAGGTTTGAAATTTCAAGTAGGCGAATTTTTCCCGAGTGTTATTAAAAATCCAATTTGCCGTGTTCTGAATTAACCTTGAATCGTAAAACATTTCACATGTACGAAAAATTTACCACCCATAAGAGAACACAATGCTCCCGCTACATCTTCACATCTTCAGACAATCTGACCATCCCGTCTATTAAATCCAAATTTGCGCAAGATGTCAACAATAACTTGAAGTTGAAGATTGAAAAAGATGACTAAAAATTTGTGTACTCGGAGTGGCGAAAGGGAATGATTTTATTGCCAGTTTCAAAACTTGCTGAGATCACGGTTGTTATTTTTGTAGGTTTAGATTTTAGAAAAAATTACGTTACTTGTAGGGAGCTGTTTTAGGAACTCATCAGGTGAGGTGTGTGGAATCAGCATACGATTTTAGCGAATTTTCGAAGAAAATGAAGCTATTGCAATGGCTTCGAAATTTTAGTAATGCAAATTGGAATCGAGTTAAAAAATAAAAAAATTAAAATGTCAATAATACTATTTGAAGAAAAGATGAGTTCGTTGGCCTAAATTCAAATGTTGAAAATTTAGAGTCAAAAATCGCTTAAAAAAAATACGTGTTTTTGAGGTTTTTGGTGTACATTACCATCTTAAACATAGATCCCCCTTGGGAGGTCCCCTTGGTGGATTATAGGTTTTCTTCCTATATAATATTCGGAATCAGCGTAAAATTTGCTATGAGAATCACCCATTAAATCAGTTAAAATGATTCTTTGAAAATTCAATCATCAACTCATGCTGCATGAATGGAACTTTATCTAATAAATACCTAGCTAGCCTGTCAAATAGTTCTGATCAGATTATTTTGGGTTCAAAATTGCGGTTGACTATCAACATATTCTAGGAAGTCACCAATTTTTGTATCAACCTCAGTAGCTGTAAAAAAAAAATATATATATATATTATTTGTGTCAATTACGTCAAGAAGAGAGTCATTTCGGAATCCAGCGAGTTCTAATGATTAAAAATTTACTGGAATCAAATTTGAGTGATTTGAGTGAAAAATCACCTGAAATCCAGTAATTTGAATATATTTTCGAGAGATTTATGCTCACGTAATTCCGGGAGTAAAAGGCTTTTTTTTTTAAGTTCTTGTACTCATATAATACATTGGAAATAAATGGGAAAGAAAATTGGGAAACATAATTAGGCACCTCTCCCCTCAACTTTCACAGTCAGGTGGCACACAAATACAGAACGACAGAAGCTCTGGCTCACCCCTGATCCAATGGTGAGGGGGAGATGTTAAAACTATTGTTCTTAAGGCATAATACGAGAAATAATTTCTTTTAAATTCCCATCAAGCAATATTGGCAAATTATCTGTTCTCATATTTGTGATAATATGCTGGTCCTACCGTGATATTATTTTCAGGGCATTGGTACAAATAGATACCTGTACGCTTCACCTAGTTATCTATTGATAAAAGTGCACATTCTCACATACAATAATGTTGCAATTGGTAAATTCTCCGGTTTCTCTATCGAAGGAAATCAAACCGGGCCTTGATCAAGTAGGTCCCCACGTCTATTTAATCAGCCGGGTTTCTCACTCAGCCACTATCTACCCTGCGTGTTCGTTCGATTGTAAAACAACTGAATGGATTCTCAATCCTCCAGCATTGCAGTTGTAACTTATCAAGACCGTTTAATGTTTCAAGGACCGGGAACGGCATTCACGGCTTAGCCGCCTGTCAGCGGGGCATTTCCTACCAATTAAACAGAAGTCTCTTCGAGCACCAGCTACCCCTTCTATTCGGACTGCGTTGGAAGTCGCCTCCAGGCCCCAAAGACGCATCTAATGTATTCCACGACGCTATAAAGGCGAATCCCTTTGAGCTGTGGTTATCGCCGCTTAGATTGTTTATGCGGTTCGAGTGGCCGGTCATTTCTCATATTTCCTAGTGGAACATCGACTGAATCACGGGTTCTACAACTTTCCGAATATTCAACCCCTTTTTCAGAGGAGACATCTTTTGAACACCATTGCAGAGAGCGCTGGTAAGGCATGCAAAATGGGCGCCCACTAAAATCCAGTAAAATCCTTAAGGTGAAATTTCCCTCATTTTAGTGAAATTTTTTTTCGATAGATGACTGTACTGTCGGGGGCAAAATTGATTTCCGTTTTTCTCAGGAAAGGGTGGACCGATTTTCATTCTGGATAGCTTTTTGTGAATGGTATCACCAAACTTAGGTTTGTACATTCAGTTTCGATTTTTTTTTAAATCGTCTTCCATGGTGCGCAAAATGTTTAGTAAACGAACTAAATCACTCGCGACGAACTTGTGGAAACCGATTTCAATAAAAAGAGAAACCGGAGTTTAAGAGAAAATATTGTCAATTGCCACGAAAATAATGAGTTACAAAGTTAAATCGATTCCGACGGTTAGACCAAGAACTGCAGTTCTTGTTTGTTACTGATATGATGGCCTAACTTTGTAACTCATTATTTTCATGGAAATAGACAACGTTTTCTGTTAAACTGCGGTTTCTCTTTTTATTATTTAGTAAAATCTGAGCTGCCTTGGAGAAGAAAAGAAAACATCTTCCTTTATGAACCTTTTGACCCACATAATTTATTTATTTCACTCAGTACTTAACTCACCAAATATTGAATGTTATAACACTTTCAAGTTTCAACCTTAGCAAAAAAGACCTAATTAACCCATAATCCCATCAATTCAATATTTCGAGAAAAATTAGGTGAAGTAAGATTCCATGTTCCGTTCACCCGTTGCTCAATTCCTTTAAGCCCTGTTTTTATCAGTTCAATCATTGATTTTGTCTTACATATTTACAAGATTGTATTTTCCCAATTCGGTTTGTACGTTTTGAAACAATGGTTATGTTGATGCATTTTATCAATGTACCACCTACCTATGCTTTAGCACTCCAGTAAAGGTATAATAGAAAAATTTATATTCAGGACTGGCTGACTTCAATATTGCTCGGAATATTTCCTGATCATGCTTAAAACAAGTTTAATAGTTGCTTACCAGTAAGTAGAGTCTTATCCAGATTGAACTATATCTACTTATCTATCTCCTTCAGATTTTCATCTGATGCGGTCAATAAGCAGGGATCCACGTGAAAAATAGTGATGAGGCGCAATCTTATCAATGCCCATTGTACACCTTCTTGGTAGAGCTTAGAACTAAGAATAGAGATGGTTGGCACTAAATCGAACATTGATCACTGTAATATCGAAATCGTCAGCGAAATCGTTATAGCTTCAGGTTATTTCCCAGCAGCGCTGGGTCATTGTTAGGTCATTTTATGCGCACGAAGCTACTGCGCACGCTCAGGCAAAAAAAAAAAAAAAACATTTTCCTGTTCCGAGAGGATTGGTCAAGTTTATTTACTGGTTAGAACGGGAATCCGTCCCAAGTACCCACAAGGTCAAGCCGAAAGTCAATCCAAACACGGGCCTCAACAAACCTAACTATAATTTTTTGCTTGGAACAAACTTGATAATTATTTGAACAATAAGTTCACGACAAACATCAACACTACCGAGCATTTTTTATTTTTCGAACGAAATTTCATAAAAAGCGGAGGATTTACGGACACCAAGACAGACAAGGAACCAAATTTGTTCAGGAAGGTTTGAAGGTTACGTGGAACTAGTGTATAAAATAATTTACCTATTAAGTGAGAGAGCTTCCGCTAGGTACTTTTGATAAACTTGAAAGCAAAAACAGTTTACACAGAACAGGTAGTGATTTAAAAAATCCTATATTGATTTATGTGTTGGATATGATACTATACCTACCTATAAGAAAAAACAGAAAATGAGGTCGGAAAAAATTGAGAGACAACCTGGGATTCGAACTATACCTAGGTATTGATTTATGGTGCATCTTTTGGATTGAGATTTCGGATGGATTCTTTCGATGAAGTTGCTACTCATCGGGTGAAGAAACAGTTTTGGTATGCCTCGGAGAAGCCGCAGGAAGAGAAACAGTTTCGTTGACGTATCGCAATCCTATTTGTATGGCACCTCAAACCTGCTGACGCGTTATTATCAGAAGGACCAGTGCGTCAATGCGGTGGAAACCGGGTTCGACGGGACAGACAACGGACAACAGTCGGAACGCTCCCAGACTTGATGAGCCAGCGACGACTCCTGATGGACGAACACCTCCACTGACGGGATGATGGATGGCCGACGTTCCCGAACAATGCTCATATATCATTTCCCGAGCCGGTGTGTACTTTATGAGTTCGGTTACAATATTCGCCTTTGTTGGTTGTTCCGACTCGGTGGCGTTGCACCACACCAGGAAGGAATGCCATCCTCCGCTGCATGCGATGCATTCCTACCTAATGTACTTACTACTCACTAAGTTTCTCAAGCTCATAGATATTCGATCGATCCTAGGGATTGAAAATCGGTCGCAAACAATCGATTTTGGAAATCGTTTCCCAATCGAAAGCTTAAAATCGATTGCACCAATTAATCGCGTGAAAACAATCAATTTTTCGAAAAACTCAGGTAGGTATTTAATTTTTTTTAATTAAAAAAAAATTTGTGAAAGTTTAGGTATTTTGGTATTTTACCTATCAAAATTCGGTAGGTTTTTATTTATTTAAAATTCAACTGCTTTTTTTTTTAAATAACAATATGTAATGGAACTTTCAATAATTTAAAAATTTGCTTGGTTCGGATTTTTTTTTTTTTTTTCAATAGATTTTTGAAGACAAAAACTCGGTTGAGGAGAAACGATTTTTCGATTCAATCAAAAAGGTGGAAAATCGATTTGTCGATTCAATCGAAAATCGATTTGCATCCCTAATTGATCCATGATGTTGATCGTTGAAACTATATTTTTTAAGTTTCTCCAATTATAGGTACATGTGTCCCGATAACATTCAGTTGGTTATAATATTATTATAATATTCTCAATGACGTTTCCCCAAGGTCAAATCGCACTCCGAGAATGAAAGGGGCACATCTTAAAAAGGCCATTTTTGGGAAATCAGCTTTAAAGTTTTTCAATTTATCGTCCCACCTTCAGTTTTTAAGATACTTTTAATTTCATTTTTGGATCATGAAGGTACGAGTACGAGTATCGTATATTAACTACTGTAGTTATAGAGCAGTTAAACGTTGTTCAGCTATTTTCCCACTTAAGCAGCTAAAACTTCAACTTTTTCCCAAAAAAACGTAGTTGTGCCCTTTCCATCCCACGAAAATACAGATGTGCCCTTTTAGTCATGGAGCAACTTTTATAAAATAGGTACCTCAGTAGAATCATGAATTTTCGATGAAAACCAAAAAAGACTCATTCTGATGAAAAGGTATCATTTCAATAAATAACTTCAATAATATATCTAACAGTTTTTAATGTGTTAAATGCTTCAAAATCACTTTCAACGTAGTATAAAAATTATTTCCATGGAAATATTACGCGTTTACCTTCAGTCTTATTAATTACTCACACACAAAGATCGTCATTGTAGACTGCTTCTCTTAGACTATTGGTAATAATACTGTTACAAAACCACATTAGCTTCTTTTTTTTCTTTAGCAAAAGCCTTTTTACGGTGGTAACTGTACTGCGAATCACAATAAATTAATTTGAGTAATTAAGACTGAAGATTATTAGGTTAATGTCTGCCTTCCTCAAAATCCGTGCCGACGTGATGAGAATAACCAATTAGTATGAAAACGGAAGACTACAAGAAAAGAGGATTCTTTCACAATCATTCAGAATTGAGCATGAGAGGAAAACAGTTTTTACGGTGTATTTGTTCCGTGTTTGATATTTGTTTCTAGTTATGACCTAATCTAATCTTTTGAATGTTTAGTTGACTCGCCGAAGGCACACCTTCTTCTTCAAGCTTTACCAAGAACTTTGGTTATTGTTGCGGTGATCTGTGCTCTGTCACGGTGTCTTGTAAAATAGAGGATTGGTACCTATTCCAATACCAAGCACGTAATGAACACAGTATACGTTTTTTCAGGTCACGATAAGAGATTTTCATTATTTTGTGTTTTGGATTTTGATGAGTAAATCCGTATTAGAACATTATAACCTACCTACATTAGAACACAAGAGGTACCTATCTACCTACACGAAGCAGATATCTGACGATGAAAGGGTTTGGATAGTAGATCGCTTCGTTCCATCCGGATAGAGCTGATTGTTTGTAAATCATGATCACTTGTACAAGTGGGACACACTCACATTCTCACATGAATCATCCGAAAGCTTTCTAAATCGGCGACGACGCCCGAGCTTCGTGTCATTCTCACGGCTAGTTATTCAATCCTGCGGGCATCGAAGTGACAGACGAACTGACGATTGTGTTACATCGCAGGTGACATCTTCCTCGACGAATGCGAAGCTCTCTGTATTATGAGGACTGTGTTCTGTAATAATGTGTCAGGAGTGCTTCCAACCCTATAGGTATGGGGAAAAAGGCCCTTTGAACGTTCATTCATTTTTATTAATTACGTATTCATCAAGATTTTGACCTATTAAGTAGGTAGATTATGAGAATATGAAATCACAACCCCGAAGTGAAAATGCACAATGTTTCCATTGGTTGTAGATAGTCGGGATTCAGCCAAAAACAGTTGGTAAGGAATTACATAAATCCACTATATTTCAACGTTTCGGGTAGATCCAGACCCACCTTCAGGGACAACCTATGAGCAGTCAACCAATGAAGCAATCTTTAGGATTGCAAGTCTAAGTAAACTAACTGAACACTGAAAAAAAAAACCTGTAAGCAGGAGTAAGCACACAAGTCATCAAAGTAGAAAACAGTAGGTGTATAGGTAGGTCTGTCATGACAAAAGTTCCATTCATGCAGCATGAGTTTGTGAGCGAATT
>JAEMON010000006.1:6482644-6497981 GCA_030264115.1 Lygus lineolaris | reverse complement strand
GCAGCGTTTTTTCATCGGTGTCAATCGTGTATCAATATCAGGATTAAATGTATCATGAACTAATTTCCGAATTGGTTTTAATGATTATAAAACTGTTTGTGTGTTGCAAACTCTTAATGGTAAGAAACAGGACAAGAACCGCCACAAAAGCAAGTTGGGGTGGAGAAACCCTCGAACAAACTTTTATGCAGCAATTTTGTCACCATATTACGATTTGAAAATAAGATAAAATTGATAAACTGAAACATGTCAGAAAATTATTTTATTATTTTCTAAACTGTTCAACTTCTATTGATATTCTAAGTTCATTGATATTCCAAGTTTACTACTGATATTTTAAGTCAATTATGACCTCAATCGCAACTTTTCTTTTCTTGTGCAGCAATGTTTCTGCCACACGATTTCAAAATAAGAGAAGTGCAAGACTGGAATATGTTTGAAAACTATTTCATTCTAGTACAAGTCATGAGAAATCCAGTGTTATTTAATGTGATATTTTCCTATTCTAGAGGGAAATTCGTTGGACATTTTTGAAGTTTATGGTTTTTTAAAACTGAATTTAGTTATTATATTACATTTTTTTAAATAAATTATGATGAAGTTTCATTTGGCTACAATGCCGTATGAGCCTGATCCCCATTACCCCATACTGTGAGGAATCGGTATCAAACCACGTTTTCAGCAATTTCTGAAAAATCATCGAAACTGATAATGATGAGCAAAAAAAATGACATGGATCCAGGAAATTGATGTTTAGGTAGCAAAATATGAAAATAACGTGGTTTTAGATCTCTTTTGGGCAGAAATACAGCCTTCCAAAGTTGAATAATGTATTTTGAATTAAATGTTGTCGATAGTCGATAATAAATTAAAAATTTTTGACGGAACTGAAGGCTGATTTGATTGGAAATCGATTCAACATTCCAAAATGCATGGGCCAACCCAATCAAAGGTTTCTTAGCTGGCTTATAATTTGCGAGATTCTGTTGAAAACACTACTCTACTTGTTTGTGGCTAGAGGCAACGAAATCGCCGTAACTCGATCAGTATAACAATTTTGGTTGCTTAACAGAGAAAGTCGCGCCATTTCCTCGCCGGATGATTAGTTTGGGCTCGATGAAGTTTCACAATCCAATGTGTGTCAGATCTAATAGTATACGGGCTTAACTAACAACCGTTTGGCATGATTTATTTATTAGGCCTCAATCGGGGAACTCAAACTAGATTACGTAGATTCGAATGTTCGCTCATAAATTTGTCATCTACGCGGCTTCAACGGAGCGAACGTCTCCTGTCAATTTAATATTATGTTTGCGTATCAACAGGTCAAAAAGTAATCCGTAGACTAAATGGGTCGGCTTTTGTCCTACGTTATAGCGCACCCCAAAATTTGTGCAGCGAGGAATGAAATAGGGAGAATTGGAGTTTACAATTATTATAGTGAGGAAAATAATGGCCCGGAAGGCAGAACCTGAACAGCTAAACGTTCCCAGCGTCCAATTTGGAGTTATGAGTCAACACCGCCATCTGGGAATATTTCACCTGCAACTTGGTTACGAAAGTTTTTACCAGCAATATTGTTATTCTACTCGTAAATATTGCACAAGTAGGCTTACTCAGAGAAAGAGTAATAGGTATCTCGTTTCTCAGCCCAACCGACGCGGATATGAAAATTTATGCAATCGCCTGAAAATATATTTTCTGTTAATTACTCATTAATTAGCGAACTTTCGAAGAAAATGAAGCTATTCCAATGGGTTCAAAATTGTAGTAATGGAAATTGTTGAAAATTTTCTTCATTAAGTACCATTTTAAACATAGGAAAGTAATATTATATTTGTGGTATATTCGGAATCAGCGTGAAATTTCCTATTAGAATCACCCAACAAATTGTTTAAAATTATTCTTTGAAAATTCGCTAATCAACCTATGCTGCGTGAATGGAACTTAAATATGTTTACCTATCGAAATCACAGATTTTTATCAAAAATTTCGCTGTATTGTGTTCCGACTGTTGATCTTATCTCTTGAGAGATCTACTTTCTGGGTGCTCTGCCAAAAAATAATTATGAGGCAAAGGTAGGGATCACTATTATAAATAAATGTGGAAGAACAATAATGAAGAGATTAATTCGATCATCAAGATAGTTTGTAAACATTCAATCGACCGAAAACGCTGACACGCAAAAAATACATACCATCACAATCACATGAATCACAATATTTCCATGCAGTTCATTTTCATCCTGACAATTTTCGAAACTTTCCATAGAAAACTCGATCAAACCAGATTTTCGCTCATCTATGCAACGATTTCATAGATTTATAGCAAAAGTTTTATTTTCGCTTTCGGTCAATGGTTCAGTCTCTCCTCTGATGGTCTGTTGATTCCAAAAGCGCTGCAAATGATGACAAGATTTCTCACGTAACGCGGCTAAGAGCTTTCGCAAGACCAGGAAAACACCGCCTGCCCGTAGTTTGAAAAAAAAAGCACGAGATTTTTCCTATTTAGCGGAGCCGCGAGGAATGAATCGGACCAAAACACATCAGAATCTGATTGCGACGGCAGAAGACTCAAGTATCAAGATAATAGCCCCACCGCAGCCACGACTACACGTGGCTATATGAGCCTTCTCGGCAGCAACAACTAGAAAGTCCTCGTCATTGTTTGATCGGATTTCCCTGATAGTTTCATTCAATAAGCCTTCTTCTTCAGTTTTTCGCCAGATTCCACCACAATAGCTGAGCTGGCCACTGCCACAATGGTTGAAGTTACGGAATCGTCCTTCCATCCCGGGCTTCTTCCGCTTGATCCCTTATCGTATTTTTTCGCTGGTCATTTTTTTTCAACAACCTCCTCATTTTGCAATAAGACATGACTCACCAGAGATGTGACATTAATTTCTACCTATTGCGTACTTTTTGTTCTCCAGACCGTTGGCTTCGCTAAACTTTCTTTCTTATGACTACAAATGCCTGACCGAAATAAATTATATTAAAAACGGAATTTGTCTGAAAAATAGGGTTCAGAATCTTCGATTAGCCAATACAAACCCACTGAGCTTACTCCTGATATCCTGATTTGTCAATAAAACACTACTTCGTAAACTACAGAATTCTCCATCTTGAATGTCACTTGAATATGGCCAGACCATCACTCTTTAACATTCGTGACTGCACTACTCCAACCAATTACTGATCAGATAGCCCTGCATGTTAGATTAATTTCCACTGCTATATAACCTTCATGTTGTGTGTTGAATGATATTGTTCAATTGTTTCATTTGGGTCGATGTGTTTTTTGATTTCGACCAAGTTGGTTCGATTTAAGGGTGGGCGCACATTGAGACACGTGCGACGCAGGCAGACGCAGCGCAGCGCAGCACAGTTTTTGTAACACCTGCATTTAAATGGAGGAGCGCACATTGACGCACTCGCACGTCTGGCACTCGCACGTACTCGCACGAGCCGCACTCGCACTTGTGAAATTTTACAAAAACTGCGTCACGCAGCCCACTCGTTTCCCCCCCGACCACCCCCCCGCCTACTGATACCCCGCTCCCCGCTCGGTCCACTCTCTGCACTACCGCGGAATTCGCCAAAACCCCCTCGCAGGTCAGACTGCTTCACAAAACTGCCTCCCAATGTGCGGTCCGAACTGCGTGACGCAGTCTCCTCGCACGAGCCTGCCCTGCGCTGCGCTGCGCGAGTGGACTGCGTGACGCAGCTCAATGTGCGCCCTAGCTAAATCTCACATCTTCGAACAACAAACCTTCTTCTTCAGATTCGAGACTTCGTAAATATTACTAAGAATAATAGTTGTAATATATTATGACCAGATGAAGAATCCTTGATAGCTAGTATGGGATCATCGAGTATAGGGTCGGGGTGGACAGAATTCTGATGACTACTATTTGATAACGATGACTATTTCACACTGATAACGAATGTACCACATGTTCCTATAACTATAACACATCATCAACGTATAGATATCCGTTAAAAACACGATTTTCGACGTATTATATGAATTAATGGCTTTAAATAATGTTCAAAATAATTTTTGTTCAAGGGAAAAGTTGAAGACGATCAAATTCTGCTTCGATTGATTACCAGAAAAAGGGAATAGTCGTGAAACATAAGGAAAATTTTCAAAGATTTATAAACAGGAAAATACCGTTTACCATCCCACTAGTATGTTCACACTGTGCAATAAATCGATTTTGTTAAACTAAGAAAGTTGTAGACAGTGTAATTGTGCGTCAAATTGCCACCAAATATTCCAAAATGTAATGAAAAAGTTCCATTCATGAAGCGAATGAGCGAATTTTCAAAGAATAATTTTAACCGATTTTGTGGGTGATTCTTATAGGGAATTTCACGTTGATTCCGATGCCATATTTATGTTAGTGTGTTTGAGATGGTAAAGTACACCAAAAACCTCAAAAAACTCAGTTTTTCAGCGATCCATTATGCAATTTTTTTGAATCTCGATTCCAGGGTCAGATATCGTCTGGAGTGACATGGTTTATATCTAGGTGCTGGATTCCAAAACTGTCTACATTCATTTTTAGCAAAATCTAGTTAACAGTGGATTGAAACATTTTCCCGCGTTCAATCGAGAAATGTCTTTAGAATCAATAGTGGAAATGAGGCATTTTTGCTTGATTCTGGAAGCATTTCTCGATTGAGCGCGGGAAAATGTTTCAGAATCCACTGCTAACTTGTTTTCGCTAAAAATTAATGTAGACAGTTTTGGAATCCACCGCCTCATATATTTATATATTATATAAATATATAAATATGAAAAAGTGGTTAAATTTAGGAATCGTTTTAGAATGGTATACAACGCGGAGTTCCATGAAGAAGTTTCAATAATTTGCATTTCTATAATTTTGAAGCTTTCGCAATAGCTTCATTTTCTTCGAAAATTCGCTAGAAGGGAATGTTCGGTCACCCTAAAAAATTAATATGAAACATGCTATTCAGAGGCGACCCTCGCCGGGAACGAGATGTAATTGAGGCATCACGTTTTGCGGCATAGTAAAAAATGGCGTTGCGCGTGCTGAGAAAAGGCGTGTCTACCTCCAATTCCTCTCGACCACTCCAACATACTTCAACAGGCCCAGGTAGCGTGTTCGTTATAAATTCTTCACCTTACAACTCGTCGAGAGACATAAACCGCTATTTCAAAGAAAACATTTTCTGGGAACCTTTTTTTTCGTGACCACGTTAATATATTTTTCGATAAAGTAATCCGGTACATTGTATTTATTTTTTTCCCCACGTCTGACTCACTGTTCGGTACGAACGGTTCTGCAAGGGTGTAAGACTGTCTTCCTACGCAGAATGAGTTTTACTTCAACATCTGGCACGATGTTCCCCGATGACCGGGATATCCTGGCTGTATTCATTATTCATGCAGCCGGCTTCCTCATCTTATAAATAGGTGCTAAATATCAGGTTCTGGGGCGATTCAGGAATAAAGTGCGAACAAGGTCTACCATATTGCACCTTTCCACCGAGATTCCTCTCGTAGCTTACATCCTGCATGAAGGTTTACGTCAGAGATATATTTATATTCGTAGAAGTTTCTAGTTGTCTACGTTGAAGTGTCACTTGCAAAGAAAAAAAAATCTGCTTTTTCATACTTCACATCTGCTTGTTCATATCTACCATCGATAAATATTCCTTATCCCTTCATGGTCAAATTTTGTAAGCCCTGAAGATGTCAAATAAATTTGGCGAAAGTAGAAACGTAGAAGTGAGAGTTTAATCATTGACCGCTCGCCATGATACCATCCAACCGAATTACTACAGTCGCAGTTTTCATCATTATATTATAGCATTTCAAAACCAAATTAGACATTTTCCAAACCAAATTGGCCATTTTTCAAATCAAATTGGACAAAATGTTGAAAAATGTTGTAATTTTTATCATTACAGTCCAGTCAATAAAGAGGTCGAGCTTGCATTAGCTTTCTTTTCTTAGGATTGTTAATATTGCCCTCGTGAGTTAGAAACTAAGTTTTCCAACAGGAAACCCGGAACGAGAACTTTTGGTACCAAGTCAAAAACCTCGACATTTTCGAAATTGTTTAAGTTTTTCGCTTGTAGCTCGAAAATCCTACTATCCTACATAAAATAATCGTCAATCGAATATCCTACATAAAAAGAATGGGGAAAAATAATTTGAAGACAATTAAAATTGTCGACTAAGATAAGAAAGTGGAATTGGTTGAATGGGCCAATTTTTACGGGCGGTCGGAAAAAACCTAAATTTTTCCAACTTTAGTAAAAAAAATCCATTACGTCCGTTTTAAAGGGTGTATTACACCAAAAAGGACCTATAAAATCGCTTCTCCCTTCCTATAGAGTTGTAGAACATCAACTGGAAAGTTCAAAAAGCCCCAAATTTTTCCGATTAGTCCAATTTGGATTTGGTTAAAATCTACATTTTTGAAATATGGCGTTTCGCCTATGAGTGATTTTGGCTGGTCTTTTGAAATATAGTGGTGCATGTTCGTCCTGAATCACCTCTGGTTAGAATAAAAAGTCCAAAACTGGTCCAGTTCTTCGTTTGGACCAATTTGCCCAATGCCCCAATTTTCATGGTACAAGTTCATATTTTAGTGCCCAGTTTGATTTGGAAAATGTCTAATTTGATTAGGAAAATTTTTATTTTGATTAGGAAACTGTCCAATTAGGTTTGGAAAATGTCCAATTAGGTTAGGAATACTGTAACAAAATGTATGGTTTATTGATGAAAATTTGCTTGTATGTAGGTATTTAACTCCATTCCAAACAGCATTTTAATCGTATCTAAAAGAGATTGAAAACTGTCAATGTCTTCCCAGGGAATCACAGAAAACGACTGGGAGTTCGTGATAGGAGAAATATTTGTGAATGATGGTTCCTGAACAGAACTGACGTGCAGGAATTGGATGAGATGTTCTCCAAAATCAGAGCTTTCTGAATACTGGTTGTCGGTCGGTTCTTCCTGTGCAGGCTTCTTTCGGTCTGAACTATCTTTCTGTCTGTTGGTCTGTTTGTTTCTGGCAAATTCCTGGTCCATGGCAAAAATATACGAAATGATAGAATCAATTTCTTCCTCTACTTTTTGCGCCCGTACTTCGCACTTTTCTCTTTGCGACTGGGATTGATTTTCTCGACCTTGAGAAAAATAACCCCTAATTTAAATTGAAAAAGAATAGAATGTTCGGGTAAAATCCGATTTTTCGGGCGAATATGAGGTGTCCAACACTTTTTACACACACTGTTGGTAGTAGGTTTAGTCGTGAGCCATGTTATGCCGTGTTTTGGTTCCGTGGTGTGTGAGGATGGAGGATTGCAGAGGACGTTCTCGCAAAGCGTCTTTGATCTCGTCTGAAATCTGATTGGTGACGGATCGAAGAGTTAAAAAGTTTCGATAACCCGATAAAAATCTGGATTTATCTTCGGCAACTCTTCAACTCCTAGGGAACTCGGGTAAGCCGTTTCGCAAGGTTCTCAAAGGTCATTCAGAGGACCGAACCTGACCTAGCGCACAGGTGAAAGGGGCTCCGGTTAGCCTAACCGCCATCGCCCGTCCTAACCGCATATCTGACGCCGGTGGCCATAAATTTATTCATTGGGTCGCGCCCGGCAGGAGCAGAGCGGGTCTGCGAGATTGCGGAAAAGGTTGACTTGGATAAGAATACGGTGTAACATACCGTAGGAATTCCCACAGTCCACAACCCTCACATTTTATCGCGAGAAGATTGGGTTAGTCTGTGCAGGAATCAGCCAATCGTAATTATAGCAAACTTGCACGCTCTTTCCATTGTGGATTCGTCAATCGTAGCCAGAAATCAACATACAGATGAGATAGGTTCCAACTGTAAACCCTAAAATGAAGGGTTTGACTTGTGGTGCAAATTTGGAGAGGGGCTTATACAGAATAGGTACGCCAGTTAGTTTTTCATTTGCCTCGAATTTTCAGGGGAGCTCAGTACACCAATTTTAGGGTTGTATTAATTGTGGCAAGGTATGTCACACATGAATTTGAAGAATGTCAGGACAGCTGAATGTCGCTGTGCTGCTAATTGGTTGTCAGTACCTATTTTTGTGGTACACAGAATATTATTTATCCGGTAGGTACTGGCCTTATTTAGAGGGTAGTTGGGAGCAGATTGCTTGGAGACGAATCTTGCTTTCGAGGATTATGTATATACGGATATATACGATTATATTTATACGGATTCGGCTAAAGGAACCACTCGGCTGAAGACCATCCCAAAGTCTCCTCAATACTCGAGGACCGTCTATGAATCCCGCCCGTCATCAGATCACTAGCCTACAAGGTGTTTGCTAGTAAATACCAAGGTACTTACCTACAACCTACTCTATGTCAAGGTCCTATGATGTGTTTGAGGAAGCTTTCACAGCCCACACATTAGACTCCACAACCATTTCCGTCAACCAGCAATAATACATAGTGCTGGGATTCCTCTCAGTCTACATAACTTATAAACTCTATCTTGATGAAAACTGAAAGTTCAAAGACTTCTGCGCTTAGATCCCAAAATTGAAAGTATCTACAACTACAAACAGTCTTATATGCTTAATCATAGCGCCAACAGTCAAATACTCGTACATTGATTGTGGGTAGGTACCTACATTAGACTTCCAAAGCATGAGGTTGGCGCTACCTTTGCTGTATGCCCTACTGACATCCAGCGGGATCAGGGTGGGCGGCAGAAAGATCATTCGGCCGAGCTCGTGAATGTCAGTTGAACCAGATTAACTTTGTCAATTCTCAATCCCTGCGATATAATTGTAGGCATTAACAATTACCTATTTAGTTAATTCTTTTAACTGACGGAATAGTGGAATTTATTTTTGAAATTAGCACCTATTTTGTATATACTTCAGGTGCATGTGTTTAGCTTTACTAGATGCTAGTGCTTTAAACCTGAACCTGAACTAGGTTTTGATCTTGTTAAATTTTGTTGAAGGTTTTCCTTCTAGAAGTACCTACCCTGCCTGATCAATAGCTGCCTCTGCCCATGCGCTAACATGAGTTTCCTGAAACATTGATGTCAACAAGGCTGTACATTCAGTCGTGACGGATCGGCGATTTTTCGAATTTTGGTCAGGGCACTTACAAATATCTAACAAATCGAGTTAATAGATCAGCTGATTCAAACGTTAAGCTCCCAGATCGGCAGACAATGAGTCAAAGATAAGCTAACAGATCAGCTAAGTTGAAAATTGATCTCATGGATCAACTAAGTAAAAAATTGAGCCCCAGAATCAGCTGTGATGGAAATTGAGCTCCCAGATCTGTACACAACATTTATCTACGGTTGAACAGGAGAGAAGTGTTAGGCTGTGTATCAATTTCAGCGCTTTTGATGTTTTGAGTCATCATTTTTTCCTCAGCTACTCAATTCAAGACTTCTGTGTTGTAATAATACTCTATAAGTGAGGAATCTCTACTGCCCACCCAACATGGCAGTTTTTTTACACGTTTTTTACACGTAATACTGTTATCTCATCTAACAGGTATCCTCAAGATGGATAGATTGGTAGGTAACTACAATCATGTGTATAATTCTGCTTAGTTTATACCTGGTAGGAAGCTGATGGTGATAGAAAACGTCGAGGATAGTATTAGCACTCTATTTATTTTCAGGCGGTACGTCATTTGAGGGTTCTTTGATCACCTCCTCGGTGGTATTCACAATCAACATCGGAGTAGTTGCATACTTTGATAATGCTGTAGGTATTTGAGATGATGGAAGGTATATCATACGCTCCAATGTGGAAACCGTGTTGAAATTATGTTCCAGAGGGTGAATATCAGGCTTGACGTAACCATCCTTCTCTGCCTCTTCTGCCCAGTCTATAATTTGCTTCCGCTCGATACTTTTTGGAGTGAACGCGTACCCAAAAGACCTTCTCATCCTTCCATACTCGTCAGATCTTTGACAGAGTATGCCATTGAGCTTGTATTTACTCATGTAGTCCCTCAACTGTTCCTCTCTTCGACTATCAAAGTGCAAGCAGTAGAGAACCAAATTGGCTTTTTGTAGCTTCTCGATGTTTTCAGGGTCTAATATAGTTTCTTCATTCACGCCCAAACCGTGCATCTCTAAACTGACTGCAAAATGTATGGCGCTTTCCAAATCATTACACCTCACATCTCTGTTGTATCTTGGATATTTATCAGGCATGCCCTCTAGCAGAAAAATCACTGGATATGTATTCTGCTTCAACCTCATCATAGTACAGACATCTGGGTGGAAACTGGTCAGTATTATATCCCTTCTTCCAGCTGATTGCTGCAATGCCTTCAACAATTTGTCCAAGTTGTCATTCACATCAAAGTGATGATATTCGTTGTATGTGCCATCCTCTCTCAGCAACATCAAGCTGACCTCAATAATAAAACCAACGTTCCTATCAACGTTGTTCAAAAGCTGCATCACCGTGGGAAATGGCCGGTTTTTCTCGTCGAGCGGATATTGTTTGTTTCTCAACTTCAAAATGTCATCGCATTGGTCTACTGGAAGAATCCTCAATCTGTGGAGCTGAGATAAAGTGAATTTGTTTACTGCTATCTGATATTGTTCCGATGGAGTTATGTCGGTTACATTATGAAGGGCAACAACCATGTAAGGGCTGTGACCAAATACTGGAAGATTGTCTCTTGTGTACTGAATCGATATCTCTACAAAGTTGAATCCTTCGGCCCTAGTTTCTTCAACTGATGCAACAGTGTTGTCTCTTGTTTCCGAACAAGTCCTAATAACATTCAAGCAGCCTCGTGAAGTTGAATACCACATACTCTCCCATAAGCTGGCTAAGGAATGGTTCAATCTATATTTTATCTGTTTCACATTCCTAATTAATACATATCTGAGTGTGATTTCTCCTACATTATTCCCTTTGATGTCAAGAATATCAGTGCGAACAATACCTTCAGGATCGGAGATGGTGCAAGGATGCAGACAAGCCACACCAGTGTGGTAGGGCTTCCCCAAATCGTCCGTGGTCTTACCGCGGGCTACACAGTAAACGTAGAAATCCATCAGAATCCCCAGCGTTTGCGAATTCCCATGCCAAACTAGGAAAATGATATTGTTGTTGCACCACCGAACACCGTATTCCTCCTGGCGCCTGAACTTCCTCTGACTCTCGCTCTGACCTGACACTTCCACAACAGGCCAGCCTTCGAAGGGGTCTTCGCAGAAATCTTCCGTTATGTCGCCAACTCTAATCGTTCTGAGTTTGATGAAAATCGGCTTTTTAGAGTGAGCCTCGTCGAATAATCGCAGATCCTTTTGAAATAGTTTGAGTTCCAAGGCGTTTTCACTTGTAAGCCACCCCATGGAAACGAGGTTTCTTTCATCGACGAGGCCGAATATATCGGGAATAGGTGGACCAGTCCTTTCACGCCTGGCTTCCCGAATTGCGTGCTCGGACATACTCAAATACTCCTTGCGGAAAGAACCTGTAGCCTGTGGAATATTTTTGGATGGAGATTGAATTCGCTAGTATGATCGGTTTGTACCTTACATAAAGCCTAGCACAATCACAATTTAAAAAACCTAATGATGATCTATTAGGAGCCCGGAAGTAGACCCCATACCCACCCAATACAGAAACGACTAGACCAAAGGTGCCAATTGTGAAGATTGTAGCAAAGGTGATGATTACTGCAACTCATTTTGACCAAAGGTGCCAATTGTGCAGGTTGTAGCAAAAGTGATGATTACTGCAACTCATTCAGACCAAAGGTGCCAACTTTGCAGATTGTAGCAAAGGTGATGATTACTGCAACTCATTCAGGTACCTACATCAACATCAGACGTTTATATGCCTAATCAAATCACAGTGAAAGATCTGGTATGATGTGTTGATAATTTAGTTAAGTTTATAGAGAATAGAGGTAATGTAACTAGCACAATAACTACCTTTGTAATGGTATACCAGTGTACTGGAGTTACCTAGTACCCCCCGGCCATCTCTATCATGTTCACTCTGCCAAAGAAGGAGTGAAAATTCTGACTGCTAACGAAGAGAAGTTAGCTTCCCTTAGTGATCAAAAATAATACTTAATCAGCAATGCAAATCATTTCAGTTATTGATATTCTTGGGACCCAAAAACCAAGTTTACCTATCATGTTACGAACCTGCAGAGTGTTCGAAATCGGCGCCAATTTCCTGACAGTTCGATTCGCCTCCCATCTTCTGATTGATTTGATTGTCGGAACAGTCGGGCCTTTTTTGATGTTTTCCTCATTGTAGTTTTCATCGGTGACCACTACGTAGCGATATTTGATGAAGTCGTCACTGAGCAGCGGCAACAACAAGCTTTTGCTCCATATGTCTGTGTTGCCTTCTCTATCCATCAGAATGACGTTCTCAGGAGCCCAGGATCCCAACTCAGCGCAGTTCCCCGACACACCAACTCTTTCTAATCTGTCAGTCTTAGCCTCGACTCTACAAAAATGAAGAGGCTGATTTCAAATTAAAAATCCAACAGTAGGTAGGTACGTCACAACTTGTATCACTACACAGTAGCAATATGGAGAGCTAGATTATGCAATTATAGAGCTTTTAGAAAATTGGATCACCCACGACAGGTACGGATGGTCCGGTCAATGCAATATTGATCTACGGATTAAGGTTATTTTCGTAACAATAGATCTCTTGACCATAGATTTTATCAGCTTGTAGAACAATAGATATAACCGGAAGAAATGTTATGTAGGCATGCTGTTGTACTCCGACAAAAAAGTCCTTTTTTTTAGATAAAAAATTGTATTTTATTCTGAGGAGCTTTCGACAAATCCTCTGGTTGTCATTTTCAACTGTAGAACACATAATGGAAAACACAATTGATAAGTCTTAAAGAGGTTGTAGGCTAATGGTGATTTGAAATTACTATGAAAAGAGAAGAAAGGTACTAATGGTAAAGTCAATAGCTGATGGAGAGTATGAAGGAATGCCCCATCAGGAAACCGGTGCACAGATGAACAAAACGGCCAAAAACCGCGACATGGGGGAAATTTGTTAAATTTATATTTCGAGTCGTGAAACTATTTATAACTCAGGTTTATGAGGGATTTTCAACAAGCGCAAAATAAGGCATTTTTCGAATTTTTTCGGTATGTGTGAAATTTGCATTATTTAGGAGGTCTTGGCAAATGGTAAATTTGGATAAGGAAGTTTCTCATTCAAGGTTAAGAGAGCGGTGAATAATGCCTAAACTTTTTTTCCTGAAAACTTTTGTTTTTAATGTAGTTTTTACAAAAACAGCGATTTCTCGACGTGTCCGGGGTCGTCCGGAAAACGGACTTTTCCCTCTTATTCTTGAGGTATTGAGTAAGATAAATTAAAAACAATAATATCCGCCGCGATCCGCCTGGGGAATATAGGTCATTTCAAAGTCCTTATAATGAGGTAAACAGCACAAAACTCGGCCAAACTTCATTGGATGTATACATACTGATGATAGTTTAAACGACTGATATCATCAGTTCATTCCCATTGCTCGTGGAGAGAGGTTTCTTGTTGCAATGTAAGAGTTTAAAAAAAATTCGTAGAAGTTCAGCGCAGTTGAAAGACCGGCTAACAGCGGGGAACACGGCTTTTGTGAATGAAGTGAAATTCCTAAATAAAAATTCGTACAATTCTTAGTTTTTTCCCTTTTTTCGTGAGAATTTGTCCATCTGACTCCATAATCTTGTTCCCCACCCTTGAAAACATGTAGAGGACAAATAGTTGATAATTTCTCAAGGTTTTGAAGGACGAAAGGTCCATGTCTGCAGAAATATGACTTTCGTCCCACTCTGCGGTGTAGGTACCTGAAAGTGAATTGTCTCAATCCTTTACTCTCGTTGGAGATCTTCCGATCTTCTTCGTGTATCAATTCTTCTCTCATCCTCAGAACCTCGTCTTCTGACTTAGTTCGTCGTTTAATGAAAACATCGTTGTCCCACCATCGCATCATCTCTTGGACTCTTGCTAGCTAAGGCTTGTGGCTGACAGTAAGTATTGAACCATGACTTCAGGCAAGCTGTTGTTGTTCTTCTTCTCCTTCCAATTTCACTGTCAGGCAAGTTGTTGAACAACATCCGCGAAACATCTCATCACCCAGCAAACTAATTATCCTATGATTCAGAAAGTAATAGGTAACTGTGAATGGCCACAACAATTCTGTAGTGAGGCATAAAATCACCTAAAAATTCGTTAAACTAGCATTATTATACTTTTGTTTTACGTCTGATGGAATTTAATTTTGCTTTTCAGTAATCCATGGCCCTGGAACTTTATTGGAGATGTGAGGTTCGAAGGTTTTTATATGTTGGCACTTGCGCAGGATGATCTAAATGCGACGAAATTCATATGAGACTATCGAAGTGAAGTTTTCCTAATAAGTGCGAAAACGAAAATGTAAGGCCTTGGCCGACTCTCAGAGCCTAAAAACGTGATCTACTTGAATGTCAAACAAAATACGAGGTTTGGTGGGCACTCGAAATCTAAGGGTTTACATTTTTAGGAGACACTATCCATCGGAAAGTACCCATAGAATCTATAATTCGGCTCTTGCAAATCTGTTTTGTGGGCACCAAGTAGGTACACCTACATACTAGCTTCTAGAACTGTTGTCGCAGAGGTTTCCCGTTCATCTATATCGAGGCCACCGAGTTACTGGGTGCACCTCTCGTGAATAGGATGACGTTCAATTTCCGCCTATTTCGATGCAAATGCACTCTCGACTATCTATGGTCATATAGTTACAAGTACCTTTCGACAGCCTGTCCATTTTATCCTACCTGTAGGTGCCGAAACAATAACTCCAAGCTTGCACTAAAGAGTAATTTATTAGGTACATTTTTGAATGGGTAGGTGTCATTCATTTATTGTTCAGTTGAAAAAAATCTCACCCGAAATGTTTTTCTTTTTCAGGTATGTGAAATGAAGAGTCTACCTCAGGGAAATCGTAAGTCATGTCTTTTGTAGGCAAATTTCATAATTAATTACACCGAAATTGGTATTAAATTTTGGTTAGTCTTTATATTTCCCTTAATAGGTACAGCTTACTATTTGAATATTAGCTAGCTATTAGATAGATAGTAGTTTTGGTATTATAATTATGACTATGACAATAAATTTCAAGTTTGCGCAAACGCAGTAGCCATCACACATCCAATTGTGATGAAATTCTTAGGTGATTATCTTGGAGTCAGCCCTCAAGTAAAATCCGAATTTGAGCGGAATCGGTCCATTAAATTGATACGGCGATGAAATTAATAGGGGACCGTCACGGGCCTAACCCGCACAA
>JAEMON010000006.1:6437184-6449140 GCA_030264115.1 Lygus lineolaris | reverse complement strand
TAGTTGTTTGAGAATCACCTTATGTGTCATTCCAGACGATATCTGACCAAGGAATCGAGATAAAAAATCCAAAAAAATTTTAAAATGTCAATAATATCAAAAGAAAGGTCAAGTTCGTTGGCTACGTAGAATTTTTGGAGTAGGTACTCCAAGTGTTCAAATTTTGAAAATTTAGGGTCAAAAATCGCTAAAAAATGCGTTTTTTGAGGTTGTTTGTTTAAATTACCATCTTAAACATAGGAACATATATGGTATATTCGGAATCAGCGTGAAATTTCCTATAAGAATCACCCACCAAATCGGTTAAAATTATTCTTTGAAAATTCGCTCATCAACTCATGCTGCATGAATGGGACTTTTTTTTTCAAGTTCAAAATGAAAAAGCTGCAGTTTCTCAAAAAGTACTTAATTCTTGTGACATTCCTTTTTCTTTCCCCTTACCCTTTACATATTGAATTATTGATTGTGTAAGTGCGAAATAGAAGTTGCGTAAATAATGAGGTATGGTCCAATAATTCATTACTTCCAATGAAATATTAGTTATTACTATTATGACGTTCAATATTTATTTATTTAGTTCAATAGTTTCTGAAATATCCTGACCTATCCATGTTAGTCATTCGTACATGATGACACCGAGATGATCAGACTTAAAACGTTTCCTTACCCACACTTGAAGTTCAAAGCGTAAACTCGTATAAGCCTCGTCTGAATAAACGGGTGAGAGTCATTATGTAAATGCCGGTCGTTCTCACAACGGTAACGAGATTTTTATTGCTCCCTCATGATGTCATCACTGCGAATACTTATTGCCGACGAACTTGGAGATTCCCATTGTTCGCTGAGATCCCTCCGTATCAGAAAGTGTTATGTGCAAAGGTTTTGAATATCATCTAAGGCTTCATAGGTACCTACTACTTTACAATAATCAGGTACAAAAGTCATGAGTAGATAAGCAGACATAGTAAGGAAATATCACTTACAAACCACCATATACCCACCTATGTGCTTAAAAAACAACGACAGTTGAGAAACAAAAGAGAAAATAATGGAATTTATTCTTCTTGGAATCATGATTTCTCTCCTTCTTCTTTGGAATTCAGTCCAAGGATCATCTTGATACATTGATTTAATATTAAGGAGAACACAATAGTCAATTAGGTACTATTGAATTATAATCACCGCATTAACATAAGAAGCACATTATAAGTTACAAAGCTCCATCTATGTAGTTACCTTCACAAAGTTCAATATTAGGTATATATTGAACTTCGTGAAGTTACATATGTACTTAAATACAGCTTTCAACTCCTTAGCTTCGGCTCAAGGATGGCTTGCGCATATTCAGAGGCTATACCATCGACCCCTATAAGTTGGTTGGATCTGATTGGTGGCAAACTTGATTTTAGTGTACCTACAGTTTTTAGCAAGTTACCATGTTTCACCTACTTTCATTAGTTTGCCTCGGGTTTTTTTGTTTTTAGCATGATATAATAATTGTTACCTACTACTGTAATTATTCCTGCTCGACTCAAAACTGAAACACTGTAGGTGGTTGCCAATTCATAGTGATTTTATGACTATTCATGATGTACACTTTTTAGCATACATTCTGGTATTTAGGACTTTTGAAGCCTTTTTACACACTGATGCCAGTTTTTACATTTTTTTATATTGAAGGTATATGTTCCTGTTAACAAGCTTTTAAGTCGTCAAGACTGCATGTTACCAAGATGAGATATTGAAGCTATGAGATGAGATACTTTAATATATAGTAAAATATTGCTTATTTTGAAATTGGATGATTTTTCCACTAATAAATTACACATTTTTCGATTTGCAATGTTGTTTTCCTGAGAATTTTCTGGCTTTACGTTCTGATTAAAATGAGTACTGGATCACTTTTACTGGGCCTAAAAGGCGAAAAACGATACTGTGCTCAACTGACCCCACCTCGCATGGTCTAATGAGTACACTTTAAAATGCAAATACATTTCTTTGTGATCATGTTAGAGCTTCCAACTAGCTATTATTAAAAACTAGAGATCAAGAGGTTTCATATGGTATATTTGATTCAATCTTTAAGAAATCTTAAATTGGTGAAAAGTAGAAAAAACCTCAAATTTGTACTGGAGTGACCCCATCTAACGGTATGTTTCTGGCAACTATTCGCGGACAACAGACAGACATGACGGTACAGAAATTGTTTAGGCCTGTCAAAAACATGGAATAGGTACCTATGAATTGAAATTTTGATTCTGTACGTTTCCCACTTTCCAAAGTGAACTATCTTAGCCCTAAAAATATCTTGGTGGACTCGGCAGCAAAATCCAGATTAGGTTTATTATCATATTATAATATGATTCAGCACATCCATCTCAATTATTAATATAATATGCCTACTTATAGCTTTTACCAATCAAATTCATCGTATACCCAATAAAATTCAACACATTCCCAATAAAATTCAACACTTTCTCAAACAAATTGACTGGAAAATTGTTGAATTTGATTGGGAAATCTTCACTTTTCCCGAATTTTGCACATTTTTGGGCTCCTTTCACATATTAAAAAATATGGCTGACAGGTTTTTTTTAAATTCCCGAATGGTAATGTAATCCTTGTTGACAATCACGAGACACGTAAATATTTTTATTTATTTTTTGGGTATCTGGTTAAATTTACCTATTTGAGGAACAGATTCTTTCATCGCTGTAATATATTGGAAGACTCAAGATTTTAAACTGAAGTAGTGTTCTTAGTGTTCTATACAGTGTTCTTGCATCTGGGTGATTCTCTATTTTGTTGTCACTTTTCAACTTTTTTTTTTTAGAAAAAAAAATACGGTTTTCCTAGGTTGAAACATTTTTTTTAATAATGTACATAAGGCCTTCACAAGCCCCCTTAAAAAGATCATCATAGATATTGCTACTTTTGGAGGAATTTAAATTTATGCAAAATTGTAAAAATGAGGGACTGAGATCAGGTGGAAGGACTGAGGAAAATATGGAATGAATTACTCCAGTCACATGCCAAACTTCCATAAGTCATATGGACTCATTATTATAAACATATAAAACAAATATTAAATCTAACTTTGTGGCTAGAAATCAAAAAATCGTAATGTTCTCTCGCAGTTTTTGCTCAAGTCCTCATGTCAATTCAGTCCCTCACTCTATAATAAATGAGGGACTGAGATCAGGTGAGGGACTGAAGAAAATATGGAATGAATTACTCCAATCACGTGCCAAACTTCCATAAGTCATGAGGACTCAATATTATAAACTTATAAAACAAATATGTAATCTAATTTTGTGGCTAGAGATAAAAAAAACGTAATATCCTCTCGCAGTTCCCCTCAGTCCCTCATGTCACCTCACTCCCTCACTCAGTAATAAATGAGGGCCTGAGGTTTTGGACGTTATGTTTGACTGAAAGCAAATCACCCATCTATATTACGTGGAGTTGACAGTCCTTCTGGCGCAAAAACAAAGTTGACCCTCCTCTACACTTCTGGTTACAGGTACCTCATTGCACCTTTGGAAAAGTAGTTCAGACCAAAATTTACGACCTGGTTCATTGAGGTTCAACGTATCCCTTCGAGGCTCAACCTCTGCCCCACATAAGATTTTATAGCTTACGCGAGCGCGAGCAGGTTTACTGTCGGAGTTCTTAAACTTTCAATTGCTTCTGCACGAACAGAAATTTATCGTCGTATTGATAAACAAGGGATAGTGAAAGGACGTCTTGTACATCGGAGGGTAGTTGTAAATTTAAAGATTATACGTTTTTAGCATACTAAGGTATTTTCATTTCGCTCTTTTCAAGATCTACCTGGTTCTGAAAATTGAGAGGAGACCTGGTGGAGGAATTTATTAGTATAAATAATAGGTTTTACATGACAAATTTTGAAAAATTCTACCTAGGTCGGTATCTACAAGGATAGTTCTGGAGCAGTTATCACACCAGAAGATGTTGAGAAAGTAATCCAGTATTTGGAACTGGGAGGCCATATTGTTAACAAAATATTTGGCAACTTGTTTTGTGTTTTGCCTCAGCATATATATGTTATTTGTGTTGCGCAAGTTCCTTCTTGAGGGTAATTTCATGTCAAATAATATATATGTCTTTCTATTATATTTTATATTAAAACTAGCTGTATTACCAATTTGTAGCTCAGGATAGTTTAGTGATCAGTTAGAATTTATATCTACGTTATTCGAACAAAACGTCTTATTGTGCATGTAACATGGATTTTTACATCGTCCACATTGCAATTCAAACCAGATTATGTGGTCTAGGGTAAGCCATGGGGTACATATAAAGAACTTCTAACGATCAAAAATGTTGATGAGTTTTGTGAAATTGGACATCCAAACATTTTAATAATTCACAAATCCTTAAACGACTTCTCTGATTACGACGTTATTCATTACGATTTATGAATCAGCAAATATCTACTATCACAATTATTTTTGAGCAGTTTTAGGCACATGGTTCGTGAGGATTGGCGGTTTGTCAGTTTTCACGTTTGCGCATGCGTCACTACTACGAATATTTTGATTGCTGCGAAACTGTCCATGAGACTATCTAGGACCCAATCCTGAAACTCAACCATTTACCACCTCACGTCCGAATTTAAGCGATTTCGGACGCACTCTTCTTAGTCGACGGTTTTCAATTTAGCGCATGCGCATGCAAGACTACCACTGATCCGATCGCGACGAAATTCATTGTCAGTAACTGCTGTACGTAAATCTTTCTTTTAGCGAATTTTCGAAGAAAATGAAGCTATTGCAATGGCTTCAAAATTTTTGTAATGCAAATTTTTGACAATTTTCTTCATGGAAATCCGTTTCAGACCATTCTAATACGATTCCTGAAATTTAACACTTATATGTATATATATATTTATTTATTTATTCATTTGTTTATTTATACATATATATGTGTCACTCCAGACGATATCTGCCCGTGGGATCGAGATAAAAAATCCATAAAAAATTTAAAATGTCAATAATATCAAAAGTAAGGATGAGTTCGTTGGCCAGAATTTTTGGAGTACTCCAAGGGGTCAAATTTTGAAAATTTAGTTTCAAAAATCGCTAAAAAACGTGTTTTTGAGGTTTTTGGTGTGAATTACTATCTTAAACATAGGAACATATGGTATATTCGGAATCAGCGTGAAATTTCCTATAAGAATCACTTACCAAATCGGTTAAAATTATTCTTTGAAAATTCGCTCACCAACTCATGCTGCATGAATGGAACTTTTATCTGTTGGGCCTTAAACAGCCTGAGAACTGGGTCTCTGGGTTTTGCAACCATCCAGTCCCAACTCAACATCTTTTTTCAGTCAATTCACCAGTCAACTTTGACGACTTAGCCCCGTGGGAGAGTCAGTTGTATTAATACACAATTTGTTCGTTCTCTTTTTGTTCGCAGAAGAATGGGTGACTAGGAAGAAGGTGGAAGTAGTGACGAAGCGGCAGATCGCCACCAGAGTACAAAGGGAGGTGCTGCTCGAAGACGGGAAGGTCGTCCAGGACACAGGACCCAAAGTCACGACCACCACTACTGAGGACACCCAGAAGAATGAGTCCGAAAACACCGAGGTCAGTATAATGAATCAGTACCTATGTATAGTAGTTGTTATATATCTAAGAGACACAATTTTATTGACTGTCCACGGAAAATCAAGCTACTAGCTACTAACTGAATACCAAAATGCTTGAAATCCTTGCCTTAAAGCTTGTAGGCCTTGAAATGCTTGCATGAAAACTTCCTCGAAGAAAAATTCGTTTTATATTATTCTAATAGGTAGGTTCATACCTACTTTGCATGTTCTTATACGCCTCCTCAGAATACGTCCGACTACAAACGAATTGATCTGAATTGTGCCAAAATATCGAAAATATCTTTTTAAAGTTCCAGTTTTGGCGCATGAGCAAATTTCTAAAAACGTACCTCCATAATATATCATCGCTTTGTAGTATCAAGGTGGTATTTATCGACAATTGTATTGTTAGGTAGGTAGGTATTGTTATGTAGTGATGTTTTCAATATTAAAATTTTTCCCTGAGAAAGTTCTAAAATTACTTATGTTACAACTCATTCATCTTTTTTTCAGTCCCTACTTTACCATTATTGGTGATTTGGTCTGAATTTCAATTTTATTTTTTGTTCCTAAGGCCATATATGTTACGAAAAACATCAGGGTCTGATTCCTAACTACTATGGAATGGTTCTGTGTGGAGAACGTATAAAAAAGAACCCTGAATCTTAACCCATTATAATTAATTGTGATAGAGATTAGATAGTGATGGAATTCATTGTGTCCTTTTCGTTGTATTGTTAAATCTCATAAATTATCGTTCAACATGTGAATGTGGATAGCAAGGAAGTTATCTTTGATTTCAATTCTTGTCGGAATTTCGCTGAAAAAGAAAAGATCCAAGTTCATTTATGGCTTACTTATGAGTTCAATGTGTTAATTTTTCAGAAAAATATTAAACTAATGCAAAATAATCTGAAATTGAAAGAAAACTATTTTTAATTTTTCCAGTCACAAATCATGCCGCTCTATAAGCTTACGCTTACAGTATACATACTTCAAATCGTAGAATCGTATAATCCATCCTTTTTTATTGTAAAGAAAGAAGCAAGCCTTTCTACTCGGTGTGTAAAATTATTCTGAATATTCGTTTAACTACTCGTAGTTTAGTACGGGGTTGAGATCACCGGTAGATGCACTTGAATCATCATATAGGAACCCGCCATAATTTGGACAGACAGGCCTGGAATGATAGACAAATTATGCGACAAAAAAAAACACAAAAAAAACCACTTGTTATCTTCAAGAAATTCTATTAATATTTTAAATGGTGAATTGAAATGAAAAATTATAGTTATTTCGATCACAAAACCTTCCAGGTACGCCCGAAGTGTTCATATTGAATACTTATAGCGAAAATGTGAAATAAAGTTGTATAAAATAATAATTGTTCTAGTTTTGAGTCATGGCGAAGCTTGACAGGGAACCTACAAGCAAAACCAGCGTTGCGTTCTCGTATTGCGGGACAGCTTCACGTCTCTCGCAGGCGTATCAACCTCGGTGCTAAAATCTTCATTGGCCTCAACATAGTTTGATCTTAACCTTTGAGCTTCTCGGTCTCTGATGATTAAGTAATAATGTAGGGTGATTACTCAAAAAATATGATTGATCAACACCCAACCATTCAATACATAATGGGTAAGTTGTCATTAGGAGGTTGTGGGTTCAAGCCCCACCCATTTTCACAGTCAAAATTTAACACAATAAATAGACATGAAATTCAGTAAAGTAATATCAAGTGAAAATTGCACTCTTATTTCGGCATTCCAAAGAAATAAAAAATAAGAGATATTCTTTATTTTTACAATAAAAATCGGCATTAAAATTAAAATAAAGTTTTAGTAAGTATTAATTTCCGATCAATATTTTTATGGAATCAAAAATGAGAGTTACTTGGTGATTTTTATTTTTCTAGTCAGAGAATAAGAGTTGTTTCGCTTGTTATTTCTTTGATTAAAAATAATAAGTTTTTTTTTTTATTCAAAAAAATAAGAGTTAAGTAACTATTTCTTGATTTTTATTTTTTGAATCAAGAAATAGAAATCATTCCGATTTTAGCGGTGCATTAGTTGTAATGACAGCGTAGGTATGTGTGAGGCTTCTAGATCAGTGAAATACCTGCATAAAAGTTCCAGTCACGCAGCATGTGTTAACGAGCAAATTTTCGAATAGTCATTATCAAACTGATTTTCAGGGATTTTTGAACTATGGAAATTTGGCGCTGATTCCAAACGTATAATAAATTTCTCTTTTTTACATGACAATTTTCAACAAAAACCGCAAAAACAGGTTTTTAGTGATTGTTGATGAAAATAGCGTTAATTAGCAGTTTTCGGTGCAGGAACATCAGGATTAAATTGCCTTCAAAGCTATAGGTTTCTGAATAATTTTCTAAGAAAAATGACTATTCTAGCCTACTGTGTATCGTGAGTAGATATCATGGAATGCTGATTGAACAGATCTGTCCGCCAACATATACCTAAATACACCTATAAATATAGGAAAAATCAAATTTGCCTTTAATTTCCTGATTCGAAAAAATAAAAATCATTGACTAACTCTTATTTTCTGATCCAAATAATTAAAATAAAAAAATAACTGTTATTTTTCGCATCGTAAAATAAGAATCACTAAATAACTCTTAATCCTGATCTTTGAAATATAAGTTGAAAATAATTCTTATTTATGATTTTTACTATTGTTTTCATTTAATGTACTCAGAATTGAATCTAAGTCGAACTAGGGTGGGAGACGGATCAGAAATATAGTTTTGAGCATGTTTTTATGATTTTCCACAAAAAATCAGATCATGACTTTTTCGAGCTCTGAGATGAAAATAAGGTTAATTTCAACCGCTGAGTGCAATTGATAATTATTAATACAAATTACGTAAAAATACTTAATTAGGTGATTATTTGTTTCAAAAAAACATTAAAATTGCAAATTAATGGTGTAGAATCTACAGAAGCATGTTTGGACTTGAACTTGATCAGGATGTCGTTCGTGTTAGATTGTGTATAATGCGTCAAATAAAATCAGTTTAAAATATATAAAATCTTGCATGATCAACGGATTTAACAATCTAGAAGACAACAGGTACAAACAACAGGTAACAGGTAGCTCAATTGACCTAGATTGTCAAATCCGTTGATCATACAAGATTTTATGCATTTTAAACGTTTGAAACATGCCCTAATTTAAATATTTGTAACTACTCAAATTTGCCATTCTTAAAGAATCCAAGCATTAAACACTAATAGACGAAAATGTGAATAATTTTTACCTACGTAAGACAGGAAAATGCTCATAACCTGCAGGAAACTAACCACCAAAAATAGAAATAAAAGATAATTTGGAGGATTTAAATGAACTAAAGTTCACTTTAATGTGACACTAAAGTTCACATAATGTGAACTATATACATTGTTCACTATAATAGTTCAATGGAATAATTGGTTCATAATTATTAGTTTTGCAGTCCTCTCCTTCCACAGTTCTTGACAAGTTTTGCTGACCTGCAAAAGGATTGGGGATTAATTATTCTTTTTAAACTACCTAAAATTCGTCACAGTTCCCATCACTCTTGTCTTTCGAGTCCAGGTGTACAAATTTTGTGGGTTGGCCGATATTGTTTGACTATACCTATAAAGTAGGTACACCTACGTATAAAGATCCAATGGCGGTACGATGAACACAGCCTTTGAGAAAACGGGTTTTGTAACGGCGAGAGTATTGAACCAACCTGTTGGATTTCTCCCGTACGACTTTAATTGGGTGCCGATTTCAAGATCACGATTCTTGCCCTAAAAGTTGCCGATAGTTTCCACATTGGTGACCTTTTAACGTTTTGTTTCGGCCCATTGTATCACTCTTAGGAGTAATTGACCGTTTTACAGCATATAAATCATGGCATATTGAATTCGTTTATGTGATTTGCTGTTTGTGTTATCCAAAAGGTGACTGAACAATCAAATGGTAGAAAGATTGTTGCCATATTGAAATAATTTATAATTTTTGTTAATTGTAAATTACTCTTGAAACTAATTTCTTATAATTTTCAAAGCGCAAACGACTCTATATGTGCCTAATTTAAAAGAAAAAACCTGAAAATATTAGGTATCATGCTCCATAAACTTTTCCCTATAGAGGGAAGAATTCAACTTTTACTGTCTTCATTTTCATACTTTTCAAGGAAGCAAGTAAGTAAAGATGAGCGAATGAAGATGAAGATGAGCGAATTATTGGAAACGATCCAACTGCAACTTTCCGCTCAAATTGGCGAATTCGTCACTGAAGATTTGCACGGACCTTCCCTCCCATACTGGATGCATCAAAAACTGAATCCTTTGGCATTATTATTTTGATTTCATTTTCCAATCACACAATCACACGATCAAAGATTGGGTGTTCGAAAATGAATGATGAGATGTGATGATACAGATCTACATTTTTAGGAAAATCTCTATACTGAGCCTCTTTCTTGAGCCATCCTTCAGCGTAGGTACCTACTTAATCTTTTATGCCATTACTAGATTTGCGTAGGTTTGCCTAAAAAAAAGTGCCTGTGTTTTTTTTTTTTTTTTGCTACTGTTGGAACTACAAGGGATTTATTGCAATTATATTTTGAGTAGATACTTACTGTAGAACGGAGCAGCTTGTCTCGTCATTAGGTACCTATGTATCCTGAAGTTGCTATTTAGTGGTGAAAATATTACCCAGTTGATTGGTTGGTGTAGGTACTCTGCGTTGGGTGTGGCGCTGTAATCACATAAATATGACGCCTATACAGAGTCTTCTAAATGCCTCTCTGTTTGTTTGTGCGTCAATCACGCTCAAAAGGCTAGACCTATATATGTAGTAGGCACAAACTACTACTATGTAGTAGACAAACTCTATGTAGTAGGCACAGGTGTCTATTACACACCAGGTTTGCGCAATCCTGGGGAGTGACGGAGGACAAACTCGTCGAGACATAGCTTTTCCCAATAAAATTCAACATTTTCCCAATCAGACTCCACATTTTCCCAATCAAATTCAAAATTTTCCCCAATCAAATTCAACATTCATACAATTACGATGATTGGAAAAATGTTGAATTTGATTGGGAAAGTGTTAAATTTGATTGGGAAAATGTTGAATTTGATGGGGAAAACGTTGAATTTGATGGGGAAAATGTTGAATGTTGAAATCTCGTCGAGTTTGTCCTCCTCCATTCCCCAGGATTGCGCAAACGATGTCACAGACACCATGTACCTACCTACTACTATTGACTACGTTGTTGTTCTACTTCATTGAATTTTTCTGTTCGTTTTTCCTTGAATTATGCTAGGTAGTCGAATTTTTTCGCTCACTCTGCAAAATCTTTCTATACAAAGTTTGCAAACCAACAAAAAAAGGTTTAATTAAATTTGAAAAAGGTCTAATTGAAAGTGGAAAAGTTTTAATTGAATTTGAAAAAGGTTTAATTCAATTGGAAAAGTTTTAATTAATTTGGAATTTTTTTTTAATTCAATTGAAAAATACTATAATATAACCAATGTCCATTTGCAGCATCACGATCTCGGCGACGGCTCAACGGAGAACTGGGTGGCTTCGGGAGATCCGGGAGTTGTCACGGAGATTCGAGAGAAAAAGGTGACGACGAGGGAGCAGACTAACGAAACTTTGGAGACTGAAGACATCAAGCACCTTGGCGACATTTCTGATGAGGTTAGTTAAAAAATATATGGACAAAGTTAGTTAGTGTGTTGGATTTTCCGAGAGGTCAAATAAGGTAAACAGTTGATAACACTGAAAGTTGGTTTTGAATACGAACCCAAGACTAGATACCTGGATCGAAAGATAGAATAGATTGAATAATCTGGTTGCCCCTGTAGAACATAAACAAGAAGTAAAGAACATAAGTACAAAAGTAAACATTAAGTAAAAACAAAGTGTTAACTTTTGGTTGTCAGCCATAACTATAGGAAATCCTGGGGCAAATTCAGAAGCAAGGTCTGCAAAGGAACTGTTGAGATCAACATAATGTGTAGAGGAATACATTATTCAATTCGGTATCCCCACGAGTTCTTAACCGGGACATTAATCTTGGAGTGAATATAATAATATACAGTGTCCCATGATGTATATACCTAATGTATAACAATGTACAGGGTGTCCCAGATAACGAAGACCACTCCCTTAACTTCCTTTATAAATGAGTTGGAGGAAAATTCCGAATGGTAACCCCCCCTTATTTTTTTTCTGTAGATCTCAAATACGACATTTTTGCGCACTTGCGCATGCGCAAAACGTGCGCAGTCCGCACTATTTTTGTTATTTGAAATGGGAACCCCCATTTTT
>JAEMON010000006.1:6408896-6427805 GCA_030264115.1 Lygus lineolaris | reverse complement strand
GGCAAGAAGTGACTGAATAACAGGAAACAAAGGGACAGGTGAACAAAAACTGGTTTCAGTTTTTTCCTCCTCCCGAGAAATTGGGATTTGGTTCATAGGGCGTGTTGCTTCTTAAGCGACGAAATAATATGTGAAGCATGAATTAATTCAAATTCAGAATCACAAAAAAAGCATGATGTGAATTAATTCACAACCTTATTTATAAATTAAAAAGGGGCCCAACTCTGCCTATAGCCACAGGTGATAATTGTTCGTTTGATGACATTCTGATTACCTACCTTGGACAAGGTACAACATGGCTCTACCGAAGTGTGGGTCCTATATTCCTTATTTTGCATGTGTTTGTTAGTAGCAGGATTGCCAGATTGGCATCCTTCCTTTTTTTGGGGTTTTCCCCTCATTTTGCCCCCAAGCAATGGCTTTTGATTTTGAAAACTAACCACCTCCATAATATTTCCTTTCACTAACCCATTTCTGTAATCCAAGTGCATGCGAAATATTTTGATCCGCGCGCCGGAAAAAACCTCAGAAGGATTCGAGTCCCCTCAAAAACAATGAAAACAACCAAACGGTTTCTCCATGTTGAGCAAACGAAATCTCGATAAAAAGCCATCTCTCAAATCCACGTCGCGCACACAATAGTTTTGCGCAACAGTCGAGAAAAGGGAGAGAGAAAAAATTAAAAATAAAAGGCAGGAAAACGGGGCACGTTCTATTCCGTGGAACTATATCAGATTATTCGTCTATCCTTTCACGATCTGAGTCCCTTCAAGGCGGAACAGATTTTGCTTACCCTTGTAAGTTGCAGGTTACGCCGATCGTTCTGGTTGGAGAGAAAAAAAAATTTTCGGAGATTGCGCAATGGAGGGTAACCTCGGCTTGGGTGTTTTGCGGTCAGTTTTCGATCGGTTTGAGCTGATTCGAAGTTCGATGGGTTTCCGAGGTTGAGAGGAAAGGAGTTTGGGAGACTTTCATCGGCGTGATCCGGTGTTTTACTTGCCGGTTACGGGATACTGTGGGGCGGTAATAGTATCAGAAGTGGTTCGTCATGCGTCGTTAAAATTAATGATGTGTTTGCGAAGTCAGCTCATCTCGATACCTTGATTTGGTAGAGAGAATGCTGAAGTTTATCAAAGTGAAAGGGTTTGTTAGAATTATCAAATTTTTCACATTTTTCTTGGTTAATTTTCGACCGATTTCAACGAGGTTTGTGGTAATCAGGGGCGAGGCGTGACTTTTTTTCCGAATCATCGCAAGTTTATGACATGGACATGACTATTGGCTGGGCTACGTGAGTACGAAAATTCCTACTATGTATAATGTAAAAATGCAACGGTTTCACGTCGTTTACAATCAAATGTATCTCGGAGATTAATAACCCTAATTACGAGTAATTAAATGAAATTCGTAAAAACTGCAGGTTTATTCATCGGACAATATCACAAAAATATGTTAATAGAAACGACGAGCTTATTTTGCATCTATCGTTTGAAATATGCATTGAAAATCAAATAGACTTATCCATGCCAAGATTTTTTTCCGTGTTATAGTAAAAATATGATCTTAAAAATGTTAGTAAAAATTTTTGATTTTTGGAAAGGGCAAATCACCAACCATTTTCTTCAAATTTTTAAGATCAAATTTATGACGCGTGTGGCAGTGCCTACGATTAATAAAAAACGGATTTAATACCAAATTTTCTGAAAATCCAAAACGCACCAATGATTTCTCCATAAAATTCTTCTTTTATTAAGGATTTAAACTCTCCGTAAAATTCTTCTTTCATTCAGGATGTATACCTACCGACCTTCGACTCACCGAACCCTTCCCTTTGTAGGAAGTACCTACTCGAGTACATGGATATGCCTCATTGGTGTTGGTGAAAACACGTGATTTTAGGCGGAAACGAGGCTTCACACTATACTTTACTCACCCGTAAAAACCTGAAAATGGCCATTTTTGCGGATTTTAACGCTGATTTTGTCCCTCAATATAATTTTGTGGAGATGAGGGGTATTGGAACGTGTTTGAACTTGTTAGAAGAGTAAGCCCTGTTAAGTTCATCAAAATCGTTGGAGCAGTATGGGAGAAAAGCTAAAAATTACGTTTTTCACGTATTTTGGAATATTTTCTCCCCATAATAATTGACCTGGAGGGCTGAAATTCTTAGGGTCTCATCCTCAGACATGTAAACCAATCCTCGTAATTTTGTCATCATTTTCGTAGGGGCCGCAATCGTGTTCATCCACACATACATACATACGTACATACATATGGACTTACATGCACTTTTCCAAAACGTGGAGAAAATTGAGCAGATGTCGATTATCACCAGTTAAAGGTGGTTTTTCAGAAATTGGGTTTTCCGCTGATCGCAATACTTTCCTTTCACTTTCAGGTGGGTTGAGGAAAGTAAAAAAGTTGCGCTAATCGTTATTAGAATTTGGAATTACTGCTATATGTTTTCAAGTTTTCTTGTTTATCTCCATTGTACACACCTCCATTGTCCACTCCATTCTGTCGATGGGAAAAGTAGATTTCTTGGTCGATATTAAACGCCTGCTCATTCATCATGTTCTCCGTTAGGTTAGTATTTCAAATTGTTCTTTACCCAAGAATTGATTTTGTTTGAAGTGGCAAAACATCCTATGTGATGTCTGACCTGTGATTTACCACTTGAAGTTTATTCGGTTTTGCTCATCCAGAAAGCGGATCATTCTACATCAACTGGTGTATGGTTTCTGTCAAAATCGGTCGTAATTCACTAGCGACTGGAGGTTGATGAACTTTGAAAGTCCAATTCAACGCCTGCCCCGTAAATTCCTGATCCTATAGTCTACTAGGAACAATCGCAATATCCCTGACGTGAACTACCTTCTGTTTTACTGGAGCGTCTGAAGCGCTTTTATGGCTTTTCATTGTTACCCAGCATTCCGCACTGAAAGGTTCCATGGTGAGGTAACGGTTCTTGAAGGATTCGAAATCCGTTAGTAGGAGGACCCATTACTTTATGTTCCTAATATCTAACAACTTGTATAGGCTTTCCAACTCAAATTAAACATTTTCCAAACCAAATTAGGAATTTTCAAAACCAAATTAAGAGTCTGAATTCGGTTTAAACATGCCCCATTTGGTTTGACGAATTCCTAATTTGACTAAGAACACCCTTAACCGTTATACGGAGATAGGGAGTGGAGAAAAATAAGGAAACTTGCACCATATTTACACTGTTGTGCATGATTCTCTCTAGCACTCTCAACATTTGAATCATCCCCACTCTTCTATATGTATATTAATTGATCGGCGCAGTGTTGTATATAAATAGCATCATAGCACGTGAAAATACCAATGTGTACAAATTTAATTATTTCAGTTTGGTATACTTAGTTACCTCGAATCCAAGGCGAATTTAGTTACTTCTTCATTGAAATGTCTACTTGCATTAGAAATTAAGAGTTTCTATGCAATATTACAAGAATAACGCAACAGCATCCGAATAATTCTACATCAAAATGATTGTTGAATTATCATTAACAATTAAATGAACAAAGTTCGTTCAGAATGCCTATGTTTATATCAACCACAAAGTAAACTCCTAATTCTTCAACGAATTCAATCACCGATCCAATCGCAATGAAATCATCTCGAGGCCAGCTCTGAACCGCCCTCCAAATTTGAGCAAAGTCGGACCAGTAGATCGTTTTAAATTAATACTTCGGGAAATTCACGTTCACGCATGCGCACACGCAACCATTGGTCCAACGGGGGTGAAATTTGTACGGTATCGTCTGGGGGCTAACCCACTCAACCCCTGAAAATGTTATCAAAATTGGACTGTAGGCGAGTCTAGTTTTGATGTCCCGACAGACAGGTTGAAATTGGAGGAAATTGTTAGGAGAGCTTTGAAACAGAAAGCGCAAGTATAGGTAGGTAGGGCACAATTATTTTACTTCTTGTACGAATATAAGGCTCCTCTACCTTCGGTAGTGAGGAAGCAATAATGCTCAAAAATCTAGTCCTTTTTGGAGATGTGAATATTCATCGTATTTTCATAAAAATCCAGTACATCACCTACCTACATCAAGTAGTACTCCAGAACCAACGAAAGGCATGGAGCTTTTGATATCGATCATATAATGTGCATGTCTATCGTTCGGATTTTGTTTGTTTCGCATACGGTTCTTGGTAATTTGACGATTCCTTATCGTGTTATTTGCCCTTATGCTCTTTCAGGTAGGTGTAGAAACACGAATATGAGATTCCTCCTTTTCAAATAATATTCAAATTATATTAATTATGAGATGCTCCACGAATATGAGATCCTCCATTTCAAAACTATAAATCTACTCGTATCATCAATAAGGCTCAACCATCCTGATATTTCTTAACTCCTAATCAAAACATCAGAATGCCTTGTCAGGGGTTGCTATTATTGATTCCTCAAACCTCAGTTCAGACATAATCGCGATGACCCAATCTTCGGAGGATGTTGACAGAATTCGACTCGTCCGCTACGTGTTCCCGAAGAGTCTTTTTGAAGCGTGAGAGCGGCTTTTTTGTGTTTCTCGGATATGTCGATTCGATGATGCATGAACGGGAATCTGATAAGCCATTCGTTACGCAAGGGACGATCCGCTCTCGCAACGAGTTAGGTATTTCCCAATTCGGAATCTGCCAATAGGGTGTAAGCATCGGTCGGAAATTTTCATTTTCGACATCAAAATCGGGTTCAGCGCTCTCAAAAACCCCCATTTGTCAATTTTTAACACAACATTCCGTTTGGTTAAGCCTGAAAATAGCTGGGAAGAGGCGCGTGTCGTCAGAATTATTAATTTAAATACCATTTTCCGATCACAGGAAACCCCTCATTTTGCACCTCTTTGGAAAGCTCTCACTGAGATCTATTAATTTGGAAAGATAAAAATAACCATGCAAACACCCTATTATTTCACCACACATTGTTTTTAGTGAAATGTATGTTCGTATGTGAGGCTCGATAAGGTTGGAATATTATCGGATCTGTTCTTCATTTTCAATCATTTCGCACACTTATGGTTAAAAATCTACTAATTTCCTCATTTTCTACATTGATGGGTACGGATTTGACGAAAAACTTTATCTTGAAGATGAAGAATCAGAAGATGTTGTTCAGACTCACTCTTAAGAATAATGAAATTTCGGTTAATCCTGATGGTGAATTGTAAATCTTGTACATCCCTGTGCTTCGCATGCGAAAACATGGCAGAGCACCATGTTTCCGTTCTTCGTTGTTTGAACTTTGAGTCAATTTTTGACTGGTACCTTGAGTCGGATTTTTCAAAACTTGCAGTCGAAATGTATTAATATCCTAGTAACTACGTTTTTTCCTGGAAAATATCGGAAAGCCTGGAAGAATTTCCTCCATTCATGTTTGCCTTGTATCGTCTAACTGTGTTGATCAGGATATAACTTTCATTTTTCATTCAACCGTAATATAATTAAAGTTGGATATTTTAAAACGTGGAAACGATGACTCAAGATAGAAGCACACAGCAATGGCAGAGCAATCCACCATTTTTCCATACTTCGTTGTTTGAACTTTAAGCCAATTTTTGTCTGGTACCTTGAGTCAGATTTTTCAAAACTTGCAGTCGAAATGGATTAATATCCTACTAACTACGAATTTTCCTGGAGAATATCGGAAAGCCTGGAAGAATTTCCTCCATTCATGTTTGCCTTGTATCATCTAACTGTGTTGATCAGGATATAACTTTCATTTTTCATTCAACCATAATATAATTGAATTTGGATATTTTAAAACTTGGAAACGATGACTCAAGATAGAAGCACACAAACACTTGATGACCCAAGTGTTTGTGTGCTTCTATCTTGAGTCATCGTTGCGAATTACAAAATGACTCTCAATCGCTCTGAAAATTAACTTCAAAAATAATAAATTCCTCTTAAAAATGGCCTCTCACACTGTTGGCTTACCTATTTTAAACCAGTAGTTGAATGCCTTCTGTCTGTTTTGGATGTTTTCCGTATTCGATTTATAGTACCCGTAATCAGGAAGAGCATTTTTCTAAAAACATTAACATACCAATCGAGTTTAGTCGAGTTTCCAGAAATGATAACAGTCGTGATTCACATCATGCCAAGTCTCAGGCAAACCTCGTTTTTCTCGAAGACCGAAAACCATCAACCTGCTTGTCAACCGGTGATTCATTCCTTTCGAAGTCCTCAAGATCGAGGAATCCAAACCCGAAGCCGCCCACCCTGCGGCTAGCAGGACCTGTTGTGGCCTCCATGGTGGGGGACTCCGCCCCAGGAGTCTTCTTCTGCCTCTCATTCGCTCTTGCGACTCGTACCAAGTACCTCGCGCTCGTTGTCCGGTTTGATAGTTGTGTGCTTCACCTCCTCCTTGTCCTGTCATAACAGTGTTGTTGCTGCCGATTTTTGACGAATTTTCAAGGATCTCTCTCCAAGGTATGTCTCACTCCTGTCCATCTCAGACATTGTATTTCGTGTAATTATATTGCTGGATCAAAAGACGTATAATTTACTATTATTGGTAAGGAATTCCAAGCTGAGGTCATAGGTCATTGCTGGACGATTATAGTTGCCTGCTGCCTCAACAATCAACTTTCCTGTGCCCTTTTTTCACCCCTTTCCCTGTAGCATGTTTGATTCACTCCCTCTTTGTCCTGCCATACAATGTTCTCATTGCTATGGTACGCTTTCCAAGCATCTTCAAAGTACGTCCGTCTGCTCTATTATTTTTGGATTTAATTCGACGAGAGGGATATAATATATATGATTCATAAATAAGTTATGGGGATTAGATCCCTATTCTTGTTATCAGATTCAAATCACATTCAAATCACAAATTTTATGGGCCCATGAGGCCTACGTGATGTAAATTTTGGCAAAATAAAGTTCTTCTTCTTCTTCTTACACAGATTCCAAGATACCTAGTTTGCTGAAAGCTTCTAGGTTTACATACCTACACCTAGATGTTGGATCCTATCCACTACACAAATCCTTTTGTTACTACTTCAACTTTCAACGATTGGATTCGTTGTTTAGCACCTTATTGTGTGCTATTCGTCCTTTTTGACTTGTCGAAACGGGGCTCTATAGAGGTCGATTTCGCAGTCCTGGATTTGCCTAATTCAATCTGGATTATTCTTGGATTATTTATAACAGGATGAAGGAAGGAACCCAAATAAGAGGAAGAAAGAATGTGACGAAATTACCCAAGTACCTACCTTAAGTAAAAATTCTATAATATAAAATTTATTAGTTTGAAAGCAATCAGTAATAATTAACTTAGACTTGGATGGGTTCGTTGTGGACACAACTTGATTGGTTGATATGCATGGGTTTATTGATATGTTGTATTTTTTGTCGTTCTTTTTTAATAGATGTGGAGGTGAAAGGCTATTGCAATATTTAAAATGAAGTTCATGGTGGCAGCATGAGTTGAGCGAATTTTCAAAGAATAATTTTAACCGATTTGGTGGGTGATTGTTATAGGAAATTTTACGCTGATTCCGAATATACCATATATTTTCCTATGTTTAAGATGGTAATTTACACAAAAAACGCGTTTTTAGCTATTTTTGACTCTAAATTTTGTAAATTTGAACCCTTGGAGTACTCCGAAAATTCCGGCCAACGAACTTATCCTTTCTTTTGATATTATTGACATTTTAACATTTTTTTTTGGATTTTTTATCTCGACCCCTTGGGCAGATAATATCGTCTGGAGTGACACAATTATAAATATATAAATAAATAATGTGAATACATACAACTATGGGTAGCTATGTATGTATATGTAAGATACATCTTATGAAAAGAGTAATTTTGTTTAAATTCCCAGCACAGAAGGAGCATTATATTACACGCATTGGGATGAATGAATGGATCAAGAAAAAGTCTAAAATTCGACTACGTTGAAAGCTCTTGAAATTGTAGGACTTTTTCAGTTGTCCACAAAGGTTTCCCACCATCAGTTCACTACACCCTCAGGATGTAGGTAGGTAGGTATATGACCTCAGAATTAATTGAGTGTCACATGAATTGATTTCTCATAGTTGTCTTCTTGATATTCATGACTTCGGTTCTCACTATAACTTATCATATCCCAACACTACATGGTAAAATGTGAGTTCACCGTTCCACGAGAATCGCTGTTACCATTACTAAGGATGGTCAATCTGAGTCGTGAGTCGTTCTTTCTTCTGTTTGTTTTCTCTGGTGATGAAACTTAGGAATGGGAAAAGAAATGAGAAGTGAACTCGTGACTGCAGGGGTCATTACGCACGTTCCGTTGTATCACTGTTTGTTTTAACCTTTGTAACATCTGCAGTAACCCTTGTCTTGTAACTCCTGAAGCAGTTTCTGTTTCTACACTCCTATCATTTGTCAGATACTCTTTGTGGTTCTTTGCACCATCCAGCGAGTACACCTTCGGCAATAACTAAAACAGTCAATCAATCTACTAACTGCTCAATCGCTTATTTTCATAAATACCTATTATAATTGAGGAGGTCCGTGCAAGAAGGGCACATAAATGACTAAGCTGAGTTTTGAGAAAATGTTTCCCAAAGGCTTGCAACGCTCCCTCCCAATTACCTATAAGCCATTTTCAGTCAAAACCTTTTCCCCCCACCTTCATCACTATTCTTTTAGAACTATCTTCTAGCCTGTTGACGACAAATCAATAAGAGCAAAGAAAAATAGCTAAATTTTAAGAGGGTTTCTAGGCTTTTTTTGTAGGGAACACAAAATGCCCTCTCTACCTGTTCTCTGCAAGGAGGGCATACGATTTTTAAACAAGAAAACTCGTACGAAACAATGCTATATTTTTAATAAAACTGAAAGCAAATGAAAAATTATCACATATTATTCAGTCAAATGGATTTTTCATGTATTATACATACTAGGTAAACGTTTTTAATGGTAAACCAAATTCAAGCGACTCGTAGGTGCCGAAAAATGCATTTTTTTAATTATTTTTTTACAAAACACATACTGATTTTTTAACTGACAAGAAGTGAAGTAAAAAGTAGTAAATAAAACTCTAATGCACATTAAAGGTAGGTAACTAAGTACTGAAACACAGCCTGGTCCTTCACAGTCTTCAATGTCCTAATCGGGAACGAAATTTTCATCATTTTCATTGTTTGCTCGATTTACTCATTTTAAATTACCTACTTACTTAACTTAACGAAAACCGGTCTACACATCCAATAACAATCGTTACCATCAAAACAATGCCACTTTTAGCAAAACAAAGTTTCATCTATATTCTGCTCAACTAGTCTGGTATAGGTACAGGTACTTCATAGCTACTTCATATACCTACGGCAATACTCGTATTTTTGTAAGCCCTAATTTGTCAACATTTTAAAATTATTCCACAATTTCAACAATTTTTTTCTGAATTGACGAAACCATTGTGTTCATGCCGCTATTCGAAAGAGGTCATAGAATGCCAATAATATATCGTTTTTGGCGTCCTTTGTCATTACTTACATTATAAGTACTATAGTAGGCTTATACTATTATTAGGCTCATAATATGCATGTACATTTCAATTCCCCTATTGAGTCGATTAATATTTCGACCAGATTTTCTGTTGATATTTGATTGAATTTTACGCCTCCCTACGTTTAGGGCGCATTTAAAAATAGCAGTAATTTTATACATCAAGTACACTATTAAAGTTAATTTACGTAATACCTCTCTCGCTCTCATGTATTATAATTTGAGGTCAAGGTTCAACTTCAAAACGGATTGCCTTAGTGTCAAACCATTTGGAAGGAGTCATGAATGGTATCAAATTAAATAATGACCACCTCCGTGGAACAATTGCTCAGCGCAATCAGCGGTCACCTTGAGTCCCGAACCGTTTCCAAACCGTTCGGACGGTGCGAGCGAAATGGAAAACAGAGTCACGTTCTAGCGATAAACTCCGAAAGTGGAGCTCGAGTAGATCTGTATGGAAATGTGCTCTTTACATTTTACTGGGCAGTGCAAGCATGCGAGGGAACGCTCTGAATTCTCTCTGTCACAAGCTGACATTCTCATTAGCTCCACTCTGACATTTCACTTTTCATCAATAAAAATTAATGTCTCAGCTGATACCCATGGGTTTTCGCTTTCGTTGAAGAAAAATTGTATCCTTGATGATTTATTGTTACCGTGGAATTCAGATACGACAGTCTTGAGCATTGTTCCTGCGCGTTTTTCGTATACTACATGTTATTCCGGTCATGGACTAACTGGACTGGACTGGTTTTTGCATGGAAATTCCATGCAAAAATTACCAGAAACTGCCTGACTTTGTCGATACAAAAAGGAGCAATATAATACAAAAATCATTTGTTGGGAAGGTTAACAAGACCACCGAGTAAAAGTCGATCCCGTTCACAGAGTAACAGAGACCACGAAAATGTCGAAAACACAGGAAAATGTGGAATACCGTGTATGAGAAAATCAAATTTTTTTCTGCCTTCGTATTCTTATTTGAAATGAAATAACACTGTTGATAAAAAGAAAAAATAATTTATTGATCTGATGTGGAGAAGTTTTGGAATAAAATCTTAGCTGTTTGAATAACAGGCGGCATTCCAAAGGCTCTTGACAAAACCCTTTCCTACATCACACCGAAAGAATTGACGGAAAAAGAGTACGCTCAAATCGCATTGGAAGCAGAGAAAATAGGAATTAATTTGCATAATTATTTAAAAATTCAATTAATAGGTAATAATTAATTAATTCAATTAATTAATTGAGTAAATTATTTTCTCACTAATCAGGATCCTGAACAGTGCTGGGCTTTTTAATGAGTTTTGTTTGGTTGGTATCTTGGACGGATTTGGCCAATGATAGATGACAGCCTTTTCGTCTCTTTCCCGCCATTGGACAAAAATGAAATTTCAATAAATTTTCTAAAATTACAGATACACTATTTTTGCCCTACGACTTCATTATTGTTTCTTTTGAGCCATTATCTTTCAGAAAAAAAATGATAATGATAATCCCATATTCTCACCATGAAGGACGATGTATCCATTATGTGCACTTTCCGTTTTAGATACATCCTAAATAGGATAATTTTCGTGAAGAAGAACGTGTCGTTATTCAAAAAAAGTAGGTAGGTACCTAGTAAAAGAGGGAGAATCCATCAGAGTATGTATGTGATTTCCACATTATTTCTTATAAAATGGGGTCTGCGCATGAGAAATAACAATTGGAAAAAACCCATTAATTTGGGATTCGAGTTGCCATGACTAGTAAACACTATTTATCAGGACGAAAAACTCCGGGGAGCAGAAATCGTATTGTTAAAATGGAATGTTTTGAATTTCGCGGGGGGTGTGACGTAGGTACCTCCAGAGGTACGTACGTCACCGCCCCCTGCTGTCCCTTTAAAAACCGTTCCGATGGTTTCGACCAATCAGCGCGCTCCATTTTCGCATTTTTTTCAAACGTTCACATTTCTCTTCGTCGATAAAAAAAAAAAATAAAAAAATAAGGAGACCACATAATTTTGAAATAACCCCACTTCGCCCATTTTGAATCGATTCCCTTTCAATAAAAATTGTTTTAAAAAATCATGCGCAGACCCCATTGGAATAATCTAGAATTTGTTGCTGTTGCTGTGGAGTTTTTTGTCTATTGTTGTTGACGATCTCCTTGCAATGCTTCGGGAGTGAACAATTTAGATAGTAAATATTCATATTATCTCGTACTGAGAAACTAAACAAGTTGTTTTTTTGGGTTTGTAGACAGATTGTCCTGTCTACAGTTGGTACCCACTACGTGCCAGTCGAAAGGTTTCTATTAGGATTCTTATGTTCCGACGTAGAAAGTAACTGACCGACTGGCCTTTTGAGTGAGCGTTGACGTTCCTCTTGAGGAATGCACTTGAACCCGGCGCCAGCTCTCACACTCACAGGCTCCGTAATATCCGAGGCGATCACGATTGACGACCTTCCTCAAGTTGAATGGAACTGATAGCGTAGTTGAACTGTTAATGCCAAGTTCTTAAGACAATCATCTTATTTATTCGATTTGGTCGAGGATAACGAAGGACTAGTAGTCACACCTCGTGTATAATTGAGTATTAGTGTGATTGAGGCGGTAGGTGGAAAAAGGACATAATCGTGCTGCAAAAGTGCGTTTTGAACAAATTCATAATTTGAAGTTTTCATAAATATCCTAATATTTTTTATTTTTTAGCTGGTTTTGACAAATATCCTACTTTTCTTATTATTGATAATTTAATTATTTTAATTTCTTATTATTCAGATCATTTAATGATGATATCATATCTTAACGTAACGATCGCGAGGTCTCATTTCATACCGTAACGTAACGGTCGAAAAAATAATGGAATTTCTCTCTTAATCATTAAATGATAAAATTATGTGCCCATTTTCCAGAGAACCTTTTCTTGTTGTTATCACGAGAACTCATCTAAGTACCTACTTGTGTCAGAAATGTTTTACTGCAACTCGATAATAAAGTTCAGTTTGCGTACAAGTCCAACACAGTGAGATATTTTCATTTTCGTGACGATTTTGCCGAGAAAATTTCGAGTTTATGTGCCAGCAGACAGGAAAATGTCAAAATATTTAGTGAATAATTAGATGAACATTCAAATTTTAATCACTATCACAGGAACACAAGAATGCAAAACCTTCATAATGCCTAGTAACGCAGTTGGGCGGATTCCTCCTCAGTAAAATAGCTATATCTCCATCGATTTCCAAGATATCAACTTGAAGTTTCCCAGGAATCCACAAGGACTTGAAGGTTGCTCAGAAAATGCCAAAAACACGATTGTGAATCGCAATCTATTTTAGCTGTTGGAAAGCAGGTTTTATAGATCGATTTTGAGATACCAATGGCCTACTTTTGACGAGTTATTTCATAGCACGCTTAGTTGTTGATTGTGGGCATTTCTCCCAAGTCAGGTATTTTTTGGGACTAAAGAAGAGCAATAATATACCGTTAAACATTTATATGATGCGTTTTTCAGATAATAAATATCATCTAATATGCTTCACACTGCCCTCTTATATATCCGTAAACAGCGGAAGAGTGGATCCTTACATGATGAAGTTGAATAGGTACATTTTCAACTGCCCTTGAGTATTTTCCTTGGCCTGAGGAAGGCTACTCTATATCTTCATGCTTTCTCACTCCCAAAGATCTTTTGTATGAGTACTAAGAAAACCAAATCGAAATTTTCGAGGTATTTACCGTAGCATTTTACATGGTGGTGTGGTTGGTGTGTTGTGGCCTACTGTACTATATATAATTCCATTGCAATCATATCAATGGTTGTCCCTGAGCATGCGAAAATCTGACAGAGCACGTCAAATACATAAGTACAGCATTTACTCGTCAAATACATAATTACAGCATTTACTCGTACTTGCCATGTTATATAATGAATTCGCTATAATGCTGTCAGACGTTTTCTTGGAGGTTTGTGGACCATCACACCCAAACATTCATTTTTGGAACTCAGTGAATTTTAAATTTTATCACAAATACCCCTTTCCCTTTTCACACTCACATTTATTTTGGTTGTTGCGCTTGTGAATTGACAGATCGTGGGTTTGTAAAAAATGGATTCCACTTTCCTTGGTTGATTAGGGAAATTCGCTAGAATTTACGAGTAACGAGTGGGCCGATCCTAATGAAAAACCTTGACAATCCTTTTGGAAAGTTGTTCGAGTGGGAGTGCAAACCGCAGTTAGACTGTTATTGTTTGGCACCGATCCCATTCGGCGAATGATTTCACCTTGGCACGGATTTTGATTTTCATTGCACTTTGATTATTGCAAATGAAATATATAACAAATTATAATAATTTTATTCGCAACCACCTGTTTTGCCCAAATGTAGTGCCTGACTGTCTCCAATGGGCACTCCTAGGTTTTTGGATACAAGGAACTCGGCTTTATGAAAAAGTTATATAAATAATCGCATATCATGAGCTCTAATTATAAAGGTCTAATCTCACTTTGAAAAGCGGGAGGAGGAATTTTTCGTCCTTAAGGATTAAAGTGGTTTATTATTGAAATTATGAACAAAAATAATCTCTAGTACAACATAAAATTTTAGAGTTAACCATTATGAATCCATACTCTTTACGTTTCAGACTATTATGTTTTAATAAGTGGAATAATATTTATGTGGATATCTCAAAACATTATTGCATACTATAAAAGCATTATGATTCTAGGCTTCCTTGCCTTATTTAACTATGTACCAACAGTAGAACATTTTTATCAAAAATACTGAATCGGTTCTGAAGATCAACAGTCACTATCACTAATCGTTATTATACTTAGGAGATATCAATTTTGGTCTTCGGTTTTTGAAGGTAATTTTGGTGAATTTATAAAGTTCGTACATTTGGAACCACTCAATATTCGCCATCAATACCAGCCCAAAAAAAATTTGTTGGTAATTTCGTGAATGGACTTGCGAAGCCAATGTACATACGAACTAAATCACTCGCGACGAAGTTGTGGAAACCCATTTCAATAAAAAGAAACCGGAGTTTAAGAGAAAATATTGTCAATTGCCACGAAAATAATGAGTTACAAAGTTAAATCGATTGCAATGGTTAGGCCATCATCAGTAACAAACAAGAACTAGAAGAGAACTAGTAGAAATAGAAGAAGTTCGTCTTCTACTTATAGAGAACTAGAGGAAGTTCTTGTTTGTTACTGATGATGGCCTAACCGTTGAAATCTATTTAACTTTGTAACTCACTATTTTCGTGGAAATAGACAAAGTTTTTCTCTTTAACTCCGGTTTCTTTTTATTCCTATGTAGGTACATTGTTCCCGAATCGATAATACAGTGATGGTGAAGGTTCATAAACATAATACGAGTAGATAGGTAAGCCGCGGTTGTGCGGGTCAGGTCCTCTTTGGCAGCTCAGCTACTTTACAACCACCTCAGCTGTACTTGTATTTCTTATCGATGGATCTGCTAGGGTAACTTGATACCCGATCGGGGTATCGCTCGAGCCAAAGGCCGCCTTCCTCTCAACAAAAGGCTCAAACACCTCCCCCTTCCACTCCATCAGTTCGCACTCTGACTGACTCTACCACCCAGAGGTGAACGTCTTCTTTTGAACCAGCTCTTCTCCCCGACTTCTTCTTCTTTCTTCCTCACTTCTTCTTCTTCTATCCCGAGTCACACACTTAATCAACCCTTCGACGTCGGGACTAGCGGTTTTTGGCGTCAACGCCTCACAAAAAATATCGGGACTTGGTCTATAGGTTGCCTCCCGGTAGCATTCCATCTCCTTGAAAAACAATTAGGATGACATCCTTCACTGATTCTCTGTACATTGAAGCAGTGGGGACCATTCTACTTGCTTGACTTGTTTGCTGACTGATTTCTTCAAAAAATCCCAAAATTCCGTGGGAGCTTGTAAAGTGTTTGTTTTTGTTTGTGTTGTGCTGTTATTTTAAGACATCAAGTTAAAAACAAATTATATCTTATTAAAATCATATTCATAAAAATATTATGACTGTTTCCTTAGATCGGCGAAGATATACCTTAGGGCTTTCTGCAGCCATCTCTTTACAAATTGCTCCACAATTCACTAGGTTGCTGACTACAAGCTACTGCAAAAAAATAACTTTATTGTTGTTGAGCATTTTGTTTCCGAGTCTGTATATACGTATCAATATAGGTATCAAGCTTTGTTTAGCCCTGTCGGCACAATGGCATCCTGTGCATATGCGCAAACGTAAAACGTGATGATGTTTGTCAGGTCACTAGTTTATCAATACGATCGAGAAGGTTAAATTTATTGAAACGAGGAAGCAAGTGGCCTATGTGCCACTTAGCAGACGTTTTTAGCTTGTTATTGTTTTCGAACTTGCCACAATTCGCTAAAATGCGGACTTTATGGACATAATGGAAGGAAAACTATGAAAAAGCCAGTTCCATTCTGAAAATCCTGAGTTTTGGCCTCTTTTCTATTTTTTTTAAAATATTTTTGTATCGAAATTATAAATAATGATAATAATTTATGTCTTGAAAATCCTGGGTTTGGACTGTTTTCCATTTCTTTTTAATATTTTTGTCTCGATATTGAGTTTTGGTCTCCCTGTAACCGGACCCGGCTGCTGTCAGCCACGATCCAGTAATTTTGCATCCATCACAGCAACTCTTCTCTGGTCTAATAAATTATGTAGGTATTAGACATAGTTAGTTGATAGAAGACATCCCTACAGCTCAGAATCCATCGGTTAATGTAGTACTTATAATATCGGGATGTTAGATACTGCATGACATTTACATATATATTATTTACTTGGATCATCCCTCTGAATTGAAAGTCACGGTTGGCGTCCCACATTCCCAAGTTCGGTATGTGATTCTGCAAGAGGCCGCCAAAGTGTACCTATCACTGTCAAGACTCGCCATTCCAGCTCCAAGTTGCGAAAAGGAAAACACAGACTGTCCATGTAGGAAGACTGAATTCTATTTGCGGTCTGGGAGAGAGTTAATGATATTGTCCTTCGCGGTTATCTGTGCCATGTTTATCGCAGACATTTGTGTCTCACAATAGAGGTGTAGTGTTCTTGTGACACTAGAGCGGACTGACTAAAATGCTGTCTCGGTTGCTACACTCAAGAGGGCCAGAGCTAGATCTCCATTTCGGGAATGATGCTCATATATTGGTTATTGTGTTAGGCTAAATGCATGGTAAAGCAACCTACATAGTATGTAGTATAAACTTATTTCACATTATTATTGCCTGAACCATGCAAGACCACCAAACCAAGGAAAACTAATCCACGTATTCTTGCATCCATCAGACCATAAACCGTTACCGTCAAGTTTCTTAAGAAAGGACAATTAACTACCGTAAACAGGGGTTACTTCGAACACAAGGGGTTACTTTGAACAGACAAGCTGTAGAATCGAAAATCCTCGTAGTGAGCTTAGTTTTCAAGCTAGCGACCTTTGGTTGGTACTGAACTTTCAAGGTTTACTGTAGAATGCACTGCGATTGTGAAAAGTTATCAAGTTGGCTAACCTGGGCCGCTGGCGACTTCTTGTAAGACTCGTGTGATAACAGCATTTTTTTGACAACAGTGCCCAAACCTCATCTGCCGCGGAGTTCATGTGAGAGAAACCGTTTCAGATGAGTGATATTTTTGTTACCAATCTATTTGGCTACATTTTCTTTTTTGTTTCATGTCTCTAACTCATTTTGTTGATTTTATATCGCTACTCAACTAAAAAACGGGAACTTTGAGGGGCTACTTTGAACAACTTCTTAGCCGTTTTGATGACACTGCAGGTAGAGGGGGCTACTTTGAACAACGCCCTAACAACAACTTGAAGAAGAAACTTGAAGAAAAACCTTTCTGTAAAGCGAAGTTATTTTTTTTTAACTCAAACTTGCATATTCTAGGGGTTTCTTCGAACAGGGCACACAAAACTGTCGTTTTTCACAGTGAAATCACTCGTGTTCAAAGTAGCCCCTAAATGAGGGGCTATTTCTGAACAAAAACAAAAATACCTCCACCCTCTCCTATTGAAGATAATGGAGTAGTCCAAACGGGAAATTGAAGCTGAGATGTTAAGCTATCGAATGGTTAAAAAAAAATTCAAAATAACTGCGAAAATGAGTGCGCTGCGGTGAAATTTATGCAAAACTTGTTCAAAGTAACCCCCGTTTACGGTATTTTTTTTTGTATAATTTATAATTGAGGAGAAAAAACCATGGCTAAAGCATGTTCCATGCTAAAATTGTTGACGGGTGTTCAAGTCAAGGTTCTTTGGTAGAAATGAGACGAAAGTGAGATCGATGCCAATGGTGCCCTCTGGGCCCATTTTCCATTTACCAACGGCTACCGCCTACGCGCCTTGAGTTCTCTGATTTCACCTAATTACTAACTTTACTTACTACTACGGCATGACAAAAATACTGAGAGCGTATCATAACACATTCTTGCGGGTCAGCGGATCACAAACGTAAGGAATATCAAAAATTAATACATTGGGGATAATGTTTTTTTCACCAAAGATGCGTGAACCAAAACGCACGGTATATTGAGGGTGACCTACCTCTTAAAAATCATCATCAAGCCTGAGCCCCTTTGCTGGCGTCCTTGGCACTGGTTTTCACTCACAAAAAACTTACTTTTTTGTATTTTGCGTTGGTAGGTAGGTGTGCTGGTTCTCCCACGGATTTACCCTATACGATTTGAATCTTTGGGCGCCATCGCGAGGAACTGACTGAATTAAAGAGTAACCTAGGTAGGTACGAAATTATAGAGTTCCCACACAGAGTTGTTGAAGGTCAGGGAGTCATGGAAAGTCAGGATTTTAAAACGAGTCGCCGAGTCAGGAAATTCAAAGTCGCCACCGAATATCAAAAAACGGTGAGGAAGTAAAAAAAAAACCATTTTGCTTTTTACTTTTTTACTTTTTAAAGACTATTTTACCCCTCAGCGGATATGTACCTAGGTACATCAAATGTAGGAGTTTGTAGAGGGAGAGGGGGATGGGTACTGTAAAACCTTGAAATTATTTGGCATTTCCTTTCTATATTGCTGATTCATGCTCGTTGTTTCATTGTTGTCTGCAATTTTGGTGAGAAAACGGCCAGAAAAAATCCAGGAAATAATGTACTCCTATTAAGATTCCTCATCTTCTACAAGAAAGAGTGGAGTTCTTGGATATGGGGCCAAACAATTTAAATTTGTCAATTTTTTATACAAAAATATCTTCCCTCATTTTTACTTTCTTCAGCCCACCTGAAAGGTAAAAAAAAAGTATTTGCGATCAGCAGAAAACCCCAATTTCTGAAACACCACCTTAACCCTCCAGCGCCCAAAAACGAACTGCCCGTTGAAT
>JAEMON010000006.1:6393174-6404124 GCA_030264115.1 Lygus lineolaris | reverse complement strand
CCACCGTCTGGTCCGACGCAGTTCTGCAAAACGATGGCAAAGTTCTTGACCAGATTATACAATACAGGAGCATACTTACTTCTCAACTTTATCATCTTCTTCTTTTACTTAGAATCAAAGGATATACTTAGAGTAAAAGGATTTAGATCTCTATTATTTTGTATCACTATATTGAAGGGTGATCGGCAACAACTATGGTGTTGGTAAATTGTCCGTTGTAAAGTGCCTTAAATTCCCCATTGTATCAGTTCAGTTGGAAAAACAGCCTTTAGTCAATTCAGTTCGTAAGATATTCTCACAAGTAGGTTTCTAGGGAGCTACTAGCCTTTTTTGAAATCTTCATATTTTGGTTTCAAAATTTTTACATCGTTTTCTAAGTACGTAGTATGTACATATTGTACATCTCATTATTTTTACTGCCACTCTGAAAGCGCTAGTGTAGGTACCTGTACCTAAGAATTTCAAGAACAATTAGGTATATAAAACCCTTCTTTGAAGGCGAAAGGCGTCCTCGAGTTAGTTCATACTTGGGAATATTCAATAAAGGTGATATTGGAAAGATGTCTGAGTCAGTTAAGAAGCTCGCGATGAAAGGCGAACTCATCGTTGAGGCTCAAGTTTATGGCTTGCGAAAGGTAGCGTAACTCATTCAAAATCTTGCATTTCATATTTTACAGCTGCCAATGAAATTCAGCCGTTCAGCCTATAGGGTGTGGTGTAGGAGAAGAATGGTTGAAACGCGGCTTTGCACCATTAATGTCTATACCCACCTCAACTCTTGAACAATATTCCATCTTCTAATTCATTGTCTACAAGTTGTAAGTGATGGCACAACGATGACTGTAAAAATGATAGAAGCGGTAAACAACAGAGAACCTTAATTATCTTATAATACCGTATAGAAGTTACATTTTACACGAACATGATGTATGTGCATGTGCATATCATGTTCTATATCTCATCATATCCTATATCGATGGAAAATTGTCAAAATGATCTACCCATGTTTATGAAACTTCATTGCCAAGCTCATTAGTCCTTAGCATGACTCGTGGAATTTTCTAGTGTCTGGTGACACGTGGGCTTTTTTGGCCTACCACCCTAATTGATGCAAATTATGCTGTTCTGCATATCCAAAATGTAACTTTTTCAAATGTACCTATAGCTGTGAATGTAAGGGTCGTAGAAAACATTTCAACAGTGTTTCTTTCAACCAATATAATAACCTTTTTCTACAAAATTATTAGAGAGTAATTTTTGAAATTTCTTTTTTCTTCAATAAATGAAACAAAATTTTTATTTCTTTAAATAAAAAGCAGCCTTACTTTTTTTTTACTTATTTCTACATTGAGTAGTTGTACAAAATGACAAAAAAATCTATAAAATGTCAAAAAAATCTATAAAATAGATCTACAAAAAATGTTCACAAAATACATCTTGAGATGACGACAAAATGAACGTAGTAGTACTGTTTTACAATAACATTTACTAACTGACTCAGGGCTCTCATGAGCTCCAGTGTTGCCAACGCAACCCCTTCAATTTCCCCCATGGGCCAAAAAAGCGCTACGTGTCATGCAAAGGGTTAAGGTTTATCTTTGTTTAAAAACAAGAATAGTGTTATATAACGGCTTTGTTTAATTTATTTAGAAATTTGCCTCTACTCGAATGAAACGTTTCTGAAAGCCCCTTGGAATTAAAATGATCAAACCTGAAACTTTTTGCTCTACTTCAATATTCCCGTTAGTTGGTTAAATGGCATTTGTGTTGGATAATTTGTCTTCTGTCTAGATGTCTTTAGGAAAATAAAAGTTCAAGAACCATAAGGAAGGAACGCAGGGATTGCGAACTCGTCGCTCCAAAGGTCAAACATTCCTTCTGAATGCGGGACTCGGCTCATTTGGGAGGTATTCATTTGGGAAGCATTCATTGGGAAGGTAACCTCCACTTCGGAAGGGATCCGACCGTTAGTTTGCCACTTGTCCGCTCGAGCGATCCAACCCGCTCGGATTATTTTTTTTTTTTGGGCATAGCTTCGACTTTGATGAGGACCTCGATGTTCACGATGGAGGAAGTAATTCTGCTTGATCGCCAACAATCCAAAAGTGACCTCGTCAAACTTGTTTATTTACTACTATCATCTCAATGGAATTCAGATGTTGAATACGCAAATCTTCCACAATATTCACGTCCTCTCCGTCATTACACCTTTTGGCTTCATGTCTTGGAGAGATTTGTTGTACTCACCTAAATCCTCAAGATTTAGTCCTTGGAATGGATCCTATTTAAAAACATCTTCGTTCACCTCACGAAAGTTACATTTGGCGAATCCTTGTTATCTGATGACCTGCTTTCATGAAGGCTCATTCTTCGCTGGGATTAAGCAAAAGACATGTCTCAAACGACTTCCATTTCGTGTCCTACAACCCTATTTTGTGCCATTCCATTAGCGAATTTTTCAAAATTTACATTTCATAATGCGAAATTTTGTTTTCATGGAAATCCGTTTCAGACCATTCTTAAACTATTCCTGAAATTTAACACTTTTCCATATGTATGTATATATTTATATATTTATTTATTTTATATCTTTATATTTGTCATTCCAGACTATATCTGACCGAGGAATCGAGCTAAAAATTTGAAAAAAATTCAAAATGTCAATATGAAAAGAAAGGATGAGTTCGTTGCCCAGCATTTTTGGAGTTCTCCAAATTCTCTCCAAATTTAGAGTCAAAAATCGCTATAAACGCGTTTTTGGTGTGAATTACCATCTTAAACATAGGAACATATATGGTATATTCGGAATCAGCGTGAAATTTCCTTTAAAAATCTCTCACCAAATCGGTTAAAATCATTCTTCGAAAAATCGCTCATCAACTCATGCTGCATGAATGATACTTTTTCATCATAAGAGTAGGTAGGTATTCATCTTGAAAATTAATATTTTCTACGCCCTTCCATTAATTTACTCATTTCAACTCACTGTTGTTTCTCAATATCTACTATTTTATTACATTATAAATAGATACCAATTCTTGCCCGTCCTGAGAAGTTGGGTTATTATCCTGCAACTGACCTCCCAAGAATGGAAGTCGGCAGATTCTAGCTCTGCGATTGCCTTGAGTATTGCTTTGAGTTTTGGTTTCTTATCGTTATCTATTTATTTGGGAGTAGTTAGAATCGTTTCTTCTTCCACAATGTCTCATCTTCCCCTGTAAGGAGACATTGTCAGATCTAAACTGCCAAGAAATTTGTTGTAGGTAACTACCAGTATACTAATAATAAAATTATTGATTTGTAAAAGAAAAATGCGGTCACCACTTTGACACCAATATTTATGAAGATTTTCGAGCACCATGTCTGAGCTTTACAAGATGATGCTTGAGCTGAGAGGTGGACTGTGGATGGAATCCACATGTGGAATCCTTCTTACTACAAATCTCAACGCACTTTTGAAGGCGCCGAAATCCCATTTTTTTTTCTTCTAGCTGAGAGACGAGATCGTGACCATCGCGTCCTTCCATACAGTCCCTTCATCATCCTCAGAGGTTCTCCCTGCCTGAGATCTGATCCAATGTAGTGCAACCTTTCATCTTCTAACCTATCGTCCATCAACGAACAAATGTTGCGCCTGGACTTACGGAATTACGAAATGCCTTCCGAGTCTGAAAGCATTATTACCAATTTGGAATGCACTCAAGGTTTTATATCCATAAAGGTTGGTTAAGCCATATTAAATGAGGATCTAGGATGATACTGTGAAATCCGCGAGAAATATGAAAACATGAGAAAAAGTCGGTCGATACTACCTACGTTATTAAGAAAATCTACAAAGTTGGATGGAAGTACGGCATTTCATTTGACAGTGTCCCCACCAAAAACTACAAATGAACTTTATATCAGATGATTTTACCCTCAAAATTGCATGCCAATAGACCCATTATTGCGGGTCCTCCAATATTTATTATCAAAGTGTTTTGTGACTTGAATGATTGGAAACAGTTTTTCAGGTGAAAAAATGTGCCCTCGGCAGGACTCGAACCTTGGGCCGACTGCTGCTAATCTAACAAGTGACAGTAGCCTTGATAGTTCAACTGGTTAGAGTGCTGGGCTAGAAATCCAGAGGTAGCAGGTTCGAGTCCTGCCAAGGGCACATTTTTCCACCTTAAAAACTGTTTCCAACCATTCAAGTCAAATTTTAACCCTGTATCGCCATCAATAACCCTTGGGGATTAATATTGATCACGGCCGAAAGGTTTGGGTACACACAGGGAGGTACAAATAAAATTAATTGATTAAATATTATATTATTGTCAAAGATTGAAAAATTCAGGCCGAATGCTTGCTGTTTTCAATTTGGGCACTATCTTCACATTATCTTGGAAACATTTTATCGTTCCTGCAACCAGGAAAAAGTTCATAAAACAGCTTTCCGAGCTCTTTCAAAATGGAATTTCACATTTACGTGGAATGTGATTTTATTATTTTCCAGTTAATTATAGCTGATGGTGCATATTCTGTAGGTACGAGAATCTAGGTACCTACTAATCCTGGTTTTTTAGTAGCTAGATAGGTACTTTCGTGGTTCGATTAGATTCCATGCTCGGTTGCTGAATACGGACTGCACTAATTTGAAACTTAACTAACAAGAACTAGATAACCTACATCAATAATATTACAGATTATTATCTCGTCAGCATTATAATGTAGACTACACCGGCAAAAATGATATTGTATTCTCTCTCCTCTTACCTACCTCTCGCTGCGATCTACTCTCAGCAGACCCAGTGACCTACAAATGTCATGACAACGAGTTGTTAAGATAATACTTGAATCTGCGAAAAAATGCAGGAGTTTTTTCAGTCAAGTGCCGCTTTTGTCGGTCCATTGTTTAGGGCTGTAGTGGTCACGTGCTTGTCAACCGTCTTCCCCTCGCCCTAGTTTGACTGTTCAAGTTTTCAACTGAAGACCTCAATATCCCGGGTAGTCACCCCACTCCATTTTCACCTTAACTTTTCATTCCTCACTAGGTGCTGAAAAAAATGTATCCTCCGAAATAAACCTTTCCACTTAGGGACGTTTCAATATTGCTAAATATCGATATTTGATTGGATAAAAAAACCGATATACCGATATTATCGAAAGAAAATGTCGATATTTCCAATTGTCGATATCGAAACAAATTTCCTTGGTTTCTTATTCCGCCACAATTTTAAACAAGACTTCAAACGATTTCATTTTATTTTCGAACAAATCTATATTTCAACTAAATAAATACAAATTCAGAAAAAATTAAAACTAGTCCGATTCAGGGATAGTTACTGCTCAAAAATATGAGTCCACCTTTCTCTCCGATAAACGGTTCCTGAAAACAGTGGCCGTGGCACCTGCTATGGAAAAAATTCTCTCGCTATTTTGTATGAATGTCAATATTTGATATTGGAAATATAGAAAAAAAATATTGATCTTGGAAATATCGAAAGAAAAATATCGATATTCCGATATTATTTAAAGAAAATATCGATAATCGGAAGCAAAATATCGATAATATCGAAATGTCTCTATTTCCACTTGCTTTTTGCGTTTCAAAGCTCTCTAAACAACTTTGTTTCCTTGACTGTCTGTCTATGATATTCGTTGTCCCGGCAAAACCAAAGCTATACCTACTAATAAAGCCCCATTCGTGCAGTATGAGTTGATGAGCGAATTTTCAAAGAATAATTTTAACCGATTTGGTGGATGATTCTTATATGAAATTTCACGCTGATTCCGAATATACCTACAATGTGTTCTTATGTTAAAAATGGTGATTTACAAAAAAAAACTCAAAAACGCGTTTTTAAGCGAATTTTGACTCTAAATTTTCAAAATTTGAGCCCTTGGAAAGCTCCAAATATTCTGGCTAACGAACTCATCCTTTCTTTTGATATTATTGACATTTTGAAATTGGGGGGCTCCTATGAATTTTGACGCTGTCGGACCGATGAGGTTGCGAATTTCCTGAGTCTCCTATATTTCTCACTATCCTAATGAGCCGATTTCGCTTGAAATCGGTGGTTTAAGGCTATCCTCAAGATGATTGATCATGAATTTAATGGCGATTGGATCGGTATTATACACTGGCCATACGAAAACATGGAGATCGTTGTCAGATCAAAACTCCGGAGAGTAGGTAGTTGCTTCGATCGTAGACATAATCACTTCTCACGAATGATCCAAAAGCCTATATTATGATGTATCGTGTTCCAACAAAACCTATTTTTCAAATTAAATTTACCGGCTATTCGTTTAGTTTGTGGGAAGTGGTGAAACAATGATGAGAACTTGAAATGCAGCAAAAGTGCTGAAACACCACCCTGTAATTTCCAGGGTTTTCCCTATGCAATACCTTAGATACTAAACCTTTTGGAAATGCGCATTCACCTGCATAATTATTCTACCAGTTGTTGGTTTATTATTTTCTACTATCAAACAGCACGGGAATATACCGAACATGTCTCCCAATTACGAATAATGCAGATAATCTTCACCAAACCGGTAGCGAGCTGAGGTGGTTACCTATACGAGTGGGTTGGTATAATAAACAACGTTGAAAGTGGATTCGTAGGGCAGCCTTGACATCCCCCGCGTCGTGACCACTTAAGCCCGAGTCGGAACGGATGAAAGTTCCAATGTTGACGACTTATAAAGTACTTCCCTTCTTTCTATTGCTCTTGTTTCTTCGAGATGAATGGGCAGATGGAGCGTCGGACACCATCGCAGTTTCAGTGGGTTGGAAGTGAAAGGAAAACGTCGCTGCAGTCTTAATATTGCATCTGTTTTTTTTTATTGTGGACATGAAGATTTAGATAACTTTCTAATATCAAACCCATTTCATATTGCTCGTCATCCAAAGTACCAGTAGTTTTTTTTACAAAAGAATCCGTCGAAGTTCCCACCAAATAATGCTGCTACGTGGAGGTATATACTGAGCAATAATATTTTTGAGAAAATGCAGTAACACTGTATGGATAACTGCTTGCTGTTATATATCCATAAAATGCACTGTTTCTATCGAAAAATAACTTTTCCGTCACTCAAAATGATTCAGTAGTGTCACCATGTCGCCATGAAAATCATCGATAAAGATTGGTAGAAAATATAATAAATACAAAAATATATTTAAAAATTATATAAAAAATTGTATATCAGCAAATTTAAAGTTCTTTCTGATGGTATTTCTATTTTTTTATTTCTCACTGTAAGTTGAGGGAGCTATAGCTGTTTTAGTGATATAAGGTCAAGAAAACACAATCTTAAAAGTGAAAACACTCACGAAAACAAGATTTTTAAACAAACATTTTTCGTTGAAAATTACCTGTGGAATCGAATTCTGAATTTTTTCCAACTTACCTGTAGACACCCTGTATATTCAGGGGTTTGGGTCGTGAATAGTATGTGAGGAGTATGTGCCCTCTAAATTGGAACCTATTTACGCCACTGCACTAAATGATGTTATATTGTGTATTGAGGATCACCACATCCGCAAGGATCATAATTCACGTGAACTTATTGCTGTTAGAGAAATGTTCGTGTCCATACACATACATACATACATACATACACTTTTCCAAAACGTGGGGAAAAGTGATCAGATGTCGAGTAGGACCAGTTAAAGGTGGTGTTTCTGAAATAGAGTTTTCTGCTGATCGCAATACTTTCCATTCACCTTCAGGTGGGCTGGGGAAAGTAAAAATGGACATTAGTTCCTCCTGGGCTTTTCCTACATAATCTGAGTGGACGCACGTGGCACTTAATTAAAACTCAAAGAAAGTTCCGTTAAAATGTTGAATGCATGGCGGGATTAAACTGGTCGGACGAGTCGATGCCGGTTTTCGCTCGGAAATGTCATTGTCAGGCTCGATCCTGAAGACTTGAGGTCCTGAGGGGATCCTGGGACGTCTGGCTCCCAGGACTTCTTGGGCAGGTGGGGGCGCTCGGCAGCTTTCCACAGCCGTTATGGAGGTCGGGGTGCAGACCCGGGCGAGTTAACCCGGACAACCAGGCCCTTCTTTGGGCAGGATTTTTTTGCTTAATCGAAAACTGTCTCCATTCAGTTTTCCCTCTCAGCGACTTCGAAATGTTGACAAACAAATTAACCCAATCGTGAATTTTTAACTGCAAATTCCTTGATTTTACTACCAACCTATTTTAGATGTGAATGTGATAATTTTGATCCATGCTAACTAAGCAATGTGGATTGAAGCATAAATTTCGGGATAGTTTCGTAAGTTCACTTATGCCGTAAATCTGAGAATACGGTAAACTCTGTTCATTTCCAGAACATTGCTATAGGGCCAAAATGAGCATGTACTAACTCCCTAGTGAACCGACTGTGAACTAGACTGGAGCTCAATAGATTTTCGGAAGGTTTCCCTGATTTGGGAGTATACACCATACTGATTTTCCAAATTAGACGACCTTCCGGTTTTTCATTTGGTAAACCAACTTGGTGGTTTAGTTGGAGGGGAATGAATATGAATATTATTCTTCGCGATAGACAGAGGACGGTATGTAGGGCCCACCCATCCTCAGGCTATACTCTCTAGAAAAATATAGTTCCTTGCACCGTGGATTATCCATTCCATGTTCTGGGGAAGAAACGTTCCAAGTAATCTGGTCCTACCTAGAAGCTTTCAGACCCCCCCCCCCCCTCCCTCTGCTATGTCTTCTGTGATGGGAGGGGGGGCACGTGCTGGTTTCCGAATTTACCGAGAACAATATCTGCCATGTGTGTTCACTAACTCCTTCAACAGAAACAATATCCCAGGAATTGTATGGGATTGGAAGAGACACATTACTGAGAAGGATAGTGTGTTCGTTGTCCCTCCACATGAACTTTCGACAACGCAAAACACTTCACAACACAGGTGATCACCAGGTTCACTATCAATACCATACATATACTCGTAGGGTGACCTGACAAACTTTTATTATGAACAATACCCTTCCTCTATGCACTAGGTTCAGTTTTTCATCAGAAGATGGAAAAACCACACCCAGAAATTGGATCCATTTTGACCTCAAGTCGGTATGAGTTATATCTGCATTTTCATTGTCAGTATCTCGTAGTTCCAATCACGATCCATGCAAAACCATGGTTAAGTTCTTGGCCAGGAGATTTTATTTCTCTCATCCTTTAATTTCGCCTTGAACGAAAAAATTCTACAAAATTTCTACACATACCTAACTCAAATTCGAATACAACCTTACACGGAAACCTTTATACCCCCCTTACCCTGCCTTATACCTTTACACGGAAATTCCCGACTCGAACTTTGAAAAGTTATCCGAAGTAGGTAAACGACATTTCACAATAAAATTGTCACACCCCCCCCACATGACTTTTTCTTCTAAACATGTGAGTGAAGAGAGTACGACACGCGAGATAGAGAGGACTTTTGAGTGTTGGGTATTTTTTTAACGCTGAATCACGTAGGACGACAGTTTTTCGATATCGCCGAGAAAACCAGTGGTATTTAGTAGGTGCCATTATAAAATCTGTTCTAATACAAGTATGCACTTAGTACTGCCAAGTGTAATATACAGGGTGTCTCACTTATGATCCAAAAAACTTCTCCCACGTGTTTTACAGGTAATTTCCAACAAAAAGTGTCCCATAAAGTTTTTTTTTTAACCACTAAAAGTCTGGGTTTTTTCACTTTTAAGGTTTTTTTTCGTGTTTTCGACCTTTGGCCTCAGCCTCTAACAATAATTTTTTAAAGGGAACTTACGGGTGAAAAATTAGCCGGAAAAGTTAATTTCTTCAAATCTTGAAAACTGCCTGTTTTTCAAACGCTCATTAGACCCCATAATTCTAGTGACAATAAGTTATAGCCTGTAAGCCTAAATTCAATGTTCTTTTCAACGGTATCCCCAATGTTTACTTTACATAGACAATCAAGGAAGTTTTGGTCATTTTGGTGAGACGAAGTGAAAAAAACTGGAAAAACAGGGGTTATAAAGAAATTGCTAGGAGACATTTTTGATTGGAAATTAGTTGTAGAATCGATTCCTGAAGTTTGCCCGCATCTTTCTCGGACACCTTGTATATGTATAACTACAGTCCGCAATTCATTACCTCATCTGCCCTCAATCTCCCGAAGGTCGATTTATTCTTATTTATTAAGTGTTATTCGAATCAAAAGCTTCGACCCACCTTGGCGGTTTTCCTTGCGATTTTCTTTGTCTTGCGGTCCGATCCAAACCGCAGAGCAGCCTTGATCGGTCGCGGTTAGCGGTACCCGACGCTATTATGATCCATTAGAAGATAATATTTTGAAAATAATATCATTTTCCGTCACAAAGTGTGGTTTTCAACTCGTCTGGGGTCGCATAATTCGTTTTACTATTCAGTCAAATGCTTGAGTAAGTTGTTTTTATTAAGCTCACTGGTTTTTTGTTGTTGTTGTGAAAATGCTGCAGCAAAGACGAATTGCCCGCGGTTAGTTTCGGTGCGTTTTCGGCCAAAAAAGGTTGTTTTCGGATCATTATTTTCTGTTATTTATTTTTGTAGGAAAATAGAAAATTATTTATTCAAGGAAACGCACCAGAAGGGGTTGGGACTTTCAAGGTATACACGTAATAGGCTGTTGGTCTCCGCAAGGACGTCTAGTTCGCTTGACTAATTGCCTCGTTTGTTGACAACACAAAACGACAACCCTGAACAAACGAATGGGGAATCTACCGACGACACGCGTATAACGTGTTCCTGCTACCTGTAAGTAAATATTTACGATAGCTGCTGGGTTTTACGCAATTAAAACATTAGTAAACTACCAGGACGTGTTGTTGTCACAGAAAAACCGGGAAGAAATTAGACTTGCCCGTAAGTACATGCCGAGTGCTTGTCAAATAATAGCTAGGTACTTGTGTAGATTTTATCGAAATCCTAATTTTTGAAGTTAT
>JAEMON010000006.1:6364129-6375656 GCA_030264115.1 Lygus lineolaris | reverse complement strand
AATCCGTTTCAGACCATTCTAAAACTATTCCTGAAATTAAACATTTTATATATATATTATATGCATGTCACTCCAGACGATATGTGCCCGAGGGATCGAGATAAAAAATTCAAAAAAATTTTAAAATGTCAACAATATCAAAACAAAGGATGAATTCGTTGGCCAGAATTTTTGGAGTACTCCAAGGGGTAGAGAGATAAGGAAAGTAAATTAGTAGTAATAGGTATGCCTTCGTCGCGTTGGTGATAATTTTAAGTTTTGCGATTGAACCAGCAAGTCTTGCTCGTGGATACATTTCGGTAACTAACCATAATGATCGCAATTTATGTTATTCAAGCAAATTTCCCTTGAAAACGAACGAGAATGTTCAGCTTGAATTTTCTGAGAACCAGCCAGTTATTTCGTTTTCAAGGGTAAACCATCGAAAGATACGTTTCCCAATTACAATTTGTTATATTATAGTCTGAGGAAGTCGGATAGTTGGCCGATGATTGCTCAAAAAATGAGGCTTCAAGTTCATTTCTCCGGGAAAACTTTCGTTGAGTCGTATCAGCTCCCGCCTATGTAAACTACTGATGGAAGTAATCAAGTGCGAGGTAGGTCCCGAGGTCCGTGGTTTGTGGTAATAAGCAACATGGGAAGGGAAATCCAACGAGCAGCTACCTACTACATTTAATTCAGAATCACCAAGATCAAAACTGACGGCCTGGTTACCCATAAGTGAATATAAACCCTATTAAATCGCACTATCCACATGACACCTATTCGACTCCGCTGGGAGTCGACGAGTAGGCGAACCTGTTCAGGTCAACCTGCCAAGCGGCTGTGGACTTGAACCGCTAAATGGATTTCCACATCGTCGGCTGCACCCTGAGAACTTGAAGTGCACCTGGATAAATATATATCGCTGTGAGCTCAGCAGGGGAGCGAAACTGAGTTATGAGGTCAGCCATCGCGCCTGAGAGATCGAGTATTTTTTTTTTCTTTTTTTTCAATTAGGGAGAACTTTCAGGTGGAGTAACGACTTTAAAGACTACATATTAGAGATTGGCGCCGCTGGATACCGCCAGACGTTACCGGTGTTTTCACGTCACATCTCTATGAGTCATCTTGGCAACTCTATCTGAATCCTCTATGCTGAGTCGAAGAGTCGTTGCTGAAAAAGATAAATATGAGGCAATGGCTATAGGCACAAATCGGTTAGCTGGTTGGCTATGACTGCAGGGATAGGTACACTTTATTGAAATCTGGCTAAATGTTGTAAATTTAAATTTTACCTGGAAGTAATTGACGTTTCAATTTGTAAACAAACAAAAATTCCAATTTCGAGGCTTTGTTTCAACATCTATAAGGATGAACCAATAAGAATTTCAGCCCTCCACGCTCGATTTGACATCATCTGTTCAAGAGGGGTACCTATGCACTCTGGTGAGCAAATGTTCAACTTCGAACTACTCCCACGTTCTCGATGTATCCTTGTGATTCTGGAGCTCTCTTGATCCACGAAGTGATGCGTTTTGTTGATTCCAGCAGTTTAGAGACATTAGTTTGCACGACATCCACAACTCCAAGCGTAGTGTTCCAGGGTTAAGGGGGTTCCGCCATTGGTGTGAATTTCGATTATCTCGAATATCAGGGTTGAAACTAAAGAGTTGAAAACTCTTCTCGACTATCAACCAAAATTTCGATCAAACAAAAATCTCGATTAGAAACAAAAGAGTTGAAAACTCTTCTCGATTATCAGGGTTGAAACTAAGCAAAATAGGTTTAAAAACATCTGGTGCGAGGCTTCACACTACTTTCCTCACCCGTCGAAACCTGAAAATGGCAATTTTTGAGGATTTTAACGCTGATTTCGGCCCTCAATCTATTTGTGTGGAGCTTCTCCCACGAAATCTCTCAGAGGATTTTGATGAAATTCACAGGATTAACTTTTTTACCGAGTTGAAACAACTCACAATACCCCTGCATTACAATTACATCCTGATGGCCGAAATCAGCCATTTTCGGGTTTCTATGGGTGAGGAAAGTAGTGTGAAGTCTCGTGCCAGAAGTATCTGTATCAGGTTTAATGGCAGACAAATCATTTGTGACAGGAACCCACCAAAGACCACCTCCAGGTTTTTCAAAGCCTTGAAATATGCGTTTGTTGCAGGAAACCACTATTCTAAGGATAGTACATGAGGCCAAAATGGGTTTCTAACTTTTTGGTGCTTAGGGGGATACTGCCCATTCTCTATCCCCATCGAAAATCCCGGGTTTAACTTCACCATCCGAATCCAAGTTCGACTCAATGTTTGGAACATTTCAAGGATCCCACATTCATTTTCGGCGTATTTTTAGAGAATATATGACCAACATTTTTGGGACATCATAAGACTCTTTATCTGAGACGGTGAAAAATTGAGATAAAGGTGCCAAAGTTACCAAATAGCAAGAAAAGAAAAAGAAACGCATGATCGTGAGACTGATCGATGTACAGATAGACACGGTCAAGAATGTAGATATTATTTTTATAGTGTGTCGGTTCTACCTAAAATGCATGCTTTCAACGTTTACCGAAATACGAACGTAATAATGAATCAAGCCCAAAACTTCGCCAGATTTTGCGTTTGATTAACCAGTTACTCGTACCTTAATGAGCGAATGAAAAGAGATCCTCAGATTAATCAATTAACAGGTAAGGTAAAGGTTTCTCACAGGAATCTTCGGATTCCCTAAGGTTATGTAAAATATGCGTGGAGGGGCTTTCACTTCCTGTGCTCCACTGGTATACTGGTGGAAAAAGGGAATCATCCAAGGAAACTGGTCTGACCTAGTTTTGGTTGTTTCTCCAGCCATCTGGTCTACTCGGCACCAAAACAAGTGCTTGATTTCGCTTAATTTTATAATGATTTGGCACGCGGTAGGTTACTGATTAGTCAGGACGTCTGCCAAATCGGGTGTGCAGTATGGCTTCTTCACTTTTGTAACGTAGCCATATTGAATCAGTTGTGAAAATTTCACCGAAATTGGTAGAAAAGATCCGGAGTTAACGCATATGAGAACGAATTTCAAGTTTGTCCAATTTCAGTACCTACCTATTACTGAACGTACCTATAGTGAGCAAATTCATAGGTTATCGTTTTGGAGCTATCCCCCAACTACCCTCCGGATTTGAGCGAAACCGGTCTATTAGGAACTGGAAATTTAGGATATTCACATTGACTCATGCCCACGCACTACTAGTGGTCCGACGACGATGAAATTAGTAAGGGACCCTCACGGGACTAACCCGCACAATTCCTGAAAATTTCATCATAATCGGACCATCTTTAACGTAGGTATAGTTTTGCCTGGGACAAGTATTGACCACAGACACACGGAACCAAAATTGATCAGAAAGCCCTAAAATGCGAAAGCTAGCGGAAACATTGATTTTTGAGGACACCATTTTTTTGCTTCTTGCACGAGTAAATAGCTTCCTACCTTCGGTAGGGAGGAAGCAATGCTGGAATTTGTCTGTTTCATACAAAATTGAAACGATGAATACGAACGACTGTGTGCCTCGTTCAAGTCATTGGATCTAACGATTTTGGATTGACAAGATTCCAACTGCAGTGGATAGTAAGTATTTCACCAACATTGGAAGACTAAATGTAGGAGGTACAAAGCAAGGTTATATACCATGGAATGAAAAAAGGTCTTACTTACCACTGCCTTTGAAGGATTCATGTAAGTGGTGATTTTAATCAATTTTATTACGCCTAGATTATTTTTATTTATACTTTCATGTGTTGTACAATTAGTTTTGTATTTCAATATCCCTATTGTATATCAACTATACCTTCTTTTTATATTCAAAATTCCAATATCCTGTTGTGTGCCTACTAAATAATTAGGTATGATAAAAATCGCACACCAAAGAATTTAAGTAGGTCAACAAAAATTGTATTAAGAAAAAATGAAATTGTACCGAACGAAATCAAAACAGTTAGTAACGAGATTTTTGGAATCAACTAAACTTGAATTTCGTGAACACATGATTCAAACATAATTTTGCGAAAATAAACTGTAGCATCCGCTACAATCCATTCCCCTCTATGGTTACTTTAAGTGTCAATCACATTGTTCAAATATCAATATTGTCATCATTTTCATTCGATTTCAAAGGCCCTGAAGATAGAGAAATAAATTCTCCGAAACGTTGGCACCCACTTCTTTCATTGATCGACCCTCAACAATTCCATCACTACTTACATAATAATAATAATGGGGAACTTACATGGGTAGGAATTTTAAATGTAAGCATCAAAATCTGATTCAATGCCCTTGAAAACCCCATGGTGCCAATTTTCAGCTTGAAATAACAATTGGTTCGGCCAGAAAACGGGCTGAAAGGGAGTGCGTGACGTCATTTAAGTTCCGCAAAAGATGGATGCTGAGGGACCAGGAAGGCGGGAAGTCGGTGACGTCAGTTGGGTTAAAATTTTAAGACCCATTTTCGGTAAGTTTCAACCGTCGGATACCCCTTCGGACAACCGTCGGACTTTCTTTCTATTTTAATTTTTCTACTTCCATTTTTAATTTTTCCAAATGTATTAGGCTAGCCCGTGTTAATTAAATTAACCCCTCATAATAGCACCTTTTTGGACAGCCCTCACTAAGATCTTTCAAATTACAAATAAAAAATATCCATGCAAGTTCCCCATTGTCATAATTCATGTATCCATACTTACAAAACCAAGTTCTAAATCAAGCTGCCTCGATCCATCCTTGGATTATACTCTTACCTACGTGCTCAATTCACTGTACCTACTACTGAAACCATTTGTTGAAAGTTATTAACCTAAAATAAAAACTGGTTCCATGAAGTTAGAGATTGCTGACATTTCCCATACGTAATCGTCGCAACATATCCGAGATCCGTTTATTACTTATTCAGGAGTCACTCATTCACCAGTATTCGATCTATCAGATTTTCGTGTTAAGCAATAGATACCTTTCCGTCAACTTTTATCGGGAATGGTCCACTGAAATATTCACCTTCTTCGCCGAGCTTTCGATAAATTTAGTAACTTCTTCAGGGCTCGGAAGAGATACTACGGTGTAGACATTACACCTCCGTCTTCATTCATTTAAAAACCAGTTTGGTAAATATCAACAAAACACTAATACCAGTGAAAATGATGATGAGGTACACTTTAAAGCAGTCTACCAGGCTATCAAAACTTCACAAATTTGCGATTAACAATTGGGAAAAAAACTTTCAGACTAACAAGAACTCAAGCAGTGTTAAAATTTCAACAGGATTGTTAATATGATATTGATTTGATATAGCCCTAAAGAAGGTGATAAATTTATCGAAAGCTCGGCGAAGAAGGTGAATATTTCAGAGGACCCCATTCCCGATCAAAGACGAAATATTTCTGTGTTGGGTTGATCTTCATAACTGCAGTGCAATGGATAGCGTCAGGTAGAGGAAAGTAGGTACATCGAATCCTGGATTCTCGCTTGTACGTACCTACTTACTACAACACTGTTAATTATGGGACACCTGTCTTCCTGTCCCTACCAGTTAACCATCAGGAGTTGGGAAGGAAGTCGGCGATAGCAGGCCTATCCGCCAACGCGTTTCACGGATAGACGAAGGGCCAGAGAGCTCGGCCGAGCAAAGGTCACCAACCTGGGGAATGCAACCTGATAATTACCTCCTTGTTTGCTCGAGTGGTTGTCTGTATGGGCATTGGTGAGGTAAGGGAGGGGGGACAACGATTGTTTCAGCTCGAACAATCATTATCGGCCCTGGATAAGGAGGTATTGGCTAGTGAAGCCATGAAGCCAGGCAGGCCTGCCTCTTTGATCCTGGGTCATGCATTGTGCCGATCACTCGAATAAATCGCTTTCACGCACGCCCCAACCTGGAAATCTCGAATTCTTTGCTCATTGTCCGCCCTTATCATCATCCCACATCTCTAAACAACACTTTTTTTTTATCACGCGGTTGGCAAAGTGATTTATGGTAATGACTTGTATACTAGTAAGTTTTAAGTATCTACCAACCTTCTGCAAGTCATGTTGGCCATTCATCAATCATTAGGGTGTTCCTACCCAATAATGAAGAGTTCTAGCCTTGTATGATGACTCATGAGCAAATTTTGCAAGAACTGATCGACCATTCTACCACACACTTACCCATGTACAGTCAATTTTTCAGCCGATTTTTGGCCGACTTCAAAAAAAGAGGAGGTACCCCTATACGATGTGTCATGAGACGAGCATTTTTTTGTATGTTTGTCCCCATTCCTCTATTTCTAGTTCTCGACGTTGGTACCTAATTCTTTGTGCTTTGTGATCTCCTGATACCCTTGGTGGCCCAGTTTCAACTGAATGTTTCTAACCCCGAAGATACCCCGTCCTCAGGAGTCAACTGAACCCATTTTCTTTCAACAAATTAAAAGTGTACATATATGTTGCATAATAAATACAAAATCAGCTATCAGATTTGTCTGCAACGAGATGATTCTTGTTGATGAAGCATCGTACAAAATAGTTTGGGGTCACAACCAACACCAAACGGTGCTTCAAAAACCTGGGACAATAAATCCGAGACAAGGCTTCGTAGTTGTCAGGAGACCAAGGGCGTCGTGGCGAGTAATTCAAGATGACTAACTGAGCCATTGTCTTTTCTTTGAGAAACACACCCAAACAAAACGGTTTCCCTCATCAGCGAGGCGAAAATTATACAGAACGGAGAACCGTCTGTTCAAGCAACTGAATTTGGAAATGTGCTTGGGGCGTTTCAACGATCATTCATCACAAAGATGGTTGTCATCACAATCCCTGTAGGACTTACAAGGGTTAGTTTTTTTTACCATATGTCAGTTTATTATGTCCCCATAAACCATATCCCGTGGTAGATGATGACTAGTGCATGGGAGAGGATTTTCGAAGTAATTCATAAAGAGCAAAATGGAGAGAGGAATCACTTGAATAAGGCAGCAATGGGGACATTCGAAATCAAGAATCATGATGTCTGATCTTATCCGTTTAACAACTCTGTCGGTCTGGATAGACAGATATAAAGCTCTATCTCACATGGACATGAGAATAATCTCTTATAGTACATCAAATTACAAGCAGATAGGAATTAGTTAAACCCAAAAAATGCCTACTGGCTTACTGAAAAAAATTAAAATTGACTTTTGTAGTGTTGTCATGGTGATGAAGAAGGCCGAAAGTAGACAACAACTATTTCAGAAGTTTGTGTTCAAATTAATTTTAACTCCGGAATTTTAAAGTCACCATATAAAATAAATAATCCAGATCCAGAGTGAATCAATGAATACAGAGATACAGAGGGATATTCGAGAGCGAGGACATTATTTTTGACAACATCAACCATCTAAAATGTGTCTACTGTTCATTACCTCGTCAGATTCTGATACCTACTGGGTGGATTATAAATTTGTCCGTCATTGTTTTCAAGCATTTACCTTCACGGAGTTTTTTTTTACTATCATTGTCTTCTTCAGCAGAATTCCATGTATTTGAGCTATTTGTAACTATCCTTGTTAAACGAAGATCACTTCTTTCATTGATCGACCCTCAACAATTCCATCACTACTTTGATACTCTACGATCAACATACTTCAAATTAATTATTATGTAAGTCATGAAATTCGTTACCTGGTTTCTGTTTATACGTGCTTACCTACGTAACCAAAAGGGTTAGGTAGATTCCCGATAATATATTCAATCCCTAATCCCTTATGCCGTGCTGTCTCGAATCATCGACTTATCGAGTGACGGGTTAGTTTCATACTTTACCATGTTCATGGTTCGAAATTATGATTTGAAGGCAATTTCCCAATATGATTTATAGTGCCAAAGCATCGAGTTTCAGCTTCCTGTTCACATAGAGCACTTTTATGATCTTCTGAAAAGCATTGAATCGTTATAGGACCTGGAGAGTACACTAGACACTATTATTAAAGGCCTAATATGTGATGCAGCTCTCATATTTATCTCGGTACTTCCTTCCGAGATAAATCCAAATGATTTTAAAAGCGTTGAAAATGCAGTTTCACGAAGCCACCGGGGGCCTCGGTAATAGAAAGCAGTGAATCACTTGATTCGTAGGCGATGCTATCGACCACCCTCAGGTCTCAGGTTGAACTGTCACTTTGAGAGGGCGAGTGAAAGTACTCGAGTCTGCTCGTTCCGCGTTATTATGTTACTCGAAAGGATCTAAAAGATATGGCGATTACTTCACAAGGATAACAGATCCGGACGTATCCGCGATTTGCTATATGAGCGCAATTTATTATTCAATAACTTCTAGACAAGTCTCGAGTGGACAACAATGTTAAACGAAGGACAACCGTAAAGCAATAGATGTCAAGGGCAGTAGATGATGTGCGCAGCCTTGAATGTATTATACAGGGTGGTCCCAAACGTAACGGACTTAGTTTGAGATCTTCTAGGAAATGTCACGCTGATCACGAATATACCACATATTAAGGGTCCCTGATTAAATCCTGGCCACTTTTTCCGCAAAAAACCACTTTTTTCGACGTTTTTTGAGTGTTTTTGGGCAATAACACGGAAATTATTTAGAAAATCGAAAAACACCTCGAAATAAACGTCGTAGGAAATTAAATTCTGCGTCAAATGAGACCAACGCCAGCTCTTAAGATTGTACCCACGAGTTTTGGCGAATTGTAGAAGTTTTGATATGTTCATAAACTGCAGGAAGGTAGGCAGGTAGTATGAACTTAAATGTAGGTTTAAATGTTTTTAATGTCCTGTTAATCATTATTAAAAGATTAAAAAGGAAAATCGCAGGTACAATCTTAAGAGCTGGCATTGGTCTCATTCGACGGAGAATTTAATTTCCTACAACGTTTATTTCGAGGAAGATTTTCCGGACTATTTGCGTGTTTTTTGCACAAAAACACTCAAAAAAAGTCGAAAAAAGTGCTTTTTTTGTGGAAAAAGTGGTCAAGATTTATTCAGGGGCCGTTAATATGTGGTATATTCGTGATCAGCGTGAAATTTCCTATTAGACCTCAAACTAAGTCCGTTACGTTTGGAACCACCCTGTATAATACAGTCAGAACTCGATAGTGAATGGCGACTATCTATCATTCATCAGAAACAGGAGCTCACTTTTTACTAGTTCTAAATTACAAAGATTGCATTTGAATCTAAGAGCGCCATATTGTTTTTCTCCAGAACAATGTTCAAAAATCCCAAATAGCCTGTCATTTGAGATAGACTAATCCAACTCTCATCAGATGAGTGCTATGACGTTAGAAAGTGGACAGAGAACAAAATACTGCCATAAGTATCATTAACAAATATCACAAATGTTATCAGCTGTGCCGTTATTCGATGTCTGCATGAAGGGATTACATTTACAGTCGTAACGCACTCATTTTCCAGTCCTGGAAGGTTCGTTGGCCTACAGCTTTTGTGATGTTAATGGATCAACCGATTGTAAAATAACAGTAAAGGAAATCGAAGCACAAAACTCCGCGCCGGAAGTCCCCTCGAGAGTCGAGTCACGACCCTTTTTTCACCAACCGAGCCCTTATCGTAGCCACGTAGAAGACAGAAGACAAATTATACAGCTTCCATGTGTCATCGGATGGATAACTTCGACGTGTAGGGTAATTTGTCAAATTGCACAATGAAAAAATCTAGACTGGATCATTCACACGGAAACTTTCGCAATTGTTTCATCACAATACGTTGTTGCCCCGTTCAAATCGTCCGATCTCCAATTGGATTTCATATTCTCAGCATTCAAAAATTTCCGATAAATAGTGAAATGCAACTTCTATCTACATGCATGCACAGATTGAGATTAAATTTTCCGAATTTCTGATGAAAAATTATCAAAATTGAAAAAGTGGTTGAAAGGGCTACTGATCTTAGGGCTCTGCTTCTCAAATGGTACACGGTGTTCCTATGATCCGAAGTTTTGCACGCCAAAAATATTGGTTTCGTTCGGTTGATATTGATTTAAAAAAAATACATATCCTAATTTTATTTAATAATGATTTTTTTTTAAAATATTAATAAGACTGTAACCACTTAAAACCCATGTTATACTGTATGTTACTGCATGTTATACTGTACAACCCGCCTGAGTCCCTAGAATCCGGTAGAGCCAAGGAGAATAATTAATGACATGGTAATTGGAGTGAATAACCAACTAGGAACTACTTTATAACACTAAAAAACTAAAAATTTAGGTTCAAGACCATAATTAAATTAGTTTCTAGTTAGTTATTTACTCCAATTACACATGTCATCAAGTCCCGTTGGTTCTAATGGATTCTAGAGACACAGGCAATTTGAAGATTATAACATAATATAATACCATGGGTGTTATGTGGTGTGGTTAAAACCTTATTATTATACAAAAACAAAATTAGTTTCAGAATGGCGTTTGCCCAACACTGCATGTTTGTTTCCCCATCATTTCCTGTGCTTTCGGAACAGCGATAACCACTGCACATACTCGAACATAACTTCACTGTGGGCTTGGGTTTGACAGTGGACGCCTCTCATTTCTAATGTAACTTCCTTAGCTTGAGTACTATGGACCTAAACAGTTCGTTTACTCACGACTTGGGAGAAAACTGACTGCTTTATTTGTGCCTTAAATATGGTAATAATATTTATATTCCTAACCATCCTACCAAAACCATTTTTCATAGTTCGTCCATAATATTTGTGACCTCAGCCTCACCTCATTAGGTGCCCCTAAGCAGCCCCTGAGTTCTACTGATTATATCCCATCACCATACTTACTCTGCATTTACCAGACTTTCTTCTTTTTGGCTACTTCAATGGCGATTTGGAGTACGCAAAGTTGAAACCAATTCGGATAGGTATGAATGGTTGCAGAGAACGAATGCTGAATTTTCCTGTACCACGTCCAAGGTTTAATGTTCAAGGTTGGATGTGCTCGTCTATGGTATGCTTGAGATGTTTTGTGTACTCTCTGAATTGACTCATCAGGAGAGAACCGGCTTAGGCTGGCATAGGAGTCGTTACCCTCTGGTTTCTCAAGGGCCAATAAACTTTTGGGAAGCCGTATTTCTCCGGTCGTTTGACAGTTATTGGGGTGCATCCTGACTTGGTTTTTACCGGGGTTGCCGAGCTGATCACCTCATCTCAGATTACTCAGTCTTCAAATCGAGTTTCGAAAGAAATAAATTCTTGGGGCTTTGGCAGCATACCACAGGGAAATTGACTCATGAATGGATTCTTTCTGGAGTAATCATGGGAATGGTGCAAGTTGAAGACGTAAGAACCCACTCAGTATCTAAACATAACGCATAAATATTATTTTCTGATGTTCGTGGTAATTAAATTTATTTTGCCCGTTCATCGATGACAGTGATTTTGTATATATATATTTCACATGGCCAATGGCATTTTTATTTCCTTAATATCCCTGTTGTAGCTGCAGTGTTCAATTTTATTATTGGAGCGGGATTTATAGACGGTCCTCGAGTTTCAAGGAGGCCTT
>JAEMON010000006.1:6333347-6352390 GCA_030264115.1 Lygus lineolaris | reverse complement strand
TAATATTATACAGAAAATAATAAACCGTTGTGTAATAATTTGTTTCTTTGTTCTAACGTTTCTTGGAATAACGTCGAAACCTTACTCAAACATCTGTTAATGAAGTTCGCGAACTTTACGGAAAGTTCGGGTTCGAGTTCGAGAAGAAGAGTTCGGGTTCGAGTTCGAGTTCGAATATTTTGGAATAAGCAGTTCGAGTTCGGGCTCGAGTTCGGGCTCGAGTTCGGTTCGAAAGTTCGAGAGTTCGAATGCACCCCTACATATAGCCTATAATGGTTGTGAGTGAGGCAGGGACGATGTGGTTTTGTGCCACTGAAGAGCTGGCGCGGTAGGGGGAACAGACATATCGGTAACTCTGAGGAGAGTGCAGCGCTGTAACCCTTGGCCTTCCTGAAGATAGGTTTCATACTATGTTACTATGCATTATGTTATCAAGAAGTAGTGTGGATATCACGTGGCTGTTCTGCCTATCGGATCAGCTCAGTAAGTAAATAACCCACAAAACCCCAAATAAACAATTGTGTTTGTTGGGAATGTTGGTTTCTGCTTGTGTAGATGCAACCTCGCTTTTCTGAGACATCCGCTTAAGAGAGACAAAACGGCTCCGCCTGGCGGCTTCCGCGGTACTAGACAGCTCCATCTCATTTTGAAATGAACCGTCAAGAGGCTCGTGAAGTCCTGACAGACTGTTTTACGCAGCGTTATGTAAGGACAACAAGTGGGTCAACTCGACCGGCCTTGGTCTGCATTGCCTGTCCAACCGTCCGCTGCAAGGCCGAAAAGTGACTGTGGAAGCTCCAGAATCCCCTTCATGATCCGCCATTATGCAGAAAAACCGAACAAAACGGTCACTGAGGTAGCACATAATGGACAACCATTACCGTCCCTGTCCCGGTGCACGTTCTTGACCGCGAAAAAACCTTAACCACCCCGTTATGAAGTCTTTCGCCAGGAAATGAGGTATCCTGAAAACGCCAGCTCTCAATGTCGAGCCTTTTGAATAGGTAGAATCCACGGAATGGAAAGACGTGCAAAACTGCATTCCACATCCTATTATATTAAAAGCGGAAAATAATGCCGTGTAGAAGTAGGGAAAGAGTCCAACAACTTGTTTCGCGTCCTTCTCAGTACCTTGTGAACGCCTCCTAGATCTGTTCCCAGAATATTTTCCTTTTGAGGGAGGGCTGTGTTTTGACTTTGAAATCAGTCTTCTTGTCTTCTTCTAAAATGAAAGTTGATCGGAGAACTAGCAGGACTAGTAGTTAATCACAGGCCTACACGGTCTTGGAAGGCCATCACTGTCAACTCCGTTATGTTTATAAACATATCCGAACAGATAGATTTTAGAGAAACATTAGTTAAAACCATCCGTTGCGCTTTCGTTCTTCGACAGACCGTAAACCTTCGTTTTGTGACTGGAAGATATTTTAATTGGATGATCTAGCCTGCGGATTCGATTGCTGCATCGTTATCAATATTTTTCTTCCAAAGATGAGCCCACACCCATTTCCTCGATCTTGGCACCTTGCTTCCTAGTAGGTGCAAATATTAAATTTGTTAAGCAATTCCGAATTGTCTTACACTTTTTTGGGTTTAAATAACTTTTGCTTTATGTTGGCATTGTGGGTTTTGGTATGATCATCTGAGACCATGAGCATTTTGTTTTTTCAAACCCTTGAATTAAAGTGTGCGACGGCGGTCCGTCCCTTCCTCCATCACTATAGTATTAGCGACCAGTGAAGACCACTGTGTTCTCAACCTCTATAACATCTACTTCCATGTACCTTTTTGGTACCTTTATCTCTCCTACCGAGATTATGCTCTGAGGGAGCAACCTAACTTCCATACGAAATATTCCAGTAACCGGTTGGTCCTGTAATTATTAGAGTGGGGGAGAAGGACTGTTTACTTCTCTTAACCCAATAATTTCTCTCTTCTGATTCTAGCCCTTGTGCAGTTCAGTGCTTTCTTTATATTCAAATCTTTTCTGCCTTTTCCGGTCATATTGGATTTCAATCCAATTTACTTCCTTTCAGTTTTCATTTCTCAGTTTTCCTTTTTGCTAATCAAAGCCAGTGTTCATTTGTTCTTTTCCATTTTTCCAGCTAAGTTACAGGTTTGATTATTTTGATTTTCTTCTGTTGTATTTGCCATTTTTCATTTTTCTTACAGAGAGGAGGTATTTCATTTCATTCATTTCAATTTCAAATTATATTTTATTTTCCCATATTTTTCTATTTTCATTTTATTTTCCTGTTTGGTTATTATCGAGGTATTTTCAGTTTGATTTTGGGTATAATTCATACCAAGTTATTTGCATTTTTGGTATTTAATTTTTAGGTATTCTCGTACCTTTTACCTCAATTATACCATTTTTGGTGTATTTTGTTGCTATAGATTTTGGTTTGGACAACTTAATTGTCCTGGTAGCAGACTGCAATTTATTATTGGAGTACTAGTTAATTTTAAATTTAGAATTGCTTGTCTCTCACAAGTGAGTAAAGTAAACAACCATTTCAGGCTGGATTTTGTCTGCAGCTCCATGAGTCGTGGACTTCATCAGCTGCCCTTCAAAGGGAGCCTAACCCTTGAAATATTGATCATCAGATTAAACCGATATTCGTTTGTAACAAGTTAGCCCCTTGCCTCTAAGATCTAACATAGGTGATAGGTACTAACTCGTAGGCGTACATACATCACCTATACTGTAGATAATGTATTCAATTAAATTATCCTTGACGTTTGGACACCGTATCCCATCCTCAGTATGATTATGCAGTTCGGGTTTTCCGTTCTGAATGATCACCTTGACATTCCGCTTATGCCTTAGGGCAAGCAAACCTGCTCCAACGTCTAGCCCCCCGCGCCTCGAATGCGCAATAAATCCCCCATCTCGCTAATGAACTATAGAAGGAGCTCCAATGATGAATAATGGCTCTACCTAGTTCTACCTAGTAAATGGGCCATGCGACCATAACGGATGAGATCGCCCGAGCTGGTTAAGAGACTGTTCCTTCAGATTGGCCAAGTCACACTGGGAGTGGTTTAGGCCCAAGCCCTCAGGTGGTCTGGTTTGTTGGGCTTCATAATTCGATCCCCACCTTCAAACTTACATCTTGCATCGCGTTCAGGTCCTTTTACACGAGAAAGTCGATGGACTTGCGTCAGAAACGGCCTATTGCTTTACAAACAGCTGTAGCGATGCAGTCGGTTAGACCTTCAGGCTATAAAATATATCTACATTCGCTTTGCTAGGTTCACTCCTTGTCGCATCGTTCTTCCTAAAGAACTGTTTCTTCTAGAAAACAATAAAGTTGATAAACTATGAGACGTTCCCCTTTTTTGTTCATAATACGTTCTCTACCGTGAAATGGGGATTATAATGCATTATTAGCGAATTTTCGAAGACAATTCAGCTATTGCAATTGTTTCAACATTTTAGTGTTGCAAAATTTTGAGAATTTCCTACATGGAAATCCTGAAGTTTTAAATTTTTCATGTGCATAATTTACAAATATACGTATATGTATTAAATATCTATTTATATGTGTCACTCTTGACGATATCTGACCCTGGAATCGATTTAAAAAATCCAAATGTTTTTCAAAATGTCAACAACAACAAAAGAAAGGATGACAACTCGTTCGTTGGCCAGAATTTTTGGACCATTCCAAGGCTTTGAAAAATAAGGGTCAAAAAACGTGTTTTTGAGGTTTTGGTGTAAATGACTGTCTTAAACATGGGAACATAAATATGTTACGTTCGGAATCAGCGCAAAATTTCCAATAAGAATCGCCCACAACATCGGTTAAAATGATTCTTCGAAAATTCGCTGATCAAATCATGCTGCATGAATGGAACTTTATAATATATTAGCCTATTGCCCGTTCGTTGCACGGTCCCACACATCAACCCACTCACTTAGCTCGCGGTTGGTTGTCCAGATCCCAAACGCTCGCTTCGCTTGCGTGACAGTGGGGCACAGCCCCACACACCGACACATCCGACAGCGGTCGGATTAAAAATTTTCTTTCATAAACACCTTCACCTGACATTAACGGCCACAAAAAAAAAAGAAGAAATATTCAATTTGATGCACTCGTTCCATGGCTTGACCAAAGGAAATAGGGATTCATTTTTTATATATTAAGATTATGTTCAAAAGTATATTGATTATAATATTATCAGATTCAGTGGTGTCTGGTACCCCTGGTTGTTAGACTGAGTCCAAAACCATTTTTATTCCACAACTGGTCGTATTATTCGGAGTCGAATGAGAGAAGTTCTACTGTATTAGATACCCAAGGTAGAGGTAGTCGGCTGCATAGTTGTTTTTATGTTGGATTTGTCGGGATTCAGCCAATGGAAAAACTTCAAGCTGCTATCATAATTTTATTAGGTACGACGTTTCGGGTCAAAACTTCGACCCATCTTGAGGTAACAACATGTACGAGTACATCTGTAGAAGCGCATGTGGCAACCAACTACAAAGTAAGATACCTCTTGTCCTGCAAAAAAACCACTCTAAAAACAAGGCAGAAACTCTCAAATATCAGCCCACTGGCCTAACTGCGCGCTTCTACAGATGTACAAGTTTTGACCCGAAACGTCGTACCTAAGAAAATGATGAGAGCAGCTTGAAGTTTTTTCTATTGGCTGAATCCCGACAAATCCAACATAAATATAATACATACCCGGAACTGGAGACACTTCAATTATGTAATGGCTTACCAGTTTCTCCAGCTATTCTTTTCGACGTATTTAGGCATGTTCAAGTACACGTGCCTTGAGCACAATAACATTGATGAACAACTGTTATAGGTTGTATCAAGGAAGGATTAATTGATTTATTATTGAGAAATATTCGTTCACGCATTGTCTCCAGAACAAATAGACGTTTCCAACAATACGTTATCCACTTCCTGGAGTTTCCAATCTTGTTGATCCTTCTACTTATAGTCTAAACGACTTTCTTGGTAATTTCCTCAGACCAATTTTTCTGCGCTACACAAATACTATCATTATGAAATCGCGTTGTTAGTCACTGATATCAACCTATAATTGCGGGGAGGTCTGATTGCTGTTGTTACTGATAAAAATACCCACGTAACGTCATTATGAGCAGTTCTGATATCGTTAATGAGTTTCATACGGTCTTGGGATAGGTTAGTTCGATTCGGCTATTCAACTTGTTTGAAACTTTAGATTGGAATCATTTATCGCGGTTGCACGTGACCGACCAGAACCACTTTCGTCTAAATCGAGTCTTCCACGGACAACCTGAGTGAAACTGATCTTGAAATCCTTGGGATTCCTCGGATTTGATGTTTATCAGAGGAATCTTGATAATTGAATGATTACGAATTCTATACGCCCGGATTAACCATCAATTTCGATTCAGAGCGATCCGTAAGTGTTATCCTTGGACCAAAATTACGACCGCGGATCGCATCTGCGAGGAAAAAAGTCGCCTAACTATTTAATATTTTTCCCACCTACCTACGTAGCCTCAAAGCTTGAAAATTAAGGTGGGACCTCGTTTGCATTGGTATAGCGTGATTATCCCAAGGAGAAATATATTAAGTCTACTCAGAGAAATGCGACCAAGACAAAAAATTGGCCTTGGCCTGCTTCGACAATGAATTAACTTTTTCAGTTTCAGAATTCCTACATTCCGTTCGTTGTGCGATTAAACGATCCAGTGTTATCAAAATGAGGCTCAAATGAAAGTTTGCTCAAACTTCTCAGTTCTCTTCAAATGTCTCCTCAGTTCTCTCAGTCTCTTTAAAAATCTCTCTCAAAAGTCAACGTTCAAAAGTCAAAAAGTCAAAATTCAAAAGTTCAGAAGTCAATAGTCTCTCTGAGTCTCTTCAAATGTCTCGATTCTCTCTTCAAATGCTCGAATGCTCAGTTTGTTCAAGTCTGCTCAAATGAAAGTGTGTCGTACGATTTCTCTACTCTTGTACGTTTTGACCATAAGGTACGACTATAGCAAAAAATACAATCTAAACAACTAGTACTCATTACAAGACACTCATTTTAGTCATAATCGACTTCCTACGGAAAAAAGCTCCTCATATAGGTTTCTCAAAGTACCCATATTAGGACCCTACCATATAGGAGACCGTGAGAAACTCTATTTTACACTTTTCTCCACTTGAAAAAATTAATTAAATACAAATATGTAATTCATTGTGTTGTTTACTATTCAAGCCAAATTCTGATATCATGTGTGTCAATAGGTACTTTCAGTATCTTAGAATTAATTAGGACAAGGAATTGAGGGATTGAAGTGAACTTAACGAAGTCTGAGTTGAAACTGATTATATTGATAGCAGGTGAGTCAAGGTATGTGACGCAATCAAATAATGAACAGAAAGGATGAGGTGTAGGTAAGTACCTATCATCCTCCACGCATATTGTTAGAAAATTTATGAGAACGTTAGAGACAAACTTGAATGGCAATATAACTCGAGTTATTTCTAAATTGTCCCAGAATCTGAATCCTTATACATTTCCATGACTAAGATTCTACATTATAACATGACTAGTTAAACCAAATAGTTTGTATAACATACATTATATGCTGAACGTTTTACTGACATGCAAGGAAGGTTTTATGCAATTCTACATGATTTCAAAATTAGGCAAGAAATCTTTATTAAATCTAATCATTTTTAAGTAGGTACCTAGGTAATGAATCATTTCAAACACTGATGTTGAGAGATTAGGTATAGCACTTTTTTTTTGGAACAACTAAGAGTCTATTATAAATTGCTTGGGTACTCCATTGTCGCTGCTCACTGGGCATATCTCTCAGTGGGTTTTGAAGTGAGACTGGGGCGGACTTCGATCATAAATCGTGATTATCAAAAATTATTGACTGAAATACACAAAAAAATCCAAATTTGTGCAAGATTAGTCTGATAACATAGGTATTTATCTAGTATCTACATAGGTATGCACCGTACGTCGTCGCATCGCGTTATGATTATGTATTAGCGTCCTTTCGGACAGTCGTCATTTTGTCCCTATTTCAAACAAGGCTGCTATGAAATACGAAAGTAACCCTCGTAGTATATGCAGACTTTAGAACATTAAAACTAAAGGTTTGTTCCAACTGAACGAATATTCGAATAGTTGGCTGCGGAGAACCTCCTGCGCACAATCTTGAGAATGTTCTATTTGGCCTGTTCCAACTGAATTTCCTGCAACTTACCTTACTGATTAGAACTTGAATTCTGTTTCAACCGACCTTCGCTATTGGAGGAGGAAAGGCGAACTGAATACAGGGAAACCCTCCGCAACCTCCCGGGGGTGGCGGTCCTCTCACGCGAATCTTCGCCTTTTTCGCGTTAGCGGTCTGCATTCATTCAACCCGCAAACTTTGACCTTGAAACAACTTTCAGATTCAGACTATTCGAATATATTCGAATTGTAGATTTCAGTTGAATCATACCCTATGTAAACAGAAAACAATCAAAAGTAAAAAATACTGCCTCACCTTCGCCTTGAACGTTATATGAATTTATGAAGAAAACAACCGTTTTGAATGTGACGAGACTTATGAAGTTCATGATGAGAAAAATCGAGTCCTGCCATATCGTCTTGCAAATGGAGCCTCAGTTTTGTTATACTTCCTCACGTCCTATAGGTTTCTGTAATGTCCTATGGTACAATGCCTCAGGATCAGGCAGGACTCAGGATCAACACTGCAAAGGTGAACTGTGCTAAATCTGTTATTATTTCCATACCTCCTATTCGACTGTGCGAAGATCCGCGTTGTGTTTTTACCCAGAAACAGAAAATCCAATTGCAGAAAAAATGAAAGTGAAATTACGGCATTTACCGTCGAGGGAAGATGCGAATTTAAAGGCCGTTTTGTTGGTTAGCGGCCGGGAAGATGAGAAACCTGTTGGCAAAAGGGCAGGGCGGGGTCGGGTTCAGGACTCGGCGTCGTGAACTTTCTCGAGTGCACGACGAAGAACTCTGAGATGCAGCTTGAAGAGGTGATGTAGGAATTGCAGGAGCATCAAGGGGTCTCCAGCCGTACACAGCACGACAATGGCCTCAAAGCCGCCTTCCGGCTAGCTGCCATTTTGATGGGATCTCCTTCTTAAATATGTAGAAGGGGTTCGAGAGTCCAGGCAACATCTGGCTTCTAATGCTTGTTGTGCAGTAATTTGGCGAGAGTAGGCTGACCTCTGAAGGTATTGTACAGCAAGGGAAGACTTTAAGAAGTTCCAAACATTTGCTATCATGCGTATTTGGATGGATCCAGTTTATGATATATGTCTTCAATGAAATTATTGAAGTTGAGAAGCATTTCTCTTCCAACTCTATGAAGCCTGTCAAACTGATTGATTACCTACTAATTTTTTTGATTAGCTACCAATATTGGAAACAACACAGATTTTCGCCTTTTGAAGAAGTTTCTGATCATATTCCCGCTTCTAACATTACTGCCCTACTTGCCGGAGATGAAACTAGTTCAACACGAGGCCGCACGCAATACCCTTCAATCGTTCATCTTCAACGATCCCATGATAGCCATAATAATATCCTTAGGCTGGTTAACGCGCACGAAGTACTTTTTCCTAACAATGAAACTATAAAGAGAACTATTCCGGTGATGATTTGCGTGTTTTCTTACTGGGAAGATGGTGTATCTTTATTATAAAATAATGCCTACTTTCTTTTCATTTTAACGATGTTTGTTTTTTTACAATAGATTGATCCAAGTATAGACTTTCCATTCCATCCTTCCTCGGGAACAATCATGACGTAATGCAGATCGGCAGTAATAATGTCTGCAGTAGGTATCTCCCCTTCCTACCTATTTGCCTGCGGACCTGCGGCAGTAGGTAGTTCTATCATGCTCATGTCGTTGAGAAATCAATGAGAATCAATCAGTAGCAGAGAAGCAATCCTGATTTTATTCAAATATGTTTCTATTAATTCAAGTTTTCTTTTTACATAATCGGCCTTTCGTCTTTGATTATAAAAGCGAGATTTCCATCGACAGAGGAGCTGATTCTTTCCAAGTACGAGAGAGTTGAATAAGTCCTGTTCTGAATTACAGGTGGAAGATTCTAGGTAAGCACTCACCACCCAGGAATGTGTATATTATGTATAATGAGGTTTACCAAATCTCAGACTCTCAGCATTTCTCCTTCATAAATTTTTGTCGAATACTGCTAGGTTGAATATGGTTAGCACAATCCCTTCCTTCTTGATCTGACCAAAACGACGTGCATCAAGTTGTAGGAGTCAGAAACCATTGAATATTTTCAGCTTCGACTTGATTACAGGTGTGTGGCTCCAGGATCTGAGACGTAAATGTATTCAAGGACTATCAAGGTCGAACCGGAGCGAGCCCAGGGCCACCATGCTATTGATCCTATATATAGGTACATCCTACATAATATGGCTTACTCCGGTCACATTACCTTGTCAAAGAGTCTTTTTGCTTGGAACTATTCGTTTTGTTGTGGATTCGTTTAATGAGGGCGCTTCAACACACAGAGACAGAGCGACAGATAAGATATCGAAATTGTTCACGAAAGTCTAGACGTTAGGGGAAATTTTGATTTTGGAGGTAAAAACGTCTGGTGCGACGCTTCACACTACTTTCCTCAGCTGTATTTGGCCCTCAATCTATTTTTGTGGAGATGAGGGGTATTGGAACTTGTTTCTACTTGTTAGAAGAGAAACCTATGAATTTCATCAAAATCGTTAGAGCAGTTTGGTAGAAAAGCTAAAAAAAAAGTTCATTTGGACCAGTTAAAGGTGGCGTTTCAGAAATTGGGTTTTCTGCTGATCGCAATACTTTCCATTCACCTTTAGGTGGGCTGAGGAAAGTAAAAATGTTCTCGTCTCAAACCGAATAATTATAGCAATGGATGAATCTATGTTGTGAGACTATCTTTGTATTCTATCGGATCATATAAATAATATTTCTTCGTCCATCGATGATGTAACACGTGTATGAGAAAGTATATCAGAGGCCCGCCAGGGGCTATGACAACTGGACTGATGTCATGCTCGCATTTATCTTCTTACCCCTTCAACGCGGATTCGATACACCATTTCCATTCGAGCCGGACGTTTTGAACCGTGACGATTCAACATCGCCTTTCATTATCATACTCAGTGAACTACAAGATGGGAAGTGCCTGATGGGGAATCACGGTCAATAACAGTATACGAATGCATAAACCACGAGCATAACGTAGGCTGGACCTCGAAATACCACATTGCAGATTAGCAAGCTCTCAAAATCGCTTCTCTTAACATGGAATTGTTATGTTCAACCACCTTCCTTTGGAAACTTCCTTTGGACCCAAACAATTTCTCCTCTAAAGAAATGCCTCATTCAGAATCCGCTCTACGAATGGGGAACTTGCATGGTAGTTTTTCATTTTTTATTTTGAAAAGTAATGACCTAGAAGAGACAAAAACAAAGCCGTTTTGTGGGAAAAGTGGTTTTATAACTTGAAAGAATTTATTGAAATTTAGTCGTTTTGAGTTCCCGCCCAGACCTAACTGACGTCATAAGCATGGAAGTAAGAACGTTTTCCTACTTCCTCTAGACAGGATGGCCAACATTCATCCCTGCAAACTGCCCGAATCCGCGCTCAAACTATTGTTACTTTCTGATCAAGTTCTTACATTTTTATTGTTAAATTTTTTGATTTCTTTTTTCGTTGAAACTATTCAACTTTTGCATTCGTTTTGTCTACATTTATTATCGATTGAGGGCCTGGTGAATTTAGCGCCACATGTCGTGTTTTCGCTAGTGTGACGTCAGTTAGGTTCTGGCGGGCCGGCAGCTGTTTTTTCAAACAGCTGAGATTTTCTTTCAAGTTTTCTACTCTTAGAAACAACTGTTCTTGTTTTCCAGCCCCAAATAAGAGAAACGGGCAACCAAAGAACATTTCCGAAACAAAGTAGGTACCTACTTCTGAGGTGTATGGAGTTGTGTGGTCCCATCTAGGCTCGAAGTTTCTAGATTTGTAACCCCTTGTGCATCCCTTCACGTCATTTAGCTTTTAGAAACACTTTTTTCGCTCACTTCCGAACTTCGAATACCCCTCACATTATGCACCTTTTCGAATAGTTGTACCTTCATGGTTGTACGAAATAAAAGAAAGCTCGTTGAATTGCCTGATATAATATTATTAATCTCTCAACATGGAATATGATTCTGAATGTAATGCTGTTCCATACAGAATCAGCGGAAGAGAGTGAAAAGAAGCATGTGGGCCGATTCGAAAGGACTTCGAAGCTCTAGTGGCCAGTCGATGGGTCAGTGACCTCTTGTCAACAAGCCCCCTCCTCGCGAGTCATGCCGATAATTGTAGGATCACAACTACTATTCACAACAATTACAACCAACCATTTATTACTCATGTAGTAGACAGAACCTGCGAAGTACTTAGATCTGACTCTCAAAATAACGCCGAGCAATGAAAATGAGGCTTAATTAATTTATTTATTCATTCATTTATTCATTTATTTTCATTTAAACGGGCGTACCCAATACATAAAGTACAGAAATAGTATACGACAGCTGTCAAAGGAAAATATAACTTGTGGATATAAAGATGCTTCCTAACTAATTTTTAATACAAATTTTTAAACATAATCCTGTTCTATCATAATGTTGTTGTTTGCTTGCTGCTTCATTCGGCCCAAACGGATGGAAGACTGATAACGACGAGACTTTCATCGTGATCAAGGCTATTCCTAACGACGGCGGCTCACCAAATCATTCTTGTTGCATCTGCATGTACGCGAACTTGGAATCCACCCAACAAAATGGTATTTACCGGGTTTGTTTGGGTTAACTTGATTGTTCTTCAGGGGGAAAAGATATATGTTTTTACATGAAAATCAGGGCCTTATTTGTTCGAAGAAAATGAAGGTATTGCAATGGCGTTAAAATGTAAATAATGCAAATTTTTGAAAATTTCCTTCATGGATATCCGTTTCAGACCATTCTAAAGAGATTCATGAAATTTAACACTTTTATATATATACGTATATATATTTATTTATTTATATGCCATGTGTCACTCCAAACGATATCTGACCGAGGATCCGAGCTAAAAAACCGAAGAATTTTAAAATGTCAATAATATTAACAGAAAGGATGATTTCGTTGGCAAGAATTTTTGGAGTACTCCACGGGTTAAAATCTTGAAAATTTAGAATCGAAAATCGCTTTTAAAAAAGCGCGTTTTTGGAGGGTTTTGTGTAAATTACCGCAGCTTAAACATAGGAACATAATGGTATATTCGGAATCAGCGTGAAATTTCCTATATGAATCCTCCAAATCTGTCAAAATGATTCTTTGAAAATTTGCTCAACAACTCTTGATGCAAGAATGGGACATTTAGCGAATTTTCGAAGAAAATGAAGCTATTGCAATGGCTTCAACATTTTTGTAATCCAAAGTTTTGAAAATTTTCCTCATGGAAATCCGCTTTACACCATTCTAAAATGATTCCTGAAATTCAACACTTTGTCATATGTTTATATATATTTATATATGTGTCATTCCAGACGATATCTGACCGTGGGATCCAGATAAAAATTCCAAAAAATTTTTAAAATGTCAATGATATCAAAAGTAAGGATGAGTTCGTTGGCCAGAGTTTTTGGAGTACTCCCAGGGGTCAAATTTTGAAAATGTAGAGTCAAAAATCGCCAAAAAACGTGTTTTTTGAGGTTTTCTGTGTAAATTACCATTTTAAATATAGGAACATATGGTATTCGGAATCGGCGTGAATTTTTTTTTTTTTTGAAAAAATCACCCACCCAATCGGTGAAAATTACTTATTCTTTGAAAATTCGCTCAATAACGCATGCTGCATGAATGGAACTTTTTTTTTCGTACAAGACATATTTTAATTACGAATTCTACGAGTGGAGCACTAGATGGCTCAACCATGACAAATATATATCACTAAGGAGGTAGGAAGCTATGTATTTGCTCAAGAAATTTTAAAAAATTGTTGTCCTGACGGTAGCGTGTACTCATACGCAAACATAGATATTATGGTACATATATTAGGAGTCAGCGTGAAATTTCCTATAAGAATCACCCACCAAATCGGTTAAAATCGTTCTTTGAAAATTCGCTCATCTACTCATGCTGCATGAATGGAACTTTTTTTGTGTAAATTACTGTCTTAAACATAGGAACACAAAATATGGTACATTCGGAATCAGCGTGAAATTTCCTATAAGAATCTCCCACCGGTGATTCGGTTAAAATGATTCTTTGAAAATTCGCTCATTAACTCATGCTGCATGACTTTTTGTCTTCTATTCGTGCCAAACCCCCTCTTGTTAACAATGGCATCATCCTGCGTCACCTCATCACAACGGCAAAAACGGTCTCCCGCAAAAACAATTCCCTTGTTTTTCTCATTAAAACCCGAGTTTCGTTGCGTTCTCCCGTTGACAGTTCTTGCGGTTCCCGAGGGGGTCGTGGCAGAAGACGGGAAGAGGTGCGCTTGTACCTTCTCATAGCTTGTACCGTTCTAACGCGTATTTTTTACCGAGGAATCTTGGAAGTCGTTATGGAATCTACAGGATAAGATGAGGTAGGATAACGTCACCTCAGCCTTCAAGGAGATGAGGCAGTCATCTCCCCCATACTTTCACGCTTCGAAAGTGTAGTCTTTGAATATGAAGAGCTATTTTTGTAGCGTCACGTTTTGGTTTCTTCGACTCCTTCATTTACGCTGTACCCTTGAAATATAATATAGTCTCAACTTTCTCTGTCGAGTTATTCCTTGATAAATCACCTCGACTGAAAAAAATACATATTCCACTCCAATCTTCACGCTTAGGACATTAGAACTATCTATCTGACTGAGTGGGAACTGTTAGAGTGGGTGTATTTACTTGAGCTATGATGTGCCTCCTGAGTAGGTAGCCCTTTGAAAAAGTAGATAATAATATAAATAATTGGGTAATTATTATTATTGATTGGTTCGGAATTGCGATAAAAACACTCCACCGGCTTATTATTTTACTTATGTTTTTATCGGCTTATTTTTTCTTTTTATGTTTTTTATCGGCTTATCTATTTTTCGTATGTATTCCTAAAAGCTGGTTAAAATTATAATTATTTCTCATTGGTAAGTACCAGCTGGGTACCTACCAATGAGAAATAATATCTATTTTTATTATTTTACTCATGTTTTTATCGGCTTATTATTTTCCTTATTATTTTGCTGTAATTTTACTTAATTTATTTATAATATTATTTTACTTATTATTACTGGCTTGTTATTTTTTACTTTCTTGATCAAATGGTCTCAGTGAGAGCTTTCCAAAAAGGTGCAACATGAGGGGTATCTGATGAGCGAAAGCGGGGGACTTCAGCGCCTAGGATTTACTACGTCACAAGCGTTCTTTTCACCCGTTTGTTGGCCAAACTAGGCGGAATTTTGATCTAAACATTGGCATGTAGAGGTTTTGACGGTGCTAAACTCGAATTTGATGTCGAAAGTGTAAAATTCCTACCCTCGCGCAGACCCCATTGCTCTATTTTTTCGGGTTGGTTACTTAATTGAAAATAATGATTCCTCCTATTTTGTTATAACTACAAGCGTAGTTAAATGAGTTTCGCTGACTAATGTGTTGACATTATTTTGTTACAGGTAAGCGTGATGGCAATAAGGTACACCGTCCGAACCAAAACTGACAATTCACCAAAGGAAGGAATTCCGTAAAGTTGAATTTTAATCATACGAGTGATTATTTGCTAAAATATTCTGTAGCTACGTAAGCCTCGAAGTGCGGAAGATCGTGAACCCTTAGTTCCTTCCATGCAGGAACACCTACGATTGAGTCATTAGGTCATAACCATGTTTGAACTATCAGCAATGATAGCAATGGTGTCTGGACCGGGTGTAGTAGGTGAGGTAGGCACTTCCTAACCTGTAAATTAGGCCAAATTTCCCTCGAACTAAAATTCAAAAGGGAAAGTGAGACATTGTATGGACTGACATTTTTCTAGGTATTCATGACTTCTTTTATTGCTCTATAACTCATGTTACGTTCATTATGAATTTGATGGTCATCAGCATGAGAAGGAAGTGAGATGAGGAAGGATTCATGACTTCTTTTATTGCTCTGTAACTCATGTTACGTTCATTATGAATTTGATGGTCATCAACATGAGAAGGAAGTGAGATAGATTCGCATGGAATTGTTTCAATACAAAAGCTTTTCAATTATTTATCTATTTAAGTTGCACCAGCACTAAGTAGAAAAACAAAGGTCATTTAAATACAAAAAAAAAAATGGTTGACCAGATTCCTTTGGAGAACAGATTTCTATGCTAGATGTGCTTAACGTGAAGAATTATGAAACTAGAATTTTTTTATCAAATCATTTGTAGACAAATTTGGTTATGGACTATGTGTAAGGGTGGGTGGTATGGATCTATGTGTAAGGTTTAAAAAAAATTAGATTATTTTTAACAGGCAGACCTACCTTCATTGCAAATTTAACAAATGATCAGCTAACTTAGATGATTAGGTAACTTAGATCTCTTGTTTGAGGGTAGGTATCTGATTTCAAAATAACCATCCTCTTGTAGAAATTCCTCTGGTAGAAATTCTTTGATCCATCGCCTGCCCACCAGTGACCAACCGAAGTCGCCTCTGGAGATTTTTGGCAAGGAACAAGCTTTGGCTTCGACTAACTTGCTAATTTGTTCTCAGTTTTCACATACAATCCAACTAGGGCAAGGGCATCCAACTAGGGGTTTCATCCCAAGACACTGTAGTTCAAATTTGAAAATGGTACCTATATGTCTATACCTAATAATTTCAGTGTTTTCTTTCAGCGTTCAGGGCTTTTTACGAAAATCAAAACGTCGTTATTTGTAATAATAATAGTTTCTTATGATAGTTTTTTATTACTTATTATCTAGAAAACCGTACTATTTAATCTCTGAATTGATACACTAGCCTCTTGCGTGCGAAAGACACAAAAAAAATGTTCCATGTTCTTCAATCTTCGTACCTATACTATGTAAGTTGTACCTATCAGCTGTTTTGATCAATTTTGCAATTTTGGGCAATTTTTGCAAATTATTTTGTTGTTGAATAAGCTTGTTTCGTATTCCTCCTTTAAAGTTCTAAGCAGTATTAATGTCTATAATAGCCTATACCTAAGCTGGCCGGGAGATTACCCATCATTTCGCAAGGAAAACCCTCATGAATCTCATAGATATGGCTGCACCATGTTCGAATCACAAACCTTCACGAACAAACAACCTACCACTATCATCGTACTAGTTTTCACATCTGAAATTAATTGCCTACTTACTTTCTAATACTCTTGTATTCAGTAAAATTCGAGTAAAAGTTTGGGGAACCTTCTTGTATTTTTCGTAATTTCGTCTCAAAAGAATACGAACGATTTTTGAAGCTACAAACAAACGTGGAAATGTGAGTGTGCTGTTCGTCTTCCGAGTTCCCAGGCAGTAAGTCTGACATCACGGTCTGCGGGCACTTCCGGGCCGTGAAGTGGTGATCTGACATCACGGTCTCCGGGCACCTGTTCTTGCGTCTTTTTGGAAGTTTGGCGTGAGCTATGAAATTAGGTTAACAAGCCTACTTTATCTAAATGGCGAAGTACTGTTACTTCGGCTAGAGTAAGGCAAAGGCAAGAGTAAGGCCGTCTATAATCTCCATCTCTCGGTGAGATTCTCACCGAACAATAAAAGAAAACCGAAAAAATATTCAACATGAATTATAATTTTGAATGGTCTTCAATGGAGTTGATCTGGATCAATTCGAACAGGCGAAATCCTTGGACAGAAGAGATCTTCTTGTAGAAGAGCATGGATAACATAAGAACCATGGTTTGCACATTACTTGATAGATGGTGGCCGTTTGATGAAGAAAATTCCCTGGCTACTTCTTGTGGTTTTATATTTTCTCAGGCTTTCGCATTGCAACATCCTATTCCATTTGAGATAGCTGAATTAACCAGGATCATATTTGCGATGATGCGAGTTCATAGGTGTTTCGTCATAGGTACTTATCAACCAATCTTTTGGTTCTTCGGTTCAAATCGTATAAGCTTTTCAGATATTTTAAAGTTCAAGAGTAGTAAACCTACGACTTGAGTACTTCAATAAAAACAAGTGACATGCCTATTCCATCAAGATTTTCCTTAGTGGTCAAAGGAATCAGGATTTAGGTAGGTAGGTAATCTAAACTGATTTGAACGCAAGTGCCTTCGATTATTTTTCGGTGATTTTACTGTATCTCTTATCGGCTTTTCTTCAAAATGACCTTAAAAGCTTAGTGTGGTCAAGGAAGCTTTTATCTTCGACGGTTTCGGGTTGAGGGAAACCAACATGATCCTACCACCACTGTCATTCACCACCTGCCATATTATAGCTGCTGTATAAACACCTATCCACCTACTGTTGTTGGTCTCTCGTCTCATTTAATTTATCATATTAATGACTACCTCAGAATTATGTACCTAGTCATTATTATTCATTTATATGAATTACTTATTCATTGCTTAGTGTGATATTTCATTGCTAGAAGTAAACTATTGTTGGTCTTTTATTATTTTAGGTACCTAAAGATTATTTTTTCTGTATTCAAATCGTATGGATCAAAATAAATCTTTTTTTGATATATACAAATTTAAGTAATTGCTCCCGGGTGTGGTTTAAAGATCTGAACGCTTTTTGTTGGGTATCCCAATTGAAAAGTTCCTCTGTCATTTTCCGTCCCAAACATCCTTTCAACATCTTTGGTGCACTGTTCGTTCAAACCTCCATACTTACTGACAATTTTATTCTGGTTCAGATATATCGTCTAGAAAGGTACTTCCAGATCCGCTAGATTGAGCAACATATTCCCAGCTCTTCAATGGCGATATAATAACAGTCTTACCTTCTAAGGAATGGTTGTTCGAATACTCAGTGATCATCAAGACAGATCGTACCAATCAGAGTTGAATGAAGAGGTCCATGTAGGGTCGCAGTAGGTCACTGACTCAGTCGCCTCGCCCGGATCTTTGTAAATTTTCAATGTGTTTCTTACAACTCGAGTTCCCTACTTGTTGAGTGAGTAGGCGCGTTAGAAATAACCACCGAATTTATTATTGAGGGCGCGGACGACTCCCAGACATGTTTTATTCATATCGGAAGTCTTCTTTGGATTGTGCGTGGCGCACAATTGACTAGGTTTCGTCATTTCGGTGTCGACAAAACTATGACGTTCGCCAAAAAAAAAAAAAAAAAAAAAAAAAAAAAAAAAAAAAAAAAACCCTCACACGTGGTTGTCCACTTCCAAAGACACCAAATACTTCCAAAGATGTCTGCCTTGTGTGTCGAGGATCTTTGATACTACAACAATATCATACATGCCGAATCGGTCTATTGAACCGAGATTCTTCCTTAGCCTAACTTTATGAAGATTGGCCCAGATAGTACAGAATGTTAACGAGGATCGGGAATGGGGTCCACTGGAAAAACTTCACCTTCTTCGCCGAGCTTTCGATAGCTTATAATATCTTAATCAGGGCCTATAACAATAACAACACAATCACTACAGCAGTGATGTAACCAATGGGATGCCAAAATTAAAGAAACCGCATAAGTAAACAATGTATACTCAGGCTAGATATCCACAAACTTACTCAAAGGCTAGGGTAAACATTACATCTCCGTCACAACAAGCATCACCAGCAGGTAGGTGGATTTCACTGCACGTGGTAAATGGGAGTAAAAAATAGGAAAAAAAGGTCTGATTAGGTGAATACAGCATATAATTATGGCATACTATGAAGATAAAATACATTACAACACTTACCTAAAACGTCTGCCAAGTTGGGTGGGCAGTATAGCTTCCTCACTTTTGTAACATGGACGTATAGAGTCAGTTAGTGAACATTTCAACGAAATTGGTGGACTAGTTTCGGAGTTCACTTATCCAATTAAGTGTCGAAATTCATAGGTAATTTTCTTGGAGTCAGCCCACAACTAC
>JAEMON010000006.1:6304042-6314823 GCA_030264115.1 Lygus lineolaris | reverse complement strand
TTTATTTATTTGTTTTATATTGATTGTAGCTCTGACGAGGCCTCTTGAGGGTGAAAGCGCTTAGCCATAAAGATAATTGGTGGATAAAGGCAGCGAGTATCGAGAGGTGCCGATTACTTCTCCCCTCAGAAGTCTCAGAACCCCCCCAAAATCTACAAAATGGGCTAACCCAACAAACCAATTCAAATAATATTCGAATGAATAGTCTGGAAGTAGTTTTCAAGGTCAAAGTTGAGTACATCCTTGGGCTGTAGATTTTCGAATATTACTCGCATTGTGCTGTTACTTGGAACATACCTGAGGGATAGCAGAAGATTTCTCTGTATTTAACTAGGTATGCTGAAGTGATAATATTCGAACTGTGTGCAACTGCTTGGGCAGTTGAAACAGGAATCATGTTCTTATCAGAACGGTAAATTGCACACAGTCAATTGGAACAGACAGAATTTTCGAATAATCTCAAGAATGTGCGCCGAAGGTTGTGCTCGTTGATAATATTCGAATATATTTATTACCCAACTGAATATTATTTGAATTGCAGAGTTTAGTTGGAACCAACCGTAGAACATCCACCTACACTACCGAAATCGAAACCGAAACCGGGCTCCAAAAATGTTTTTCAAATAGCTATTAATTTACCAACAAAAATCCATTCTGAAAGCCTCGTTTCGGAGCATGTCGAAAATATAACTAGACACGTGCGTCGAAGTCCTGAAGGTTCGTAGCACAAAAAAGTTCATTCATTCGGTTTCAGACTCAGCCTCTTTCACTTTCAAGGGATTAAGAAGCGAGTGGCACATATTTAAGGAATACGCCGGACCCAGCCTAACGGGTTGATTTCTCCAAGATGGAGTGCCTTCCCCTAAAGGCCTAGAATTCCTATCGCATGAGTCAAATTTTTGCGTTCCCCAGATTAAGAATACTTGTCGTCATGGTTTTGCTCGCAATGCGGGATCCCGCACATTTGTGAGAGCGAGACTGAGATGCGGAATTGACAATGTGTAGCCTATTTCTTCATTTATTATTTCTTCTTTATTTCTACAAAATGGACCATTCTAACCTGGACATCGATTTAAGGCAGATATTTAATCTGTTTCACCTCGTTAACAACTTTTGCTCCTGAGTCTACCAATTTGTTTGCCCAAAAGTTCCCACTCGCATTTCAAGTTGTAGACCTTCCTTACCAATTTATTAGGGCTTCGTGTATGTGTGCTGGTCAGTCTGTTTGTTCGTAAATCCTTGCCAAACCTAAATAACTTTCCGATTTTGGTATAATTTTCAGAGATTGTACGAGGATTATGCCTTAGGTGGTCCCCTACGGATTTCTCTGTAATTGGGTCAATAGTCTAGCCTCTGGGCATGCTCACACCTGTGAATCCTCGAACGTCAATTCAAAACGGTACCGATTTTGCTCAAAATTTGTGTATGATCGAGTCCTGCTGGTGCCACATTTTTCCACCTCAATTTCCACTATTTGAAGAGAAAAATTAATTTCTTCGTTATTTTTGTAACCTACTTGTCCATGATTTGGAAAACTATGCTGGTAATCATATGCTAGGGAAATTCGTTGAGGACCCCCAACAAACCAAATCATCCAAAGGGTTCTACAATTTTTCAATAAATGTGAACCTGAACAGACTTCTTCGTTATTCGAGATCAGGTCGGAACCAACCTCCAAATCAGGTAGGTATGATAAGTTCGATAATTAAAGATAATTTTCTATCCTTGAGCCAACCTATTTCATCCACTTAGTGCCAAGTTATCTAACACTATTCAAACGTCATCTTCAACAACTCTTCGCTTCTAATCGTCGATTTTTTCATCTATATTTGAAGAATATTTCCGCTGCTCCCCGCTCATCTGATTGGGATCGTGATTGTTGTGTTAGGTCTACTTAGCACTTAGCCCGGCTTAACACATCTGGGAGTGGCCAGCTATCAACAATATCCGACGTGTAACTTCAAAATACGAGTAAGAATAGATGAAGCGACTATTGAATTAATATTTAAGCATGCTCTTAAGATTTCTGATACTTGGAATATTCGCTATTGAATTCTGTTCAGCACATCCATATGGTAGATACTTCTAGCAGGTACTTACTTAGGATCTATCTACCTAGATCTATCTACTTACAGGTAGATACTTCGTAGCAGGTACTTCTATGATTAGTCCTTGGCCTGGGAGTGCCATTATCCACGACGAACTCGTACTGATCTTTTTTTTATCAATCCAAACTTATTATTTTGATTATAAAATCTTTCTTTCAATCTGTAATCTCACCCTACGGGTAAATCTCGTATGCATCTTGCAAATATCATATGCTTGTAACATATATCTCGTATTTACGCCTCGTTACTTTTCTTCCAAATTTGGGCTAGCCTTGGTTCCAGGCTTCGGAACCACAAACTGGGCATCCCTCGACTTCATTTTAATTCGTTTTCATGGTGTTCCAGATATGATATCCAGACGGGATATGTTTATGCTCAGCTGTAACTAGTAGTATCGGAGCAATGCAGTGAATGGACGGATTTTTAAAAATTTTAATTACCACTTAGGTACCCTGAAAAGTGAAAATTTGGAGGGAAGGTTAATCTTCTTTTTTTTTGCATGTTCGAATTCAAAGGTTCTAGGCAGGTAATAATAAACCAAAATTGAACTTGGAATTCAACCAATTCTCGTTTTATAGAAAATGTTCTTCAGAGATGTACATTTTTCACCTCATTGCGTTTCAATATTGCATCCTGGTAGCTCGTTGAGTAGGAAAGAGAAGAGATATTCTTCCTCCCAACTGCATCTCGCAGGAACGTGACGAATTTTCGCAACTAGTTTTAAGATGAGAGATCGAAAGCGAAAAACTTGATCGGGAGAAAGGTAAAGCAAGTCCCGTCGAAATATTCCCCGTCCTTCGAAAGTTTCCCCTAAAGCAAACTCGAGATGAGGCCCTGGGGTCCGGTGAAGGCGTACGATTAAAATTTCACTTTCGTTTGAGTGTGAAGAAGAAAAAAATACCGATCGAAACCCTCTAACAAGTCAAAACGGGAATCGTGTTATAAAAAAACAAGTAGGTTGGCTGATGTGACCTAATGTTATGGCCGACCGCACAACTTTTGCAGCTGGTCCTTTCGAATTTTTTCTCGAGTGCATATACAAGATCCCACGTGTTCACTCTCTTATACCAATGAGAATCTGAAACGCAAAACCTCCTTCATTTGCATAATCAGATTTTTGGGAAATCGAAAAAAAAAAGTTTTCTAATTCAGTATCTACCCTAAAATTCCGTTTTAGCGAATTTTCGAAGAAAATGAAGCTATTGCAATGTCTTCAAAATTTAAAAAATGCCTTTAAGAATTACCCACCAAATCGTTTAAAACGATTCTTTGAAAATTCGCTCGTCAACTCTTGCTGCATGAATGGGACTTTTTTTATTTATTTTTTTTTTTATTGAAACCATTTTAAAAAATAGAATACCTACGTCTATTGTTGGGTTATAAATCAAATTCCTTTAAATTTTGGAGAAATGTCCACTTTTACTTTGGATAAATTTGGTTTTGCACCAACGAGTCTGGATAAAGAAGGCTTTGCGCCAAACACTCCATAGGCGAATTTTCCCTTGAAATCAGACATTAGTTAAGCTCTAAAATATGTATTTTTTAACATTATGCAGTTTCTTATTTTTTATAACGACATCAAATTGCTCTCGATAGTGGTTTTGGTTTCCTCATTGAGAAATAACCGACAAATTTAAAAACTATGGATTGAGGTAAAGCTAGACCAAAACCATTGTGGCAGACGTTTTGCGAATTAACTGAAATGTTACCTTTTTAATGGGAATCTGCTTCCTATGAAGTTACGCCCTCTCTTCCTGCTAGAGTGAGCAGGTTAGCAAGTAACTACTTAGATACTTCCTCCTATAGCACATTGAGTTCAACCTTGGTAAATTACTGCTTACACTTTGATCAAATAGAATAGCAAACTTTAATAAATAAAATGTATTTAAATTTGAACATCTAATGAAACAAAGTGGACTGCGTATTATAAAAAGTACTTTATTCTGCAATTTTAATTTTTTTCATTAATTGGAATCCAACCTCCCATAGTAAATTATTACTTATCACATTTTACTCGTATTTCTGTCCGGTTAACTGACACAAATAAAACCCCACTGCAGATACGCTAAGCTATGAAATCAGAAATTTCATTTCATTTTTACCTAATACAACTGGAATTTTCCTCGGTCACTTGCTTGATCAAACACCGTTGTAAAACCTGTGACCTGATCCATCAGACAACAATCAAATCCTTTGAAATTCATTGATCTATATGTCCGAAAAGATGTTTATACTTCAAGTAGGTACCTACTATAAACCATCTTGACGAAAATCAACGTTGACTAAAAACGAGTTCCATATTATAAGGTTTTTAATGTGAGAATATTCTGACCTCATAGTTTAACGCTATGAACGTTCTAATCTAGCAGTACACCTGATGATTTTATATTCTGTTCATCATTCATTTGTGAATCATGTAGGTACATAATAGTAGGGCAAATTTGTTGTGAAAAAATTGGGTGTTGCTCCAGAGCTATTGGGTCATTGTCCTGTGTTGCGGACACACCCTTGATGCCAGGGGCCTAACCCTGTGATTACCACTGCCCCAGATATCGTCACGTAGATAGGTACCGCACACGCGGTAATCGACCCCCAGAAAGGGGTCGATTTGGTTTATCTGCACTGCCCCCTGGCGGGATCAAAACTAATAACTGGTTCCTTCCATCTTCCGCAATGTTGTCAGACCCACTAGGTACATTGACCAAGGATTTGGGCATGATATGGATAGAAGACACCTAATCACCTAATCCTTGGGCAAGATGGGTCAGTCATCAGAACAACAATAACAAGGTTTCAACAACTTTACTTTCCTTACCTGTATATTTACATAGCTCCGAAAATTCCACTCTTACTGTGTATGTGGATTGAAATACATACGTATTTTTTTCCCCTCTCAGCAGACAGACAGGTGACGGCACTCAATTTCCTTGAAAAACCCACTTTTTTTTTTCATTCAAACGTAATTTTCTCCTCTAATTATCGTGATAAAATTAATTTTGTTACCGTTAACAAAACGGTTAATACCGTTACCGTTGGAAAGCTGAGATCCTAAGGAAGTTTTTCTTGTAGATGGGGATTGAAGAACACTACGTTAAAAAAGTCATGAAGCGGATTTAAAAAAGTGAAATTTTGGAAACTTCTCAAAATTTTGACTTTAACCTCATTTTGTAGCTGTTGGAACTGCTCAAAAATTCATGTTTTGGCATCAGAGAGATAGGAAATTTAGCGGACTTTTCAACGGTGTTCTCAGATTTTAATTTATTTATCAAATTAAAGGAGTTATGGCCATTTTAGTGCCGCAAGGTCGAAAACACGAAAAAAATCTTAAAATAAAAAAAAGAGGGTTTTTGACGGGGTTAAAACAAAATTGCTAAGAGACACTTTTTGTTGCAAATTAGTCGTAGAATCGATCCCTGAACTTTGTCGAGTCTAGTCAGATACACCCTGTATAGTGAATTTACGACCTACAACTTGTTGTGCCTATGCCTACCTGTACCTGTGTATCTAATGAAGTATCCGAGTTTTCCTGTACCCGCTGAAGTTTCATCACCTCTCAACGATAGAAATTCCCTGAAATGTTTTTCTTCATCTTTTTGTGAAGATGTGGTTTCTTATAATGAAGCCTCTGAGATGATAAATTTCTAAATTTGAATACTTTCTTCTGTTACAGGTAATTCAACCATTCAAGGCACTGGTGTTTAGATCGCTGTCGGTAATGTAAAACGAAAACTGATGGGCCAATATGTTTCTATTATACGTTCATGCCACAGAAATATTGTGGGGTTTTTTATTATTAAAAGTGTTGTAATTATGTAGATACCTTTATACATTTATGACATTTCTCAAATATTTTTATCGTTCCCCTCGATTTTTTGGTTTATTGTTTTCAATAATGAACCTTTGGAATCGAGCACGAAAAAAAATGTTTAATTAAATTTTTTAAATTTAATTGGTATACCGGTCCCATTCGGGGTCTAGTTGTGCCGCGAAGCTTTTCGTTACCGTCAGCCTTCTCTAAGGGGTAGAAAATAGGGGAGGAAATTTTCAAAACGCCATAGCTCGAAAATTTCAAATAGGAAGGTATATTTTTTCCATCGATTTAAAATAGAACACAATTTTTAGCGTCGAATGAGACCTTGCGGAGCGTTTTAGGGCCAACCGTTCGCTCAATGTAGAGACTTGAGGGTTGAACGAAAAAAAGAGCAGAAACACGAGTGCGAATCGCAATTCTTCCCGAGTAGACATAATCTCCGTTCAAATATCAGCTGTTCAAATGCAACTTTCTTTCGATTCCACCGAACCAAGTTTGTTGTTTACTTTCAGAAGCTTCCTTAGTTACTGAATCCCATTAAGATACAACTCTCCGATAATAATAATGACAAGAAGATACCTCTACTCATTGTCGCCAAGAGATAATTGTGAACCTCGCGGTAGGTGGGTATTTTATTTCAATAGGATCTTTGTAGATGGGCGATCTATACAGAAAATAATTAACCGTTGTGTAATTATTTGCAGAGTTTTTTTTTCTTCACAATAACCTCATTAAAAAGATTCACCTCACTTCTGCAAGTTGATCAAAAGTTCTTTCCAGTGGCGAAGTTCCGGTCATAGCAAACACGTAGTCACTGCATAATGCGCAAACTTTAAAAATCGTTGACGAAGCTGGGAATAATTCGAAACTAGGTATTTATGGCCATTGATCGGGTTATACCCTAGACGGTACCCTATGAATTTAATCGCCATCCGACCGATAGGAGCCACTCCGCAAACTGTGGAAGCCCACCCAATGTGGCAGACTTCTTATTCGATTTTCAATAATTTCTTGGGGATTCATCTGGAGGCCAACTCCCAAGTTTGAGCGGAATCGAACCATTCGATCTACCCACTACTCAATCAATGTAAATTCCATTAAAATCTTATGAAAATATAGTGGAAGTTAATTGGCACGGGGCAGGAATAAACTGCGTTGTTCAAGAAATCCTGAAACGTTAGAAAGCGCGTGGAAATTTGGTTTTGAGGGATGTTCAGTTCCCAAAGGTGATAACAAAGCTCCTTTGCAAGACTCGGAACCAAAATAAACAAATAATTGCATAAGTATATGATTTCATTTTGATGGTCGGCTGTTCTTACAAGAATGTTTGAATCTGCTGTGTACAATGTATTTGTTGGCCGTCTTTGATTGATCTAAGGAACAAAATTGATACAATTGAGGCCCTGAGTAGATTCGCTCTCCTATCAATAGGGATCATAGATGAATAATTAATTGAAATAAAGCCTCATCTCTTTAAAATACCCATCATATTCTAGTTCTCTTAGCCCAATCCTGGTAAATTATTAAATACAATATAAATTAAGGAATCAGAAAACAATAAACGTCCATATATCTACCTACTTATTTACAGCAATGATGTTAGGTAAGTGTGATGATGACAAGGATCCTATGCTATAATCGAATCTCTTCTGCACTCAGACCCATTTATTACCTCATTTGTCCTTGCATAATTGCTCAGTGACAGGCGTATACCCGATGAATTTTCCCTCCTTCGCCCTTGGTCCTTTTACTTGTATTTCCCTACCCAGGAGGCCATTTTTGTCACCTCCAAGCCGATAAAATTACGTGCCTCGAGGTTTTGCCATCGAATGGCACTAATGTTATGAATGGCACTAATAGTTATTCGCGAGGTGTGCGAATGTGCTAACAAGACGCAACGAGTCGGCTGCAATAAATAATATTTTTATTCGATTCGATGCGGAATATTTCACGCGAAAGGAATGAATTATTTATGACTTTTCGTCGATCATAGAACGTGATGAGTATTCCTAAGACATTGCAAAAGCTGTTACTTGCTAATATTAAGGATTATTCCTTACCGATTGGAAGATGAAAGTCCACAATTTATTCACACATATAAAAGCCTTCAGATATTCTTCCTATCAGGAACTTACTTGAGGCGCCCAATGGTGGAAAAGAAGTTATTTGTTTAAATTGCAAATAAGTATAAGGGGACAATCTGATATAGTGAATTGAAGAGATTGCCATTGTTATTATGTTTCAATGGTGAATCCCAAATAATTACGAGTGGAAATCCTTGAACGGGGGTACGTGGATAACAATAGAGTATAAATAATCATTCATAATTATTATAAAGTATCTGTCAACCATAGAACTCATTTTTATTAATTTATATTACGCTACAGCCTGTTAAGTCAGGGGCGGCTATTGGGGATTTATTGAGATGAGGCTGAGATATCGAATATGCAGCAATCAAGAAAAGTTGTTATGGTATTGTGGTTGAGATTAAAGAGTAAAAATAAAGTATTCCTCACACAAATACCTTCTTCCGAATCGTGAATACAACAACTAAGTATGTTGTTTCTATCCAAACCACTCAAGCTGAAGAATTTATACATCATTGACTCAAAAAAGAGTAGAATAATTGGATACTAGATAATTTACTTTAAAAGAGATATCTAGAGAAGCTAGAATGAAGGTCTTACAAAAAAAGGTGACTGCTATCAAATCTTTCCCGAAGTGATTATAGGCATTAATGTAGATTTGTGCATCCAATTATAGGTAATAAAAATCCACGAAAATTGCGGTCTCTCATAGAATTAAGTTGAAAGAGTGTTGAAGCTTTACATAAAATCATAATCCATGACTATGTTGTAGGAAGAAATCACATCATAGTATCCATAGTTGTGAAATATAGAACCTAGGCCTCGAACGAGCCATTACCTAATAGCCTCAGTTCGTTCTCAACCTAGATCAGCACATTAAACGGACAAACCTGAATCTTAAATAATGCTGTTCTTCAAGTTTCAAACTTGTGTTATTCTGGGGTGGTAAGTTTTGCAGCTGAGCCGGCCTGAGGGGTGTGCGACCTATGCAGCCGCACACTCAAGCCTTTTGGAGGGGAATGAAATTGGCCAATTTCGTTTTTTTTTTAAATTGGGCAAAATTTTAAAAATTGATTTACTTAAATGTTGGGCAGAAATATTCATACAAAAGGAACTTTGTCTCAAAACTATTACAGTTGAATTTCAAGGTAAAACCGAAAATCTCCCAATGAGTTCTGAAACGTTCTGTTGTTTTATTTTCTTTTACCCATGAGATAATGAAAATTTATCTTAGGTCCGGCGGACGGTGACTCCCGCATTAGCTATTCATTCTGAGAGTACTTGCAATATAAGTGTAAAAATTATTGTAACGTGACCCAGAAGCTTTCGTTAGTTTATTTAACATAATAGTGGTTGAAGGTACAAGAAAGAGTATTGAACCTATCATCAACAATAAATCAAAATGAGAGACATACATTAAATGTTCTGAAAGACGCAAAAAAGCACAAAAACTGTGTTTTTAGACCTTAAATTTCATATCATCTCAATATATCATTTCATCATTTCAATAATAATATATGAATTGAACATAGATAATGCGAATTGTCTCGGTTCTTGAAAGGACAGTATTCCTTTGACCACCGTATTTTGCCCCTTTTAACACGAAAGCATTTCATCAAATTCTCCAATCCCCCCAAAATATTGGGCAACTTACAACGTTTTTACTTCCTCTAATTGCATTGTACATACCATTTAAAATATTATTTACCCTACGACTGCTGCTGTCTGTGAATGATTTAAACAATAAACTATTTAACCATAAGATTACCTACTCTATTATTTGGCAATATCTTCCGTTCGCCTGAATAATTATCTTTTGTACCTACACGTTCTTGTTTTCCTGTTTTTTGGGTTCAGAATAGGTACCTACGTGACTATGAAGGAATTTGGACTGAACATTTGCAAACAAATATTTTTGGTTTAGAATCTTCTATCCACTGCAAAATCTCAATCCTTGTTCATTATGTAAACGATCTTGACTTCCGAATAACCACAAGAAAACTCCCGAATGAAAGTGAAGCTGTCAATTACGCCCATCCGCTTTCGTTCATCGAGTCAAGATGACTCAATTTCTAATTCTGAATCCTTCAAAAACAAGAAAGAAGCAAGAACTCTCAAGGCCAACGGAACAAGTTGTCGATAATTGATATTGGAACGCGTTTGACGGCCGTTCAACCTTTTCAAATCGATTCCACGCAAAAACTTCTCGTCCAACTGGTCGAGGAGCAGAAGTGACATCCGACAGTCGACGAAAAGGCAGCTGAACTGGTTGCATTCTGGAGATGAATATTCTTCGTATTTGATAATATTCTCGTATCTAATGACGAGGCATTTAGGAGATCCATCAGTTGGTAAATGGACAAAAATTATCATTAGTTATAGAAGAATCTACTTGTTCGTGATGGTGCCTCTCAGCGCTCTAGAACAACAAGGGTTGACATTTTGCTTCGGGAAACTATACGTATATGTACTACCTGTGAACTAACTATGTATTCGTGCAAGAAATAAAAAAAATTTTGTCCTCCAAAACCAAAATGTCCTCTTGCTTTTTACGTTTTAGACCTTTCTGAACCATTTTGGTACCGTGTCTGTCTGTCCACCAGGACAGGAGGGAGACTTTGTTTGTTTCCTCAATTGATCATTTTAGCGAATTTTCGAAGAAAATGAAGCTATTGCAATGGCTTCAAAATTTTAGTAGGTAATTCAAATTTTTGAAAATTTTCTTCATGGAAATCCATTTTGGACCATTCCAAAACTATTCCTGAAATTTTACAA
>JAEMON010000006.1:6253182-6265246 GCA_030264115.1 Lygus lineolaris | reverse complement strand
ACGTCCAGTTTGAAACAACTCACGAAGGGCATGTTTAAGACAATATTAAACAATGTTCTAAACACAATTTAAAACAAATGTTTTAAAATACCCCTTCTCCCAAAAATGTGTTTAAAACAAATGTTTTAATCGAATGTTTAAAACAGTACCAACCCCGCCTACTATTAACAAAATCAAAACCTTGTTACACGATCGACGAATTCGAATTCTTTCGAATAGGTACACCGGCAGAGGATAAGCTGGGAGGATCGACTAGGTTGGTCTCGGACCCCCACCACAGCCACGAGCCCGCGAGGATACGCCGTCCTTGAGAGCATCAAACGAGCAAATCTATCAGCCGGGCAAATCTCCGCTTTAGACGGATTTCGTGTTTCGCGGCGTCAAACATGCCCTCCTTTGCCTGCCCCTGCAACTCGTTATTAGTCATCCCTTTATGAAAGGCAAAAAGTTGACATACCAACCTGCGGTTCTTAGTAATTATTATAAGTAGTCATTTTCACAGTAGTCATTTTCATCGTAGTCTCACGCAAAAAACCGCCTCTAAGGGAACGTTTGTTGTGGGGAGACGAACCCTCTAAGAAGTAGGAGGCTCCTTTGACAGATAACAGTGCACAAACAGCCTCGCAGTTTCCGTCCATCGTCGATCTAGTCAGTTTCGCGCGTTCACGCGTTTCGTTCCGATTTCGTCTCCGTCTTCAGTCTTAAATTTCCCCCAGTCAAGTAGGTGTTCAATAATTGAAGGCCTTTTTCCCGCAACGTGCAATTATAATAATAAAATCGTGCTCAGTGCGACTCTCCGTTGAGAAAAATCCGTGAGTCATCCGATGTACAAGTTTCACAACGGATGGGTGAGTTCATCGTTTTTCTACCATTCATCCTTAATTCATTGCCGTCCCGATTGAGGTCTTATTCTTCCTAACAGTGTATTCTGATCACGTGGTTAACGTTCCATTCATTACTCTATCCGTGATGCAGGAAAACTCACAACTGCTATTAGGCAAAAAACCCCGTTTCACCTCGAGTTTCAGAATTTACTAGTTTGAATTACAGCGCCAATTACCGTCTCAGGAGTGGAAAGTTATGTTCATGTTACTTTTCAAAAGTGGCTATCAAACGGAACCATAAACTTGGATCTCTCGCCCACGCCAGTTTCCATGAATAGCGAACTTTGCTGGTCGTCTCCCCATTATCATGATCAAGATGAATTTTGTTGGTTGGTCTGGCAGTTGCAATAGTGTAGTCTATTACCTACCTACTATTGGCTTGTTGTTGTGATCGTAGGCATCTTTCTGATCGAAGGAGGAAAGTTCCTCTATTCGGTGTGCCATGGAATGAATTTCGTTAATGTTTTTATAGCCCGCAATGTTTTGGCGAAATGAAGCTATTGCAATGGCTTCAACATTTTAGTAATGCAAATTTTTGAAAATTTTCTTCATGGAAATCCGTTTCAAACCATTCTGAAACGATTCCTCAAAAATTAACACTTTTTCATATGTGTGTACATGACGTTTTTCATATGTGTGTCCCTCCAGACGATGTCTGACCGAGGAATCGAGATAAAAAATCCAAATATATTTCAAAATGTCGATAATATCAAAAGAAAGGATGAGTTCGTTGGCCAGAATTTTTGGAGTACTACAAGAGGTCAAATTTTAGAAATTTAAAGTCAAAAATCACAACAACAAAAACGTGTTTTTTGAGGTTTTTGGTGTAAATTACCATCTTAAACAAAGGAACATTATTATGGTATATTCGAAATCAGCGTGAATTTCCTACAAGAATCACCCACCAAATTGGTTAAAATTATTCTATGAAAATTCGCTCATCACCTCATGGAACATGCATGAATGGAACTTTATTTCACTACCAATCGACCTGGTTCTTTTTGCAATGTGTTCTGATCCCGCATGGTGGTTTCCTTTCAACCGGATTCCGTTTTGTTGCGTCAAAAGGTGAGAAAAACGGAAAAAATATATATTTCTAATCTCTATATAAAATTGCCAATTTCATCCATCCAATAGTATTAACTCTCTAATAGATGGCGATTTGGAAGTTTTTTGGAGAAATCGTGAAAATAACGCTGAATTTAAAATTAAAACTGTTTGAATATGACCAAAGTTAGTTCTCCGGGTACTTACCAACGTATGTTTTGGTGACTTCTTAGCGAAACGTCATCATTTTTGTTGAATGTTTCGTAAACTTTCAAGGGACATTTGGAGAAAAATATTCATTCTCCAACGATATGGTATACAGGGTGATTCTAAGGACTTACACCCCACTAATTTCTCCTGGGATCCATTTGAAAATTACGTTCCATCGGAATTCTTCGTAATTTTTGCCGTATATTTCAGGAAGAATTCTTTTGCGCCTGCCACTTGAGCCAATAGAGGCGCAAATGACACAAACTTCGTTTTCCTCAATTGAAACCCTCCTTTTTCTTATTCAGATTCGGATTCTACGCACAATGTCATGAAGGAATGACCCCTCACTCGAAAACTTGAGTGCGCCAAAAAGTGCTCTACCCGGAATTTTTTTGTTTTTCGTGAAAATTTGAAATTTTGAGGGTTTGAATCGAAAAATCAACATCACCACGTTATTCAGCGTGAAAAAAAAAACACATTGTAATCATGTATCATACTTCATAGTTTACTTCACACAAAAACCTCGATTTCTTGGTTTTAGAGCACATTTGGAGCGTAATTGATCACGTTTTGGCGCACTCAAATTTTCGAGTGAAGGGTCATTTCTTCATGAAATTTTGGATAGAATCCGAATCTGAAAAAAGGGAGTTTCCATTGAAGAAACACAATTTTCCTGAAATTTGAAAGAATGGATTTTTTACATGGATCCTGGGGGAAATGAGTGAGGGGGGTGTAAGTCCTTTGTGAATCACCCTGTATACGTGATGAGAGCAAAATAGCATGATGTGAGATGCATCTAGTTGATGAGAAGAGATGTTGGTATATTCGCAGTAGAGAGAAAATTCGTTAAAATAATCACATTATGAAAAATATAATACGGATCAGAGAACCTGGCTCGAAGCTTACGTTACCTACCTTACCTCTTCATGGTACACTATTTTTGCGAATTTCCCTGGACAAGGGATGTCAAAAGTGAGATTTTTATGTATGAAAAAGATTGTTGTATAGTATATTCCATTTCCCAGTCAAATATAGTTTTTTTCAGCCAAATTTGATTTTTTCCAAACCAAATTTAGTTTTTTTTTCAATCAAATTCAAGGTAGGTCCTATCATAAGGTCCTATCACCTTGAATTTGTTTGGGAAATAAATAAATTTGATTGGGAAACAACTGAAATTGGTTGAGAAAAAACTAAATTTGACCGGGAAGTGCTATAGGTACAATGTTAGATTATGTGTATATAATGTGGTTGGTGACAAATGCTTTTCTGTATAAAATGAGGTTCTTATCACAAACCTTAGGCTGAAGGAAACTCGTTAGCCCCTCTCATAAAATAAAATATATTTTTACATAAAAGTTACCTTGGTGTCGTGGGGTTACTACTTATACCCTAGCCGAGTTCAAAATCATTGTTCAGGTTGATAACTGATATACTGTTGATATAGTTAAAACTTATTAATCTCTTAAATAATATATCCATCAAATCAAATACTCACATTAGGTTCATAATTATTAAAACGTGTTCCCCAGTTCGTCGCAATTTTTAAACACACTTTCGAGCAACAGGGGTTTAAATCTATTGATTTCTCTTGTTCTTTCAAGGGAAGTCTCCCATGTTTTGCAAAGACAAAACCTGCTTGAAAAAAAGAAGATGAAGGTACATCTCGAGAAGACGAACCCAAATGCATGAAAAGAAACGTCATTCGAGGCGTCTTAGCTGAAGAAACCGTGAGTGTCCTTCATTGATAAAACCGAAACTCCTTTTAAAAGTAGCCACCCAGACAACAAAGCTCCTTAAAAAATCTTGTCTTTCCCCGTGTTTGTCTTCTTTTTTTGTAGCAGACAATATCTGTTATGAAAAAAGAGCCTTTGTTTGGTTTTGAGTGCAGTGTAGAAAAGTTTTCCATTTTGTTCGAAACGGAAGTTGTAGGATGGGATTATCCAATGGCGTCTTGGGCCCTGCCAAGTGGGTGGTCAGTATAATATAGCTATCTCTCATCGCTACATCGAACTATTACAGTTTGTGGGATGTGTCACTTTCTGTAGGAGACAACTTTGGAGCATTGATCTGATAATAATGGAATAGTGTGTCATGGTCCACAGAAAGAAATCACCTCCTTTGCTGAGGTTTCGTGAAATATATTAACTTCATCAGTGCTCGAACGTAAGCCTAGAGCGTGAACATCACACCATGTCAAATATCCACGAAAAAACCAGAATACCGGTAAGCATCACAAGTAAAAGTGAAGAAATTTAATTAAACTATTGCACAAATGAAGTAAGAGTCTAAACACCAAATCTATAGTGGACAATACAAAAAATGTATAATCATTAAAATGTACAGGCTAAATTTTCTCAAAACTCACCTGCACATAGCCTGCACATAGCCTGCACATTTTAATGATTATAAATTATTTTGTATTGTTCACTAGAGATTTGGTGTTTAAACTCTTACTTCATTTGTGCAATAGTTTAGTTATATCGCTTTAGTTTAGTTACCGCTTTTCCAGAGCGTTCGTTCATTAACCCTAAAGCAACATTTTTCATCTAATAGATTCAACATTAACTCGATTAAGGTCCTCGGGGCTAGGATGTGGAATTCTCTGCCTGCAGCCAAGGGCCTAAGTGCCAAAAATTTCCTACATTTTCTAACATAGTTTATCATGAAAACAATTACACGAGACAATAGTGAACAAGATAAGTTATAACAGTAAAAAACTGACTATGTTACACCGTTTACTAAGGAAAATATAATTAAATGAAACCTTAAAACGTCCATAACGTTTTTTTGTTCAAAATGGCCCTTTGAACCCAATGCACTTCAATTCACGATAATAAAATCTGTTTGGCTGTACATTTGCATCTTCTGTGTATTCTGTTACATGTTTTTTATGTTCACTCAAAGAATCTCGCCATCTCAGGGATCTTGAAACAAAACAAAGTCCGCGGCGAGTCATTTTTAATTAATGACTAAGGACGTTGTACTTTGGGGATGACCGAGATAGGATCTCTCGGGTGATTGAACGCTCTGTCGACAATCAACAGCTTTTATCATCATCCATCAAACTCGTCTTGTCTTCGAGAGTGAAGAGGTACTTCGCGAAGATACTTTAGAATCAGTCGATCGAAGTTTTCTGGTCAATTAAAAAGATTTAACTCAAATGGCTAATAAATTTGTAAGACAGAAATCCGTTACGGACGTTGGGGTACTATGCCGCTGCATTTGAAAAGGTTCCGACTACTGGATTGTCAGTTTGACGAGGTTCCCATCGTAGCGTTGACCCTAGTTTGTTCGACAAAGTTCCAAATGCTGAGTAAAATCTCGTTTGATAAGGTCCCACCTGCAATCTTTTCCTTTGTTTGATCTTGTGCTTGGTTTGATAAGGTTTCAACTGATGCCTCAGGCTTAGGTTTGGCAAGGTTTCAACTGCTGCCTCAGGCTTAGTTTGGCAAGGTTTCAAGTGCTGTTTCAGGCTTAGGTTTGGCAAGGTTTAAACTTCTGCCTCAGGCTTAGTTTGTCAAGGTTCCAACTGCTGCCTCAGGCTTAGTTTGGTGAGGTCAACTGTTGTCTCAGGCTTAGTTTGGTAAGGTTTCAACTGCTGCCTCAGGATAAGTTTGGCAAGGTTTCCACTGCTGCCTCAGGCTTAGTTTGGTGAGGTCAACTGTTGTCTCAGGCTTAGTTTGGTAAGGTTTCAACTGCTGCCTCAGGCTTAGTTTGGCAAGGTTTCAAGTGCTGTTTCAGACTTAGGGTTGGCAAGGTTCCAACAGCTGCCTCATGCTTAGTTTGTCAAGGTTCCAACTGCTGCCTCAGGCTTAGTTTGGTGAGGTCAACTGTTGTCTCAGGCTTAGTTTGGTAAGGTTTCAACTGCTGCCTCAGGATTAGTTTGGCAAGGTTTCCACTGCTGCCTCAGGCTTAGTTTGGCAAGGTTCCAACTGCTGCCTCAGGCTTAGTTTGGCAGGGTCCAACTGCAACTCAGGCTTAGTTTGGCAGGGTCCAACTGCAACTCAGGCTTAGTTTGGTAAGGTTTCAACTGCTGCATCAGGCTTAGTTTGGCAAGGTTCCAACTGCTGCCTCAGGCTTAGTTTGGCAAGGTTCCAACAGCTGCCTCAGGCATATTTTGGCAAGGTTCCAACATCTACCTCAGGCTTAGTTCGGCAAGGTTTCAACTGCTGCCTCAGGCTTAGTTTGGCAAGGTTTCAACTGCTGCCTCAGGCTTAGTTTGGCAAGGTTTCAACTGAAGTTTGTTCCTTAGTTCCTGAGCAGCTTCGATTATATTGATACTACCCACAATCGTAGTTGGACTGTGGTCGATCATATTCCAACTGCACCCATGATCCTCGTTTGATAAGGTTCCAACCGCAAGTATAGGGAACCTACATCAATATCCTCTGAACACCCAACGATGATGAGGTTTATTCAATCTTCGTGTTTTATTTGGTAGGTAGGTAAATGATGATTTACAGAAATTCGTTGAAAACAACAGTAGGTAATCAGTAGAAATTAATTTCGAAAACCTGACGACTTATATGGCTTGTAATCCGTGTTGCATCTCGTTATATCGCACTCGAAATGCATCTCTCTTGGAAAATAATCTCTGAGTCGCGCTTGTAACGTGGGAGGCACGACTGATTCATCAGAATTCACGACATAACAAGAAGCACCTATGATCGAGTTTGATTGCCATAGATCGGGATCTAGCGCGATTGTCATGATCGTCCTTTCAGATCACGTCCCTCGCTGGGATATTTTCCCGCTGCAAACCCATCCCAGAAGTCCTACACTGCCATCCCACTCGAGTTTTAAATTATGCGACAAGTTACCTGTACGTATAGCGATGGTAAGGCGGTGTAAAGACCGTGAGTTACCGTTTATTACGTGATCTAATAGGCAATCAGTTGATCTCAAGGTTGAGGAGACAAGTCCCACCTGTGCAGGTACGTTCTACTGCCTCTTTGCTCCATCTCAAATTGCCTTTAACTCCCAAATTACAGTTCTAAATTGATCGAATTTCTCAGTATTGAATCGAAGAGTCGAGTTATTGATTGCTAATCAATGTACTTGAACGACAAGTTCAAGGCCCAGAATATTGGATGTTCAAAACATTCTAGAATGACCTAATTATGTCCGAAAACTCCTCTTTCTTAATTATCTATAATCATATTTTAATTTTGTTATTTACTGTCTCACATTCGAGTCTCCACACTAATTAGTCTTTCGGCTAAATGAGAATCTGCTAAGTGGAGATGGACCACAGCTTCCTCGCCTCCAAGAAAATTTGAAATCAAAAATTGTGTAAGTTCAAAACTCTTGCTCAAATACAAAATGTCAACATGAATAGTGAACGAAATTTACTGATTATTGATTCAATCATGATGAAATTCATGTGGGGCGATCATGGGGCTCTAACCGCATTTACCTGGAAATTTGAACAAAATCGGTTGAAAACTGTGGAACATAATATAGCTGTAACAAGGAAATGTGGGGAGGCAGAACGACACCGAACCAAATTTGTCAGAAAGCTCTGAAACGTAAAATGCGAGTGGAAATTTCAATTTTGGAGGAGAACATTTTTTTCGATTTTCAAAGTGAAAACAAAGCTTCCGCTACCTTCGGTAGATTCAGGAGCAAAACAATTCTGGCGTTAACCTCTGTAGGTACTGAACCAAAATATTAAGATCGATCGCAAGTTTGTAAAATTGAAGATGATTGGAGCACAGTTTGCAGTTGTTTTCCTGTATCATTGAATTTCATCAAAATCCTCAGGTTGATTTGGAGAAAATGCTGTGCTCAAAAAAGAGTAAAATATGCGCTAAATACTACTTTTTATTTTATTTTTTTTTATACGGTTGATTTGGAGGAAATAAGGTTGTCCCTGTAAAAAAGAGTGAAATATGCGATAAATACTTCGTTTCTCTCCTAGTTTTTAGCCCCCCCCCCCCCCCCCCCCCCCCCCCCCCCCCCCCCCCCCCAATCTCACCCCCAAAAAATGAACCTTGAGAGCTGATTTTCTTACTGGTTCACCCCAGTTGTAGAGGAACAAAGAAGCCAGTAAGGGAACTCTTGACGTGAACAAAATTGATTAGATGGTGATTCGTAGTTGTTATTATTATTAAGTTATTAAACTTGAATTGAAAATTGGTTTTCGATCGATACAAAAACTCTCTTTGTGATCCTTGGGGTGGAGTTGTATGAGTTTTTGCACTCTCGAGGAATACGTACCTACACGCACAAATCGAGAAAAACCTGGCCAACACACTAGAAACCTCCATATGAGGCGTTTGGTATCAAAACCGGATGACTCCAAAATGTCGAAAATTGGTTTTTTCACATTGTTCACAAGTTTGACCAAAGAATTTCATTCTCTCGAAATATTGGATTCAAAAATTGACTAAAATCATGAGAAACAGTGGGGCAAACTGTTGTGTTGGTTAATGAACTTAACTTGGCCCTAAATGAACTTTTGCCTCTCTTATAAAATTTGGTTTTGTGGAGTTACCGGTTTTGATACCAAACGCCTCATATATTATCAAGTATGGCACCCAACTGAATACTCCTATTTTGTTTTTTGGTGCGCTGAACACGATATAAAGAAATTTGAATGACCAATTTGACAACTTTGTAGACATTCAACCACTATTTAGCACTAATAATCTCAAAAAATGGATACGTTCTGATCTACAAAACTCTGAAAACCTCCTATATTTGTTATTTTGGCGCTGAAAAATTCTCAGGTTTTTTTTGTTTTTTTTCAATTTGAACTACTATGAGGTGTTTGACTAGCATAGATAGGGAGGCATTTCATATCTGATTTCTACCGTTGATTATAATTCAATAAAATTGATGGAGAGGGCCGTTCATGTTTAGCAGCTAACTCCTTATTCGTGAAAATGTAGTGGGAAATGATCGAATTGTTGATGAGGAGTTTTATCCGATGCAAATGTTGTTAGCGGGCACCAAAAGACGTACCTACGGCAGTACACCAAATCAGATTTGTTCTAGATAGATAGATAGATATGTAGATTTGTTGTTGTGATAGATTTGGGATCAAAACTTATTTCCAGGCCCAAAATAAATGCACACTAAATATTTGGGTTGGGTTGAGGGTGAGGATGGATAGGCTTTCCTCTTTTTTCCATACGTTGTTATATTTGTTAAAATTTCGCCAAGCGCTTTCGCTCTAGTCGAGCATCTTCAGGGCTATAATTAAATACAGGAAGGTATTATACTTGCTGGTTATTCTTAGTTGCTATGGAACATAGGTTTACTAAAGACTAGATTGCTTACCTATTTATATATTGCCTATACATGTGTCTAGTCTTTAGTAAACCTATGTTCCATAGCAACTAAGAATAACCAGCAAGTATAATACCTTCCTGTGTTTGAATAATTATAGCCCTGAAGATGCTCGACTAGAGCGAAAGCGCTTGGCGAAATTTTAACAAATAGGTATAACAATAGGTATGGAAAAGAGGAAAGCCTATCCATCCTCACCCTCAACCCAACCCACATAACTTAACGCACCTACAGCTACCACTAAATATTTCGTAGGTTCGATTTTTGTGAAATCTGCCTCAGTTTTCACTTATCGTCGTGGAAACCATTGCGTATTCGAAAAATGAATTTGATGCTGATTCCTACTTACTAATCTTTGAAACAAGGTCGAGATTGTTATTCATACGTCGCACGTACGTTTAAGAAAATCCACGCTCGAAACAAACTTCTCGTATCGAACGGAGCCTCGAACAGGGTCGTTGCCCTCTGTGATCTGTTCCAACCTTCCAGATTTCCTGATCCATCCTCCTCCTTCGTCGTTCCCTATTGAAAAAAGCAGTTCGAACCCCCTTCCGACCACGACCTTCATGAATATTTGAATTTCCGACGGGATCGTGGGCCGGTTGCCGTTCATCAAAATACAATATAACCTCCCGGCCTGTTATTACCCAAACGAAACCCCCCTCCCACCCAGGAGGGATAAGGAGAGCGATGCGAAACCTTCGTTATGACAAGGGGAGATTTTTACAACTTGGTAATCGATATATATCTTCGTAACATTCATCCTTTCCTGTCATTGGCGGTGGGGATTTATTCTTTCATAAAACCCATGATTTGAAAAGATGACATACAGCCTTGTTGACAGCATACAAATAGCCATGTTTTCAATTTTTGTCGCGACCAATATTCAATTTTTATTTTTTTCTATATTACAAAGTGACGAGGGAAAGTTGTTTTGTACAATCGGATTTTAAAAGGAGAATAAAGCGATAATTATTTTAATATTCTTGCTCCGTTGACATCTATGGAAATTTACTGCAAAAAAAAAAAAAAAAATACACATGCCGTAAAATGGGGTCAGTTTTTTCAACTTTTCACCTATTCAAGATTTCTTAAAGATTAAATCAAATATACCATATGAAACCTCTTGGTTTCTAGTTTTTATTAATAACTAGTTGGAAGCTCTAAGTCGATCACGAAGAAAGTTATCCGCATTTTAAAGTGTAGGTACTCATTAGACCATGCGAGGTGGGTACCAATAGTCAGTAGAGTACAGTAGGTATGAGAGGAAAAATCGTCCAATTTCAAAATTAGCAATATTTTACAACAAAACAATTACAAAACGATTACAATTAAAAAAGTCTAAGGGGTTCCTAAAAGTCCAAGTCCCTAAAAAAGAAGTTAGAACATTGAAAACATTGAAAATATATGTTTCTGAGGGGTTATGGAAAAGTTTACTCAAATCTCCCGACCGAACTTCATTTAGAACACTATAGTCATTCACCCCAAAAATCTTCATTTTCTACAAATATGATGATAAACTCATAAAACAACGCACTTTTTGGAAAACTCTTGTTGTATATTCTAGTCAGATAGTTGAGAAACGAATATAGAGCACTTGACTCTGTGGCATGCAAAATGAAATCGCTAAGCTCCTAGATATGACGGACTTCGTCTGAATCACTTTTTTCACTAAAACTTTAACCCTAACTGGAGACCTCCCTGTACAACAACAACGACTTTCAAACAGTGCTACCAACTCATGAGACTATCCCCTTGACGATGGCACTGCACTCTTTTGAGTTATTATGGAACTAAGCCAGGAAATAGCGCTGGAAGGCTGGAAAACGTTCGGTACTCATTTCACCTCGCCGGACCATTTCACCCCATCTTACGGTATTTTATTTAAAGAAAATATTCTAAAACAATACATACTATAAAATTCTAATTAATTCAATACAAATACTATATAATGTAGTTTTTTGGCTACCTGCTTACGTACACCTACCTATATAGAATCAGGAACTATACGTGTAGAAGCGTATATAGTTCATTCACCTGGAATTTTAAATGTCAATGCTTTGGTAATTCTCCGTATTATTATTAGGTTGAAAATTGCGGAGTGGGTCCAGTGAAGTGGCAGATTTATCGTCGAGGAGTTCATCAGGGTTTTTTCATTCTATACGTCTGTTCATCAATATAATTGTAGGCAGTATTGTGTTAGACTCATCATCATAACATGACTTATGGTTTAATTTCTATTCTTGCAGAAAGATGACGAGGTTTTGGAGGAACCAGCTCCCGACTATTCGCCGACCCCCGAACCCAAGTCCAGACACAACACACCTCCACCTGACGGAAAGAAAAAGGTAGATTCCTTTTAAGACGTTCTCTCGATAGCGCGTTCTTCTTACTCTAAAATAGGTGGTTAACCCGTGCTTTGCACAGAGTAGTCACCCACGTAGACATTAGTAGAATCCTAGGTATGCGGATGACGTCACGCTCCGCCATATTGCCACCCTAGTGATAAGGCGTTTTGTTGCCGAATCCTGGGCGGGTACGCCAAGTCAGTGTTTCCATAATAGGTAAAATTTTCCCTTTTCAGGGAAAAATCGCCCTCTCGAAAAAAAAAAGGGGAAAGCGTTTTGAGA
>JAEMON010000006.1:6230798-6253172 GCA_030264115.1 Lygus lineolaris | reverse complement strand
AATTCGGTTGGGAGGTTGGGTTGGAGTGCATATCACCCATAAATACATTATAACATAGTATAGTATTATTAACAGTATCGAATAACTATTAGCATATTAATCGAGCCCACCAAGAGCCTAACGGCTAAAAGTGAAGAAACTTGGAACACATTTTCCCTTCTATTGGAGTCTTCTAGTTGCAAGTGTGTATTTTCTAAGGTACTATTTCGTTGGACACCGCCAACTCCATCAGCCTATCTTTATGTACTCACATTTATGTGGGTAGTGTGCTTCATTGTAAAAGTAAATTGAAAACCGCGCCAAACTGAAAACTCCAACCAACATAGTTTGTATACCCGTATACCGTAGAAGGGTGTTATCGGAGGAAATTGGCAGCATGAGATGTGGCGTGATGTGTAATAAATTCAGAACTTTCCTACGAGTAGTGAACAATTTTCGTGAGGTTGAAAATGAGGAAGTTATTTTTTCCTAGTAGCAATTGCTTATACGTGAAAAGTATCCCCACCGGGAAGTTTTCCCGCTACTTTTGTGACACATTTTCATAACGTTTTCTGTTAGGTGCCTGGAAAATAGTCTTCCACGCTAATATTATCCACCGTTTAATCTGCTCAGTTACCTACTGTTCATGGTTGTTGTATAAAATATAGTATATTTCAATCATTTAGCTTTCATTCTTCCATTTTCATTTTCAATTTTTCATTTAGTTTTAGCGTCTCAAATGGTCGATTGAAACTTGAGACCTTTTGACCTCCCTTTTTTATTGCATTTTGTACGTTGAATTAAACAGAAAATGCCTCCTTGAAAATTTTCCGAGTTATATCACTTTGTGAGAACAACAAAAATCGACGAATTATTTTAGAAAAACGTACTTTTCTCCAATCCCCTCCTTAGATGTCGACCACAGTTTTGAATTTAAATCAGAATTAAATTTCCTATAATCAGAAGCCAGTTTTCATAATGAACAATCATCATCGGAGGACTGACATTGCAGTTGAAGCCCTTAAGATTTGAAAACAAAATAAGGTTTTTCAATATATTTGGGTCTTGAAAAAATGTTTTCTAAAACATAGGAATACGAAAAATGGTTTTCACCATCTTGAGCAGAGTGAAAATATAATGAAAAAGGTCATGTTCAGGTCCAGTTTTCGATAGCTCACACCGTATGGCTGTAACTTGCTGATGGGCCCATGTAGATGGGACATCCTGTATAATGTATAATATATTATTATGTTGGAATTCGATTGGGATTCGGTCTGATTGGTTGCTTTTGGAATTCGATTTAGACTGACTGGGAAACATGAAATGAAACTCTTTCTTTGTCTGCCTTTTGACGAGCCGTCGTCAGTCGACGTCAAGTCGAACAGAGTTCAAATAGAAGTATCCAGTTACACAGGTCGATGGCATGACGAAAAAACAATGAGCCTTGTATGTTGTAGAAGTTGGAATTAAACTGTCAATGTCGGACGTGGAGAAGTCTGTAGAAATGTACCTACTTGAGTCCATAAGAGTGATGGTTGCCGTTATTGCCAGCTTGCCCGTCAGTCATTGTAATGTCCAAGACAACTCCTCTTCTCTTCTGTTACGTCCACTTGTCAATCTCCAAATATGAAATAATTCTATTGGGTGAAGCTACCTATAGCTTCCTAATTATTCTTGTTTCTTGAATTAATATCCCCCATTGAATTAATATCACCTACAAGTGACACTTCTTTGATTAGGTATAAATGGTTTAGCTACTTGATGTTGATATTGATACCTTCTTTATGGGTCTATAAACACAGACCAACAACAAGAAGTTGGCATTGATAACCTAGGGTCAGAATATAACCTTCCAAAGTTCGCGTCCGGTTTTCCGCCTAAAGCTGAGGTGTCCCTCGATTTTGTTCCACTTTGTTCAAAATACCGAAAGTATTCCAACTTCTCTCCCATTTTCGCGTATTTAGATAATTATTTGCACGAAGTAAGCAAAAATGCCGCCGAAAATTTAAGTTTAAAATCGCCCTAGTTGTTCAATAGGTGTGATTTTATATTCGATTTTGAATATTTACACGGAAGAACAGTGATCTGCGAAGGGTTATATTTATGTAACCGCCGTTCTTCTGTAGTTTCAAATATTTTATTGTCTGAATTGTGACTGTCAGCTTAAATTTATACTGCAATAATTATACAAAAAAGTGTCATTACCGTTGTGTGAAGTGATTCACGAACATGTTCTTATCACTTGCTGGAAACTGATCAGAAACACGATAGTAAAGCAACGTTTGGCAGTTTATTCGAAAGAATGAATGGTGATGTACAAAATGACTACACAACTACCCAAAAACGTCTGCCAAGTTGAAGGGGTTGCATAGCTTTCTCAATTTTGTAGAATGAGTTAGTGAAAATTTCACCGGAATCGGTACAATGTTTCCGGAGTTATGCCTTCGACAACAAATTTCGGTTTGCGCATGCGCACACGCCACTATTGGTTGTCGATAAAATTCATTGAGTACCATCTGGGGCCTAACCGTAACAAACCCTGAGAATTTCACCGAAATTGGTGGAAGTAGTATCGTAGTTTTGCGTATGGCAACAAATTTCGAGTTTGTACATGCACAAGAGCTATTACTGATCCAATTGTGGCGAAATTCGTAGGCAATCGTCTTGGAGACAGCCCCCAACTATCCTCCGAGTTTGAGCGAAGTCGGTTCATTAGGAACTGAGTAACCGTAGCTTCTTGGAATTCACACCTTGCAGGTGGTCCGTCAGCGATGAAATTAATAGGCGGCCGTATAGAGGCTAACCCGCACAATGCATGAAAATTTCATCAAGATCTGACCATAATTTCGTATAGTTGTGCCTGGGAGAAGGAATTGACCACAGGCCGAAAAACACGGAACCAAAATTATTCAGACAGCTTTGAAACCCAAAAAGCGAGTAGAAATTTTGATTTTATAGAAGAACAGTTTTGTTTACTTTCTTCACGAATACATTGCTACCTTCGGTAGTTTGCAAGCAAAATCATAAGCATTTTTTTAAGTTCAACCGGAAGAACAATGATCACGTATTGCAGTACCTATCTTTGATTAATTTGAAAGAGGGAAGAGGTTGTAAGTGAACTCCATCTAAAACTTCCCGTTGACGCGGTCAAATCGGTCACGTTTTGATAACTTGACCCCCACGGATAAGGCATGAAAAATGAAAACTTACTGGATTCCCAGGGTGTATCAAAATCAAATGATAAGTTCGTCCAAAGAGGAATTAGCTGTATCAAATATCGAGGGTCCAACAGCAACACCACGGACTGCGTTTTTCGCTACTTTTCAGAACAGCCAAAAGAGTGGTTTTCAATGATTTGTTTCAACAATCAATCTTTTCTTTCTCCACGCGATAGTTCATGACGTTCAAAACGGCACTTTGAATGAAATAAAACAAAATTTTAAAAAATTAACGAAAATTGTGTTGCATCGTCAACAATTGACGGTTCGTTATGTTGCGTCTTCCTATTTTCCTTGCATTTTTCTATTCCGATGTATTCCTCATTTTTTTTTTTTAGGATTCCTTCTCAATTTCAAATTTCCTTGGCCCCAGCTACTCTTAGGATCGATAATAAAGTGAGAAAATTTATAAATATTAAGCCGTTCATGGCGGTAGATATTGTTCACAGAAATAAAGAACAAGGCGAACTTTGTATTAGAGTAAATTGCGTTTTAAAGAAAACTGGGGTTTTTCTTGAAAAAATAAGGAAAATGAAACCGCAAACGAATTGGCAGTAAACTCTTACACTTATGTGAAACATTCGGGGTTCGCCCTTAGTTCTATTGAATCACAGATCATTTATCTTCTAACTAGATGTTATCGCAACGTCTCCTTAATCTAAGTAAGAAAGGGGGAACTTATGTATGAAAAATAGGGTACATCACATAGGTAATTGAGTAAATCACAATGTTATCAATTCAGAGCTGTTGAAATCGTAGGTACATGAATCATTTCAAAATAAAAATCTGAAGAAATGCGCTAATGTTCAATTCAACACGCTCGATTTGACATGTGTTCATGAAGGGTACCTATGCACTCTGGTGACCAAATGCTCAACTTCAATGCCAAACATCGAAGACGTCGAAATTCAAGAGGATCACGTCTTCTCAATTAAATGATTAAAATCAAGTGATAAGTACAGAAAAAGTTCCATTCATGCAGCATGAGTTGGTGAGCGAATTTTCAAAGAATAATGTTAACCGATTTTGTGGGTAATTCTTATAGGAAATTTCAAGCTGACTCCGAATATACCATATGTTCCTATGTTTAATATGGTAATTCACACCACAAACCTCAAAAAACACGTTTTTTTTGGCGATTTTTGACTCTAAATTTTCAAAATTTGACCCCTTGGAGTACTCCAAAAATTCTGGCCAACGAACTCATCCTTTCTTTTGATATTATTGACATTTTAAAATTTTTTTGGATTGTTTATCTCGATCCCTCGGGCAGATATCATCTGGAGCGACACATATATAAATATATAAATAAATATATATACATATGAAAAAGTGTTAAATTTCAGTAATCGTTTTAGAATGGTCTGAAACGGATTTCCATGAAGAAAAATGCCAAAAATTTGCATTCCAAAAATTTTGAAGCCATTGCAATAGCTTCATTTTCTTCGAAAATTCGCTAAAAGAGAAATGTGCTGTATCATATAGAGTAAAATGAATCTACATTCAAGAGAATCACGTCTTCTCAGATAATGAAGTGTGCATTATTTCCTGTTGAATGATTTATATAAATCTTGAAGAGTGTTCATAAATTGGAGGTTTATCTCTGAATTCTAACGGTCGCCAAATTGTGTAATGGACAAAGTTTACATCACAAAAGTAGCTTTCCCTCGACGTAAGCTGAAAAGAGCTGAGATATTTATGAGAAAATTTCGCAGTGAAATCGTACAAGCTTAAAAAAAAACCGCTCCGCCCAAACTAACCAACCTGGCTATGTAATCATCCTCATTTCTCATTTCAGAATTCAGCTTCCTTACTGCCAAAGGCAAGAAAGGTATTGCAATCACACAAGAACTTGAACAAATTTCTTATTTTTCAAATGAAGTCGAAACCAAAAAAAAATCCGTAATAAAATGTTCACTCTTGTTTTTCTTGTCTTTTGCTTCGGGTTGAAAAACGTTGATTGAAATTTCAGGGAAAAAATTGAAACGGGGCTAAATTTTGAATCAGTGGTTTTTTAAACTAAATGTGCTATGAGCTAAATTGACGATCCGTTCCGCGTTTCGTGAAAGTTAGCCACTATTTGTGGCAAATAACTATTTATTTATTTTTCATTATTATTAATTTTTTTTTTTTTCCCTCACAAATACCGATTATTCTGCAATGTTTTTTAATCTTCATTTAGTTTAACTGAATGAACTGAACTGAATTAACAATGAATATTGAGGGAAAATAATATTACAAATACAATAAATAATGGTGTCTTCTGGTTAATCAAATACAAATTATCACTCAATGAACCCCCCCTCAGTAAGGAAGCTAATGTACTAGTACTCGAGTTGGTATCCCCAAGATCTGTTGACTTCTGACCGACCTTATACTTTTGTGCACGTCGAATTATTTATGGAAAACGTGAATCAGAAATAAGATCAAGTGATACATCAAAAAATATAATATATTTACCGACGCTAGAGCGGAGAGAAAGCTGCCACATTTGAATAAGGAAGTCCTCTTTAAAGAAAACGCTTTCACTTTCTTAAGGGTATTGCGACAAGATGTTACGATCCCATTCCAATAACCAATCCGCCCAACCTTTGGCTGATGAAGCTTACGATTGTCGTGGAATTAATCCATTTAAATGGGATTTAAAAATCGCCTACGCTAAGAAGTTCCTGAGGCGATTTGTCTTCGAAAACGTCTTTCAACTGACTAAATAGTGGAACCAGCCAATGCCCTCTCTCCTTCTTCCATAAATTCGTTTCTCTACCTTTTGAGATCCTGATGTTTTACCTAATTGACCTCGAAATATGACTTTGACAGTGGAACTTGGATCGGGGCTAAATTTTGGATCAGTGGGGTTTTTGAACTAAATGAGCTATGAGCTAAATTGACGATCTGTTCCGCTATTTCCTCTCCTAAGAAGCAACATGCCCTATGAACCAAAAACTTTTCAGGAGAAGGAAAAAACTGAACCCTGATCAAGTTTTTGATCACCTGTCCTTTTGTTCCCCGTTTATTCGCTCACTTCTTGCCTTCCAGTATTCGAAAATACTGAAAAATAGTAATAATGAAAGAAAATAGGAAATTGAGGTTGATTCGGGGTGTTGTCCTAGAAGGTAATGAGGTCGATAGAGGGTGATGTTTTCGAGTATCTCTCGATTTTGTAGTCTAGTTGAAGCAATTTTGAGCTAACCAGTAGATGCAACGTGAGAAGTCGAATAAGAATCAGTCAAAACCTCATTTTCGTGAAAATGGTCGATAGGGCGTGTTGCTTCTTGAGCGACGATTTGTGGCAAATGACTATTAGTTTATTTTTTATTATTATAATAATTTTTTTTCCCCACAAATACCGATCATTTTACAATGTTTTTATTATTTATTTAGTTTTACTTACAATACATATTTAAGGAAAATAATATTACACATACAATAAATAATAGGCTCTTCTAGTTAATCAAATACAAATTACCACTGAATGAACCCCCCACAGTAAGGAAGCTTGTAGTGTGATGGGATGAGCCTCAGCCACGTTAAAAGTCTTAATAGTAAAATGAGAAGGAAGATAACTTGGAACATCTAAATGAAAAATTAAACTAAACTATTCAGATTAGCTTATGCTATGTTTGTAATTTATCAAATTGAGTATGATGGTACTTATTTTTATACACATATTAAATTAAAAATGTTGCAATGCTCGATGAAAACGATGGTTTGGGTATGTTCTCGTTTATCCAAATTTCAGTTTATTATTATTTTCAATAATGAACCTTTGCAATAGAGTACGAGAAAATTTTGTTTAACCTTCCCTCAAAATTTGAAGTTTTACGTTTCGAGATAGACGTACTTGGCACTTTGCTTAATTAGGTACCCTTTGGACCAAAATAAATGAAATTTGGTATACCGGCTCCATTTGGGTTCTAGTTGTGCCTGAAGTTCGGCGTTACAGATAGTTTTCTCCAAGAGGTAGAAACTAGGGGTTGAAATTTCCAAAACGCCCTAGCTCGAAAACTTCAAATAGGAAGATAATTTTTTCCATCGATTTCAAATAGATCATAATTTTTAGCGTCGAATGAGACCTCAATGAGCACTGTAGGACCAACCGTCTGCCCCCTGTTAGTGTTGAACGGAAAAGAGAGCGAAAACACATGTGTATCGCAAATCTTCCCGAGTAGGCCGAATTCCCGTTCAAAGACCAGCTGGTCAAATGCAATAATTTTTGTTGTTGTCATCGATCCAAGTTTAATTTTTACGCTTCCTTAGTTCCCGAATTTCGTTAGAGGAGGGTCGGATCTTCGGCTTAATCATTTCAGGTGTTTGATTGATATATAGGGTTTCCAAGTCAAATTCAGAATTTTCCAAACCGAATTCAGAATTTCCCATTTGAAATTCAGTATTTTTATTTCTAATTTTTTTCTTTTTTTCAATATTTACCTATGCTATGAAATGTTTAAAAAACAAGAATTAGAAATGAAAAATTCTGAATTTTAAATGGAAAATTCTGAAATTGGTATGAAACATACAGAATTTGAATGAAAATCTATTTCTACACAGAAACATAATAATCCGTTGTGTAATAATTTGCTGCGTTTTTATCCTTTTCATGGACAGAGACAAACAACAGTATTCTTATTTAACATATTTAACGTTTAAAATATTGACGACAATGTCTTGACCGTAATCTAAGTGAATCAGGGAGAGAAGATTTCAATATAAAAAGAGATTTCAATATAAAAAGAGATTTCAATATATAAAGTTGACGATTTGAGTGGTCGATCATATCGGGATGATGTTGGTAGGCCGCTCGCAATCAGAAGAGTAGGCGTTCGCGAACTCAGTGGGCGACCTCATTGGCACCTTGTGCTCTACAGGCCTCCCAGCAAATTACCGTCCATTGAACTTTTATGACCATCTCCGCCTCGTTCCTCGCCTTTCCGCTATCACGATATTACGAACCATTAATTTAAGGTACGGCTGGAGAGCTGACAGTCAGGTCAGACAGGGTCCACCGGGAGTAGGTAGGTATACCTAGTTTTGCAGGACTCGAAAAACAAAGTTTCATAAACGTAATTCCTTAAGCGGTATAATTGATCAATTTATCAAGTTTTGTAGCAACAGAACGTTTTTAAGCGGGCGGTAACACACACACACACACACATCCACACCCACACAAACAATACCGATTCATGATAGTAACCAGTGATTTTAGCGAATTTTCTATGAGAATGAGGCTATTGCAATGGCTTCAAAATTTTTGTAATGCAAATTTTTGAACTTTATCTTCATGGAAATCCGTTTCACACCATTGTGAAACGATTCCTGAAATTTAACACTTTTTTGTATGTATAATATTTATATTATTTATATATGTGTCACCCCAGACGATTTCAGAACCAGACCGTTTCAGAACTTATTAGGTTCTTTCCACGAGTAGAACGGTCCAAAATTTGTTGTAGGTAGCATCTAGGGATGGGATATCGATATCAATATTATCGAAATATCGATATTTGGCTTTCGATATTCGATATTTTAGTATCGATACCACACATGCTATATTATCGATATATCGAATCGGATTGAAAAACCAACACAGAAGGATGCGAAAATGCAAAAAATGGCTTTATTAAAAATTGAAAAAGGTTATGTACCTACTTACATAGGGAAAATAGTTCGACAACTCAAAATAGTCGGTGAGTAAATAAGATGAGAGGTATTGTTTTGTCACTTCTGATAACCGTGGAAAAGTTCCAACTTAGGTGAGCGGTGATGAAAAAAATGCAGGTGTGCTTTGCTATTAGTGGAGATAAGTGATAGTAATTTCGATATCGAATATCGACAATATCGATGTTTTGATCCGATATTATATCGGTATCGATGCCACTCAGAAATATCGACATCGATATCTATATTTTTCTTTCGATATCCTTCGACATCTTCCATATTGCCATAAACTTTGAGTGAAGAAGAATGGGAACTTTTCAGCATCTTGGAATAGGCACAGAGAAACCACAAACCTGCGTAGTAGTTCCTTTCCATCGTGGATATTTATGTGGCAGACTTCTTGCACAAGTCGGCGCGGCGCCTCGTCTGTTTAACATAACTTACAGCAAGTAGGTAATGAGATTTACCTATTCTCGGATAAAAATGCCCCATTCCGTAGGAAGCGTTGTTTGCCGAAGACGATAACGATCTTTTGTCAAGAGGAGCCCACAATGTGAGCAACTTGATTGTATTCGGCTCTGGTCTCATTTTCTCAATGAATTAGATGTTCCCCTCCGCATCGTCTTACTTAGTTAACAATGCAAATTTAATTCATATCCTTTCGGTGCGGTTTGAATATAATTCACCGGCAGACGCCTTTTGATTAGGGGCTTGGTCCCCGATACGGATAACACTCGAAATAGAGTGGGACGGACGACGGACGGACTTGATTGAGACGGACGTGACATGAGGAGCCTCGCTCTTCCTCCTACGGATGGTCTCAAAAGGATGAGTACCGATTTTGAATTACATTCCGATAAAGATCGGAAAATCGCAGTTCACATTTCATTGATTAGTCATTTCACAAAGATTGGATTTCCGACCTAAAAAATCAGTTCTTACCCAAAGAATTACTGTCAACATGAGGTTTAAAACATCAATAGAATGCTTGACATATCTTTTTTTAAGATTTTAGATTGTATTTTATTAGATAAGGGGGATTGGAAATGAACTCAGATCAGAATGATAAATACTTAATTGAAATGTATAGTGTAATATTTTGAAGATCAATGAAGTTTATAATTAAGGGGCCAAGGACCCACGTAATTCAGTTTTTCACATTTTTCTCAGCCGATTTTTGATCGATTTTGATGCGGTTTGCGGCATTCTTCTTGTTTTTCGATTCTCCAGGGGGATCAGCTATTTATAATTTCAATTTCAAAATTTTGAATTTTTCACATCCTTGAAAAAATTAAATTAAAATTAAATTGGCATAAAGGCACCTAATCCCCCTGGAGAAACATAAAATAGGAAGAATGCCGCCAACTGCGTCAAAATCCGTTGAAAATTGGCTGAAAAAATGAGAAAAACTGTGCAACGCTAAAATGGTTAGGGGAGGGGGTAGAGGGAGGTTATCCGTTTTTGTTGGTCCCTAAGTAGTAATAATGTTGTAGTAAGAATGCTTATAAACCCTTCGGTAGCTGAGATTCAGGCATTTTTGAGGAAATGAACAGCCTTGATGAAAAGCCAATTGCGTACCAGAAAGGGTTCAATAAACGTACTAAAGGGTTCAATACCAGAAAGGGTTCAATAAAATAGAGCACGTCAAAAGCGCCGTAGTATTTACTGAGAAAATTTCTAAATGTGAATAACATAAAAAGAAAGGATGATTTCGTTTGCTAGAATTCTCAGATTACTCAAGGGTCAAATTTCGAAAATTAAGAATCAAAAAACAAGTTCTTTGAGGTTTTGGCGTAAATCACCGTCGTAAACATAGGTCGTAAACATTAATATGGTATATTGGGAATAAGCGCAAAATTTCCTATAAGAATCACCCAAAAAATCGGTTACAACGATTCTTTGAAAATTCGCTCATCAGCTCATGCATGACTGGAACTTTTTGAAATATATCTTGGTTTTGGGAAAAGGGAGGCTTGTTCCAACTAAAATGTGTAATTAAAATAATATTCATAGGTGACAGCGGATGAGGAGGATTAGCTTGAACACAGCTCTCATCAAAACATTTGATCAAAAAGTCAATCACAACTTTGGCCTTGAGAAAAATTTACGAACTGAATATTTTGCTTGGAACAATCCATATGAGTGGCTACTTTGATTGCGTGGATTATCGGATGGTGTCAGAGATTTTTAGGTTGACGAACCGGTCCTAAGGCTCCGATAACTATAATTAGGCAGGTAGTTGAATGGTAAGCCCTCTTCTCCATCTCCTCAAGAAAACCCATTTCGCCGAGCGGCCGGTAAACGACTGGCTTCCGAAGACATGAAGTCATCGTCTTTGATCTTGAGACGCAAGCTATCCCGGTATTCGATCTGGTATCTCTAATAAGTACAGGTGGTCCATTTCATACGCTACATCCGTTTGTTTAAGGTCTGTTCTAGATAATGTTCAAATTTTTGGCTGCGCAGAACCTTCTGAGCACACTATTTAGAATATTCGAGTATTCTGTTACTTCCAACAAACTATTCCAACTGCCAGGGGAAGTTGCGCTCAACTTGAATATTCTCACCCCTGCGGAGGAGAAGGGTTGATGTTGAATACAGTGAAAACTCCTGCTGATCTGTAAAATGTTTAGTTCGAAGATTTCTTTTCGAAAATTTTCAATCCGAAAATATGACTTGAGGTTTGTTACAACACTAGAATCTGCAATTCAAATAAAATTCCAATGTCCAATGTTTGGCTTGAAAATTTTAAAATGTCTTCGAACTGAACGTTTAGTTGCAACTAACCTGAGGGATAGCAGAAAGTTTCCCTGTTCTCAGCTCCGCAGAGGTGAGAATATTCAAGTTCAGCTCAACTTACCCTTGCTGTTGGAACTGACAGAATACTAGAATGTTCTGAAGAGTGTGATCAGAAGGTTCTGCGCAGTCAAAATATTCAAATAGCCGGAACAGACTTTGAGAAACGTAATTAAGAATTATTGAATACACCTACTCAGTGATACTTACCATACTTGATCAGTAAAATGAACAAATTTTTATAAGAACCAATAAAATGATTGAATTTTGAATTTCAATATCCTAGAACTAGAAGCCATTGCCAGTGACGTGGTTAGTTTATTATTTCCATTCTTCCTAGCATCCACAATAAACTACGAGTAGTGGGTGGCTTAGTAACGACTCAAATTGACGTCAAGTACCTCCTTCAAACACCATTTTGGTCATCGGAGGTGTGGGCGGTCCTGCGCTCTACAGCCGGCTTCTGAAAGAAATATTGTTTTTTCTCTCTCTCTCTGTCTCTCTGACAGAAAACGTTACAAAACACGTAGTTATCGTCGTCAGTTAAAGATGTACCATTCGAGTTGATGAATGCTACTAAGCGAAAACGAGACGTTTCCAACGAGAAATAACCTTCGAAAGGCGAATAAGGAACTGGTGGCAGAACAGTGGCTGGATGGGGAGGTTTCCATCGTCGTCCCACGCCCATAACCCTACACAACGCGGCGCTCCCTTATGGATTCCTTCCTCAACGCTGTCTGCCTTGTCTTCTGTCGCTGCTTGTTGTTTCCATCTCCAGTCTAGGCCTACTCATTTCCTACCCGAAACGCCTTCCAGACATTCCTTTGTCGCAGTATGATGAAGACTTGATCTTTATGCCCATCTACTCTTAATTTTAGCGAATTTTCGAAGAAAAGGAAGCTATTGCAATAGCTTCAAAATTTTAGTAATACAAATTTTTGAAAATTTTCTTCATGTAAATCCGTTTCTGAATATTCTAAAACGATTCCTGAAATGTGACACTTTTTTATATGTATATATCTTTATATACGTGTCACTCCAGACGATATCTGACCGAGGAATCGAGCTAAAAATCCGAAAACATTTCAAAATGTCAATAATATCAAAAGAAAGGATGAGTTCGTTGGCCAGAATTTTCGGAATACTCCAAGGGTTCTAATTTTGAAAATTGAGAGTCAAAAATCGCTTTAAAAACGCGTTTTTGAGGTTTTCTGTGTAAATTACCATCTTAAACATAGGAACAATGGTATATTCGGTATCAGCGTGAAATTTCCTATAAGAATCACCCACCAAATTTGTTAAAATGATTCTTTGAAAATTCGCTCATCAACTCATGCTGCATCATTGGGCCTTTTTGCTTCGTTTTCACTTTCATGGGGGGATAGTAATTTGTTTCTCCAAAATCAAAATTTCCTCTCGCATTCAGTAAAGTTTGAAGGATTGTGTGGGTTGGGCCTTAGATGGTCCCCTCTAAAGTTCGGGCCTGCCATCAAAAGCTGCCTCTAAGCTTGCGTAAACGTGAACTTCCGCAAACACCGATTTCTTCCGATCTATAGTAGCTCGATTTAGCTCAAACCGTGGAGAGTTGTTAATGATGATGATGATGATAATAATTTTACTTACAAATTTATTTTTATAATATGATAATAATAATTTTACTCGCATTTTGTGTTTTAAAGCTTCCTAAACAAATTTTGTTCCGGTGTCTGTCGAGGTCAATTCCTTGTCTCGGGCAAAACTACGACACTTTTTAGGATCGTGCAGATTAACTTGTAGATGGTGAATGCTCATTTTTTGCCACAGCTCAGAATTTATAGCATTTCCAAGTCAAGTTCAACCTTTTCCAAGTCCAATTCAACATTTTCCATGTCAAATTCAACTTTTTCCAAGTCAAATTTAACTTTTTCCAAAACAAATTCAACCTTTTCCCTACCAAATTCGACTTTTTCCAAGTCAAATTCAACATTTTTCGAAACAAATTCAATCTTTTCCAAACCGAATTCAACCTTTTCATAATTATCGGCAAATTGTACACAATTGAGTTGGAAGCGATGGTCGAAAAGAAAATTGTAATCCGTAAGTTGTAAATAATATTAGGTATGTGATAAATCGTTTATGAAAAAAAGTGACATCTCTTTTGAAATGAACAAGTTTTGTTGTACCAATAGCCCTGAAAGAAGAAAAATGAACGATTTCTTCCCATAGGTAAAACTAAAAATTATACTTTTAATATTGAAATCACTGGGCCATCAGTGGAGATGCTTGTGTAAATTTTAGACATTTTGCCGATAATTACGAAAAAGGTTGAATTTAGTTTAGAAAAGGTTGAATTCGTTTTGGATAAAGTTAAAATTTGACTTGGAAAAGGTTGAACTTGACTTGTAAATGCTATATACTTCCATGTTACGGTATTGGAGGAAGCACATAGGTGTTGGAGGTGGCCAAAAATGAAGAATCAATCACGCACTTCCTGTATGAAAACTGGAGAAATAGATCAGTGATAGCTGATCATTTTACCTACTTGATAGAAATGAGTTGATATCAATCAGAAAAGGTGACTCAGCAACAAAAGATATTGATTCATTGACCAAAACAGCAAATCACCTTGAAGGGTCAACAAACTAATCATTGGTGGCAGGTGAAGGGAAGTGGGGAAGGCTTCTCCAGTGAATTTGCATTCGACCAATGAAGACTGCTTCAGCTCGGGTCGTAACAAGCTTTCGATTATCTAACCGCCGCTAAACTCAGATGTCATCAGTTGTAAACAGGCTTCGGCGCTGAGTTTCCAATTCGAAATCAAAAGAATCGAGTTTTGCACGATGGATGAAACTGAAGGCAATTAGAGCGACCCAAAAAATTGCCTTTTACTGATCGGCTGAACAGATTGAGTTGTTCCGCGAGCGATGAAATGGAAAATGATGCGTCGAGATTGGGTTCCAGTTGGACCAATAACATTTTCAATACGTGTTGGTCAGGCTTCAATAACTAACGATATCGGATCTTGTTAACAAGGATTTCTTGAAATGTTTACGAGGACTGCCTACGGAACAAAATGTGTTTAGACTTGGATTGAGCAGTGCAACTACGGGCACTCCTCCGGTCTGATTTTATGTGAGAGATGATCTTACTGAGGGCTCCTCAAAGGTGCTATATGAGTGATGTCCGATGATTGAAGAGGGGTTGTAAGGCAAACAGTCACGCAATACTCCCAGGAATGAGGGTATCTAGATTAATCATCGTTGTTTCCTTTTCTAACCCCATCAAACCGTTCTTACCATGTCGAACAGGTTTATTTTTAGCAAATTTTCGAAGAATTCAACTATTGCAATGGCTTGAGTGCAAAGAATGAGTTCTTTGACCAGAATTTTTGGACTACTCCAAGGGGTCAAATTTTGACAAACTAAGGTTCAAAAAACGGGGTTTTAAGGTGTTTGATGTAAATTACCATCTTAAACATAGCGCAAAATTTCCTATACGAATCACCCACAAAATCGGTTGAAATGATTCTTTTAAAATTCCCTCATCAACTCATGCTGCATGAATGGAACTTTTTCACTTAAAACTTTGGGTTCGTGGTGCCAGTCTGACGCACCAGGGTATCTTTGAGTTCGGATTTTTGATTTCTGCTCGGCACTACAGCATTTTCCAACCAAATTCAGTTTGTTACCGATCAAATTCAAGGTGTTTTTTATTTTTTATTTTTGTTGTTTTTTTATTTGATGAAAAAAAACAACAACTAAATTTGACGAGGGAAAAATGGTTTTTTTGGTGATAGTCCTTTCACCTTTCAAGTGGGTTGAGGAAACTACACATTACTAAATTTGGTTGGGAAAACACTGAATTTGATCTGGGGATCTTATATCACTTATTATACCTACCATAAGATATTACCAACATTACAAATGCGCCAAGACAACTTTTACTTTCCTCAGCCCACCTCAAAGGTGAAAGGAAAGTATTGCTAGCACAAAACCCAATTTCTGGACCACCTCCTTAGAAAGGTACTGATCAACATCTGATCAACTTCCTCCACGTTTTGAACAAATGTCTGTCTGGATGGAAGTATGCAGGATTGCCGCACGAAAATGATCAAAAATTCTGATATGAGAACGAACCAGTAAGAATTTCAGCTCTCCAGGTCAATTATTTGAGGGAGGAACTAAGCAAAATAGTCAAAAAACGATGGTTTTAGCACATAATTGAGTCCCCCCCCCCCCCCCCCCCCCCAACATCTCTCCAAGGATTTTGATGAAATTCAAAGGGTTCTTTTTTACCAAGTGAAAACAACTTCTCTCCATCCACCAGTCACAGATAGTCTACTGTACAAATAATGTCTTTGTTAGTACAAACAGATGTTGCTCCAGAATTGATATGCCTGCCTCGTACTCACGCAGGGACCGGCGAGATCCGAGAACCGTTTAATAAAATGAGATTGAAGGGAAATTAATTCATGATTATATTGGGCCATGCCCGAGTTCTCAAATTCAGTTCTTTTTATGTATTTTTCTCAATTTTATCCTTCAAAATCAACTTATTACAACAAGCCTTAGGCACAATAAGTACTTGAATTCATGTGAAAGAAAAATTACATCACCTCTCAGCCATGTGAAAATGCAGTGCCTGGTTCCTCAGTATACGTTCTCACAGATTTATCTTCTAGAACTAAATTCGTCAGCAAACAAGCCCAAAGTTTAATAAGTACCTGGATTCATCTAAATGAAAAACACACCCACGTCTTTCATAATATCGTCATACATGATGAACATAAAACGCAATAATACTTGACGCATAATTTGTCTGTAGAAGCGAATAAGGAAAGGAGAAGAAATGGATACTATTTCAACATAGAGTGGTGAAATCATGATGCACAAGAACAGTAACTTTTTGAGACTGCTCTTCACATTTGGCAGGCTGAAGAAGGTGGCTGAGTCCACCGAAACATATGTACCGACCTAATCAACTACCAATAAATGAAGACTCCAAAATTGTGCTTTCCTGAACGGAAAACCAACCCATCATCACAATGCGATTACTGTGTGGAATGCTTCAGATCCTCCTCTTTCATCTTCATCCATCTTTCACCTTCATCTATCTGCCTTAGATAGGTTACTGCAGAAATAATGTCTTTGTTAGTAACAAACAGATGTTAGTCCAGGATTGATATTCCTGCCTCGTGCTCACGCAGGGACCGGCGAGATCCGAGAACCGTTTAATAACCCGTTTTAAGCCCTAAAAAGGCTCACAAAGCCCTTCGCTTCGGAGTTGCGTGGCTTCATTGCTTCAAATCCCTTGTCGCCAGTTGGGCCTGAACTGATTTCGACACTGAGCGTGACGGACGGACGGCCTCGGGTTCAGTGGAGAATGGGAGTCGGAAGTCAGATGTCATTATAAAACTCGGCTTCCAAATAAGGTGAAATGGATTGCCGGGATAATCAACCAGGAGCCGAGTGCGAGTAGAATGAGGAGTTCCATTCCGCAGGCTTTCCGGTTTCTTTCTATTTTCGTCACAAACTGCCACACGTGAGCTGGTTTCATGGCATTGGCCATTTTAATGATACCAAAAAAGATCATTTTTGATCTTTGTAAGGCTCTAACAACTCCAGAACGTGACCCTTATTTATTCTAAGGAGTATATTCAAGAAGAACATTATTGCTAAAAACACCATGTGACCCAAGATATTCCACCTGGCGGGAAATAAGGATTTTTTCCTTGAAAGTTAATCACCGAAGTGTATCGATGAAAATTAAGTCATACCTCAGAAATGATTTCTCCGTAGGTACTTCCGCCTTATTCTTTTGCCACTTCACACGTGTGAGTGGAATAAGTTCCTTTTTTTGAATTGATCAACTAACTGCCTACAAACCGCGTTGATAAAACGGGATGAAAACCTTCTCTGTGATGCTAACATCGACATTAACGTGAAATCCAGGTTGTGAAACGATAGTATGCGTTACCCTAACGTTGGATAATATATCTCCCTTGTGGTTGTTCATACAAGTTCCTTTTCAGTTTCCTCAAATTACCACCTCTTTTTCAAACTTCTCGGATTTTTTATCTTGTTTTTCATTTTCAGATCGATATGGTATTTATTTCATCTTCTTAACAGTGTTTTGACAATCTAAATAACAATATATTTCCAACCAAAGGTACGATTTCAGTTCCATTTTGAAGGATGTTAGGGATAGGAAAAAATGATTGTTCAGACCAAGCCTCAAAGGAAGAACAAAAAAAAATGTTTTAGAAAATGTAGATAAAGGAAGATGTAGATAAAACGGATGAAAGCCTTCTCTGTGATGCTAGCATCGACATTAACGAGAAATACAGGTGGTGCAACAATAGTATGCGTTACCCTAACGTTGGATAATATATCTCCCTTGTGGTTGGTAACGTCATCTAAGTTCCTTTTCAGTTTCCTCAATTTACCGCCTCTTTTTCGAACTTCTCGGATTTCCATCTTAGTTTTCTCATTTCCAGATCGATGTGGTGTTTATTTCATCTTCTTAACAGTTCTGACAATCTAAATAACAAGACACTGGCAACCAAAGATACGTCTTCAGACTCATTGTTAAGGATGTTAGGGATAGGAAAAAATGATTGTTCAAGCCTCAGAGGAAGAACAACAACAACAACAACAACAAGTTCTTAGAAAATATATGAGAGGTAGTGAATTGTAGAGGAAGTTGAAAATTGACACTTGTTAATTACCCTGTTACCATTTTTGTTAAATTAAACATAAATCAGGTACAAAATTGGTCAAAGAGTCGGATGATTTGAGAAAATAAATACTTGTGACCTCATCGTGTTAGGCATTGAAATCACACTGCAGATGAAATCGTCTATGTGTTCTGTGGCTGAAACAGCTCATTTGATTCAATTCTCTCTCACTTCCATATTATGTTGCTACCGCCAACAGTCCACAATGAACGTAATATGAGTTAAGATGAAGATAAAGCCTGAATGGAATAAAAATAGTAATTTTCTTCTTTTTTAAAAGTTTATTAGACGTTTGCTAACTGCAGTAGGTAAATGAGCGTATCTTTCTCTTCCCTTCTACTAATAAGAACTGTTTTTTATCCATCTCCACTCTACAGTGAAACAAAGCCCCTTCAAAACGCAAATTTCAACCAAGTATAAGATTCTCTGCTGGAGGCATAGAAAGCGGTCTGCGATAAGTGAACGCTCTCTGAATGCGATGAATCCTTAAACGGTTGCGAGAAGAGGTCGATCAAGATTGCTTTTAATAAATATTTCACAACACTCTCATGTTTATTTCATAAGCCTTTTTCTACTTTGGGTTACCGTGAATTGAATAAATTGTAGGAGGAAACGGCGGACAAGCCGAGAGCAAAATGTACCTCAGGTTACCTACCGAGCATTTTTTCACTTGACATTTTACAAAATGGTAATTATAAACGAGTAAGTTATCAACTATTTTATGATTGTTGTAGTGGACAATGTCAGCAACATACCTAGTTACATACAAGTAAATGATACAAATAAATGAATTAAGGATACGGCAGTAGGTAATTAGATCGCTGATTTTTTTTTTAATTCTTATCTAATAAAGAACCATGTTTGAAATTTACTTTTTGCTGTGAAGAAAATGCATTAATCATAAAGTAGTGGTTCATATACTTATTTTATTTTGTTGGTGATCAATCAGTTTATTAGTTACCTACCTCTTGTGATCCCTGTCGTTGATTTATCGAGTTGTTGAAGAAAATTATTTAAATGTGAGTGATAATACTGGGTATCGCAATAGGGTAGGAAATAGGCCATTATAAATTACTATTGTAACAATTGAGATCTTAGTGCGTTGTTCCAATGTTTTATAACAGAATACTCGTAATATCAATAATGATTATCATAACTGAGTGGGATCTCGAGGGTCAATCATGCAAGCCATCCACTCGACTTTTTATATTGTCATCTTCAGTGATACAATCAAGAGCGATTAGGATGTGGAGAATATTTCAACCTTACTGTATTGTGCCCACATCCATTGATCATTACAGATACAGTAAACTTTCGATTAACCATCATGGTCGAAACTCAAGGTATGTTGGATAATCGAATAAGTTGGATAATCGATAGGTTAGCAAAGTGAATATGTTTGGTTGTAAAACTTACACCTTGCAAAATTAACTGTGGGTTACTTGACTGGCCTAGAGTAATCCATGGATCATTGACGTTATTCACGTTTGCGCATGCACAGTCTACTATACATCCGAATGCTATGAAATTCATAAGGGACCAACCAGAATACCGAACTAACATCACAATTTCAGCGATTTTGGACTTCAAACACACTAAAAAGTATAGTTACCTGTATTTAAATTGCCTGGATTGTACCTTGAGTCGATCGCCAGTAACATAAATACTAAAATTGTAATACTAATATTGTATTATGACATTTTTTGTGACTTCATAGAAGAACCGTTCAACCTTGACTAGATAGATATCAATTAATACTTAGGTATATGAAGATATAAATGAAAAACAGGGAAACGACGGATTACCTAATAAATATAGGTAGATTGTTTTCTCTTCCATGCCATCCAGAACTCTTCAACAATGGCTTTCGCCTCTCGAAAGCGTTGAAGTACCTACTTTTTCGTTGATAATATCAAGTTTATATATTCATGAGAGTCATTTAGTACAATGAAGGCGAACAGTAAAAAATCCGTAATAATCTACAGAAGGTGTAGAACCTATAAATTTCTTTGTAATTTCCCTCTTCTCAGACTTGGTTTGTGTAGGATCAAAGCCCAGACGAGGCTCGTCCGCTCCAAGTAATAAAATACTAAATTAGCATAAAATCCATTACTTACTCTGATACTGCCAGCTGAGGTTTTATTTTCCATTAAACAACTCTTCACCTTCACACTCGCCTTATTCAAGGGGGTTTCAATTTACAACCGCCCTTTTTTCAATATTGTTTATTTTTTTCCGTATTAAGTAATGGGCAGAAGATTTGCGAAGTATCGTCGAGTAGTTGGTGTAGGAGGTTGAAAATAACATATTCTACTCTCTTTCGTCGATCAAGGGCACTGCAGTTCTTTGGAGTTTATCATAACCTTAGAACACAGTTTATAATACATAATGGGGAGCTTGCATGGGTAGAAATTTTGCATTTTGTACCTCGAAATCTGATTCAGCGCCCTTCAAAACCCCCCTGGTGCTAATTTTCAGGTTGAAATTAAAGCTGGTTTGCCCAGAAAATGGGTTGAAAGGTAGCGCATGACGTCATTTAGGTTCTGCAAAAGGGCAGGCGGGGCTCAGTGACGTCAGTTAGGTTCAAAAGTTCAAAATACAAGACCCATTTTCGGTCACTTTCAATCGTTGGATACCCCTAATATGTCACCTTTTTGGAAAGCCCTCATTGAGATATTTCAAATGACAAAATAAAAAAATAACCAATATTTACATAAAATCTCCAATATCTTTACATAAATATTATGCTTCATCTCATGCTTACGTTATTGTACCTACCTACTTACTGTCGTATTTCATCATTTGAATTGTTGGAATGAATGGGAATCAACTTTTCACCGCAGCTACTATGATAATTATGTTGCTATCATGTTGAGCCAATTTCTACTTACGCTAAAAGTTTGAGTAAAATTTGAACCATCGTCCATCAAGTGTGAGATATCCTCTTGCCAAATTTCATTGTTCATATCCAGAAACAACACACGAAACATTAAATATTTATCTAAATCGTTAAGACAGTAGTTTATCAAATGATGATCAGTGGAGTTAGGTCTGATTGCAATACCTACCTTCCATTTCAAGCTTTAGATCACCTAAAGTAAGTAAAAACTTGATTCTTGTCCTTTTCCCCACTATTTCTTGTGGAATATTGATGAATTCACGTGGTGTTTTGTTTTATTGCTACAAATTGTATTCAATACTCCTTGTGACCAGCAAAATGCTACGAATACCTTCATTGGCACAAACAATAAAAAAGCAATTTTAGCGTGGAACCCGGCTTTTACCGGGACCTATCAGGCAAAAAACGACCCTAGAATGCGACGTGATGCTTTTCAGGTGCAACCAATCGTTGCTTGGGAAAAATAACTTCCTCATTTTCCATCCCAGAAAAATCGTTCACCACTCGTTAGAAAGCTCTGAATTTATTACACATCACACCACATCTCATCCTGCCAATTTCCCCATAATTAAACTAGGTACTAAGAAAAAATTACTAAAATTTATTTAAATATTTATTATTGTAATCTGGCGAGAAAGTGACGTTGAAAAGGGTGTCGTCTGTCATTGGCCAATTCCGTCCAAGATGCCAACCGAACAAAACGATACACAAAGCCCGTCACAATAATAAATTTATTTAATTATTGTGATTTATTATATTGTTTCTCGAGAGCCTTCGGAATTCTGCCTGTTATTCAAACAGCTGAGATTCATTGATTTCCACCTAGCCTTCACTTTTCGAGTTAATAATAATCTTAAGTGCCGGAGCGTGAGCAATTTTTCGTGACTTTTTTTAGTTTATGTGCCAAAGCAAAGACATAAAATGTCAATTACAATACGAAGGCAGAAAAATGCGATTTTCTCATACACGATAATTCCCCATTGTTCCAAAAGCTCTGAAATCCAAAGTTCGAGTGGAAATTTTGATTTTTCAGGACAACATTTGTTTACTTCTTGCGAGTAGGTATACTTTCTACAAGGTCTTCGTTCTTTGGGTAGAAATGTAGGTTTTTG
>JAEMON010000006.1:6197820-6224195 GCA_030264115.1 Lygus lineolaris | reverse complement strand
TCGTAAATTCGCTGAAACAAATCAAGAGTTGACATGTCCTACCATTCTATACTACATGTCAATACTATTTCAATGTGCCTCCTACCTCAATCAAATTAAAATTATCTTCCTTGCTCCGAAGATGTTGTAAAAATACAGCGAAACGTCAGCGTGAAAGTCTAGATTTCATCAACCCTACCGACTCTCAAGAAGCACTACTTAGTTACTTGTTTTGATCGCGGTTAAGAACCGCTGGTTGTTTTATAGAATGTATTTCGCCAACTTTATAGGCATCTTCAGGTAACTTATTTATTTTTACATTTTCATTGAGGCAGATAAACAAACAGGCTCATAATCTCCACAAAGGAACCCCAAAACCAAATTGATCGCCGACAAATCAAACCAACAAAACACCTTGTGTTGTCAGTTGTGAAGTCAAGTTGTTTTTTGTTGGTTTGAAAAGTTGTTTTCAATGTATTTTGTTGCTTTGATTTGTCGTTGATCAATTTGTTTTTGGAGATCCTTTGATGAGATTGTGAGCCTGTTTGTTCATCTGCTTCAATGAAAATATAAACATAAATAAGTTTCCTGAAGATGCCTATAAAGTAGACGAAACATATTGTCTAAAACAACCAGCGTTGCAACTAAAAGCATGACATTTAATAACTACCTGTTATGGAGTTCCAGAAATTGAGAAGTGAAAGCATAAAAACATTGACGATTATTTTTCGTCAAACTGGATTGGGAGTAGGGTCGACCGGAACAAAGAAAATCTACCTCAATCTCCGAGCTTTCGATATATCAGGCCCTGTAACACGATAACGACGCCCACACATGATCAAATATTGTCAAAACAGCGAATAGTCAGTTTTACAGATAGAATTGTGTAGGTACCTATAGAACATACTGAAAAGTGATGTTGAAAGTTCGCGTCTTGATGAGAGCAACAACTACTTTAACCTCAAAACCATCTGGTTGGTAAAACAGAATTTCGTCTGCTAAAGATTTAAGAATGAAAAAATAATTTGAAGAAATAAGAAACAAAAATAATGAAACAAAAGTTCAAGAAACTGGTTAAGAAACAAAAATAATGTGATTACAATGATCTCAGAGATCAATCAAACACATTTAAAAAAATAAAACAACACATACTTACACCAACACTAAATATAAACATTAAATCATCAATAAAAACGCAGATAGTATCAACACAACTCGAGCGTGTATCTACTTGGAAATCTATTGACGATTTACAAACGGAATCGAATTATTTATTTCTATCTTAATTCTGATAAAATTTCGTTAGTTTTGGTAAATTTTCAGTAAATGACAGTAAATTCACTGGAAAACTAAAGTGGATTTAGGTCTCGTGTTTCGATTTGTGTCCATAGTACCTACTGTAGTAGTTGTATAGCTTTCGGTATAGGAACAAACGTGGTTCTATCAATCCCCTCAATCATGTTACCTACCTATAATAGTACCATACATATTAGTTCACTAACTTTGTTGTTAGTTCACAAACACGATTCTTTATTTCTTAACGTCTTTGCCCATTGTAAAGTCCGTTTCGAATTTTTGAATTATTGGTATTACTGTACAAGTACGCTTCTTCCGTATTTTCTGTTGCGCTCTTGGTTCTCATCATCTCATGTTTTGAATCCTTCGACCGAATTCCAAATCTTCTCCGTTTCTAGTCGTATGTTAATGTTGAAGGTCTAATGACACAGTTTTCACATTCCGACACATGAGAATCCCATTTCCATGAAATTCCTCATGTAGATCCTTTGCCTAGCCCTGAAGCCAATTAGACCCCGCCCCGTTTCTTAGGGTTGTATACATCTTCTAAATGGTTCGCAAACTCTTGTATTCGATCTGTGAAATGCTTTCTGACTCACTTTGGAAAATCCTGAGCTGCGAATTAGACCTGCATTCTTGAGATGTGAGTCTCTTCGTACACCCTTCGACTTTTCATTGTTGTCAAACTGAACTGCCAATACTATTGTTTGAAAGAACCATTAAAAAAATCAATAACATCTGCGAAAGAAACGAAATAGCTTCTGGAAATGCTCTGAAAATAAATCATCATTTTTTTGTTCTGTGTAAATATTATTACCGTCCTACAAAATCCAATAACCATCTGTTATGAGCATCGTTTTTCGAATGAATATAACTGATCAGAAACAATTATATATTGTGATTCCACAGTAGACGAATAGTTCAACAGCGGTTAAGGTAGAGGCTTTTATTGTAACTTTGATAACTTTCCCAATGTTGAGAAGATGTTGATTCACTTCTTCGTGTATCTTTTCTATTTTGTGTTTCTATTACTTCCCCGTGTGATTCTATTACTTTCCGCTCAACTCCTTGATACCAATATTTGAACAACCTCCTCTCCGATTTAAAATGAATAACAGGTTTGTTCGCTGTGACCAATTTACCAGTAAGAAACTGTTTGCAACCACGTTAGAGTGTTCGCTGTGACTTTATGATCATTTCTGATTTTTTATAGTATCCATGCTGGTCCGCCGTTTGCAGTGTCCTTCAACCCGGTTTGAAGTTGCCAAAAGTCGGGAGGTTTCTGAAGGTTTCCCTGCGATCAGAACTGCCCAGGTTCGCCCATCCTCCTTTGCTTGGGCGTTCATGTGCGGTTTTGTTCAATCTGCACAGTCAGTTGGAATAGGATTCAAGTTCTTATCAGTTGATCCTTCCTTTGAGTCCTTATCCCGCCATTCTTGTTAATTAGGTATAGGTATAAAAACCTACCTATCTGAAGAAAACAACTGTCATTATTACTCTTAAATAATCCAACCGGGAAATCCTTATCATCGGAATCTCGATTCGTTTCCTATCGTTTGTGGCATTCAGAATTTTCTCGCTTAACACTCCAGCTATTTTTGCGCCGCACAATGAACGCCCGTTTGAAGGCCTCAACTAAAATAAAAACATACTCTCGACTTTTAATTTGTGTTGGTTTTTAAAACCTCGTTTATTCACCTAATATGCGGACGATTAAAAAGGTACAACCGTATTTCTAAGGGTTTTTTCCATGCTCATTCGTTTTATAACAGATGGAGCAGTCACGACGAGGATCGCATGACCAAGTTGGGAATGTCAAGATGAAGGAAAAACAGTCGCGAGGCCGCTTCCGCGGTTCTCGGTGGTATTTCACCTGTTAGATCGCGGCGTTTGTGGGTTGCTGTCCAATTTTCGCCTGGAAGTTGATAAGAAATGTTGAAAACCGTCAAACTTCCGTACAAGTATTTCCCGCTGTTTCTCGATACCTGAATGAAAGTACTAAGATTTTGTTGTCGTTATTTTAAGATGATCGTTGATTGGTTTTGATTGTCGTTGTCGTTTTTAGCGAACTTTTGAAGAAAATGAAACTAATTCAATGGATTCAAAATTTTAGTAATGCAAATTTTTGAAAATTTCCTACTTTATTCCAATTGAATTGTGTGCAACTCCCCCTACTGAAAAGAACTGGAATCCTGTTTCAACTGCCAGAGCAAGTCGCTCACAATAAATTCAGATATATCCTCACCCCAGCAGTTGAATACAGGGACACATTCTGCTATTCCTCTAAATTCCAACTATCAGCGCAATTCGAATAACATTCGAAGATGCACTCGACTTTGACCTTGGGAACGACTTTCAGACTATTCGAATATTATTTGAATTACTGATTTCAGTTGGAACAAACATATTATAGTAGGTAAACATGATGAAAATTTAGGACCTGCAGTTATGCTTCATATTGAAATTTTCTCTAATTAGTCCCTGAATTGGTTTGGTAGGATAATTTAAAAACTAAAAAAACAAAACATTCAACTCAATTATGCGTAATAGGCACAACTTGCGGGGAGAGCAAGATCCGATATTTTATGTCAAGCTGAAAAACGCCAAGCTGGTGTGGCACTTAGCTTCCTCGTATTCAATGACTTGAAATAGAAGTTCATGGTCGTGCAATCCTTCTAAAAAGATAAACACGATCCTCATTAGAAGGATATGCCTTCTATTTTTCCTCATTATGTTACGTTTTTACGTGCGCCTTGGCTACCGATGATCTGTTTACGACGGGAATCATCCGAAAGCCAACTACCCACCAAGTTTGGGCAAAATCGGGAAACCAGAAACAGAAGTTCACTTTAAGCCAGCGCAGAGGCTTCTATTGATCCGACAGAGTGGAATTATTCGAGGACAGACAGACAGAGACAGACACGGATAAAAAATTTGTTCAGACATGTTTATAACACGTGAAATGCTCGTGGGAATTTCAATTTTGGAAGGAACAAATGTCACCCAACGGAAGCAATAACAACCTTAGCTATCCTACATGCGTAGGTCCTTGTGGTCTTCTGAATTATATATCGACTTTCGGCTTTCTTGCGTGCTCCTCGTTCTTCTACTTATCTTTTCTGTTTTGATTTTTGATATCTATAAATGCCTACTTAACAAGGAGGGTGCACCTCAGAATTCTCCCCAATCCATCATCTGTCACAAAGTACGTGGGGTGGTTTAAAAAACGACGTGGGACGACTCTGGTTGTGGAAATAATCCATTTTTGTTTTCGGAGGGGGTCGAGAGATCGGGTGGGGAAACGCACTTTCTCTCGAGTCTGCGATCCCACTCGTCAATCTGACTGTTCACTTCCTAAACAAATCATCTGTCTCTTCTGCTCTGTGGTTCTCTTGATAGTCGCTCCCTCCGTGGTACAATATTAAAAACCTACACTCGGGAAATATATCTGACTCTGGCAGCCAATATCTTTTATCGTAAGTCATTCACCATTTTACTTCGAAATTTTCTAATAACGCCTATGGATTAACGGTTATCAGTTACGCATTCGTATTTATTTCTAGTTTTTTCGAAGCCTTTCTATTTCGTTGCTTTCAGCGAATTTTCGAAAATATGAAGCTATTGCAGTGGCTTCAAAATTTTAGTAATGCAAATTTGCGAAAATTTTCTTCATGGAAATCAGTTTCAGACCGTTATAAAACGATTTCTGAATTTTAACATTTTTAATATACAGGGTGACTCATCTATGGGCCCATCATAGAGCCTCATTTACAACGGTACTAAAATTAACTAAAAAGTTCCAGTCCTGCAGCATGAGTTAATGAACGAATTTTCAAAGAATCATTTTAGCCGATTTGGAGGGTGATTCATATAAGAAAGTTTGCGCTTATTCCTAATATACCATATTTTCCTATGTTTAAGATGGTAACTTACACAAAAAACCTCAAAAAACACGTTTTTTTACCCTTATTTTTCAAATTTGACCCCTTGGAGTACTCCAAATTCTGGCCCAAGAACTCATTCTTCTTTTGACATTACTGACATTTTGAAAATTTTCGGATTTCTCAGCTTCGAACGGATTTCGGTAGAGAAAATGTTTGAAATTTTGCATTATTAACATTTTGATGTAATTGCAATAGCTGAATTTTCTTAAAAAATTCACTAAAAATGGAGTTCTTCCAGCACTGCTAAATTGTGAGTTGTGATCGTCTGATTGTGTAAAGGTTGGTCTAGAAGTCGTCTTCCTGTCTGACTCCGATCCCAATTCTTCAAGTCCGTTGGGTCAATCAATTAGCGAATTCTACGTAAATTGTAGGTACTTATAAGTACCTACTACTATATAGTTGATGATCAATAATCTGATATTTTTACAGAGTTGCAACGGTATCAAATAACGGCGTTGTAGACAAATGAATCATCGCACGCTCTGATTCAAAATCACCCCTCAAGGCGTTGTTGATAGAGCAATCCATTTCTCTCAAAATTTACCATAATATCAAGTCGTTTGTAAAACTAAACTAGGCTATCACTTACCTTGAAGTTTCCTTCGTGGCGCAACAATAACGAATAGGCGCAAACAATCGCGCATATACCACTCGTCGATTCGCCCATTACCTATACTGCATAATACGCCTTTCAACTCAATCATTTTCAAGTCCATGCAAAAATATTCTATGCTCTCCAAATGGGATGCAAGACCGAACCTCTTAAACCTATTTTATTCATGACTTGAAACCTCATTAATTTCATATGACGCGCCTGCGTACAAGTATAAAGGACTCCATTGTCTCAAGGCTGGTACCAGAGATCTCGTTGCTATTCAGCGATTCGCTCGTTTACGATTGCAAGACAAATGTGCGGTATTTAAGAATCACATTCCAGAGGCAACGAATGACCTCTTTGGCCGACTTGTGTCAACTCTTTGATACGGGATGGAGTCGAGTTGAATGAACCTTTTTTCTGCCGATTGCCTTGTACAGCTCATAAAAGGTGCCTCGGTATGATCTGAAAAAAGACTTAGATGGCTCAGACTATCGATAAACTAAGTACCTACTCGTAGTATGCCTGCGATAGTTCAGTAACACTGCATAACCAGGATAACTCTAAGTAAATCGATCACAGGAATGAATGGATCAATGAATACACTGTGTACAACTGGAAACTCGTTCAAGAAAAGTTTGATCCTAGAAGCACTTATACTTAATTTTTGAAAGCAAGTGACTAACAAGTGGAAATTTAGATTTTTGAGGACAAAAATTTTTTAAATTTCTTGCACGAATACATAGTTTCCTACCTTCGGTAGTGAGGAAGCAAAAATATTCATCGTGGATGACCATTGGCTTCAACTGATTTTTTGGAGATTTTCCCCCACTTTCATGCCATGATTATAAATCCTTAAGTGTGCGGGTTTCCATATTCTGATGCGAAGTGACGTTTTGGAAGTTTTCAAATCAAACATAGGAATATAGCATACCTATATGTTCTTTTTTTTAAGTTAAGGTACAGGGACTGTTGGGTTCAGATATGTTAATATGGGTAAAATGGTGAATTACACCAAAAACCTCGAAAAACACGTTTTTTACCCTTAATTTTCCAAATGTTGCAACCGTTGGAGTACTCTTGGAATTCTGGCATACAAACTCATCCTTTTAACGAATTTTCGAGAAAAGAATCAGCTATTGCAATGGCTTCAAAATTTGTATAATGGCGAATTTCAAGAATTTTCTCCATGGAAATCCTTTTCAGACCATTCTAAAACGATTCCTGGATTTTAAATTTTAGTATACAGGGTGTCCCATCTATATGGGCCCATCAGCAATTTATAGCCATACGGTACGAGCTTTCGAAAAATTGAACTGGACCTTTTTCATAGTATTTTCACTCTGTTTTCGCGTTTCAAATCGTTGATTGAAACTTGAGGTTTCCTTTTGAAGCCCCCCCCCCTTCCCACCATTGCATTTTTCTATTCTACGTTTAATTTGAAACTGAAAATGCCTCTATGAAAATCTTTCAAAGAGGCTTCGTTTCCGAGTTATATAACTTTTTGCGAACAACAAAAATCGACGAATTATTTTAGAAAAACGTACTTTTCTCCAATTCCCTTCAACATTTTTTATATTTCGACCACATTTTTGAAATCAGCATTAAATTTCCTATCACCAGAAGCCAGTTTTCATAATGAACTATCATCATCAGAGGACTGACGTTACAGTTTAAGCCCTTAAGATTTGAAAAAAAGGTTTTCCAAACCTCATTTCGAAGCTAAGCTCTCAAACATGTATTTTACTCATTTGGTACATTATTCAACGTGATCTACATATTTTCCATGCACACGTAGAACGTACCGTTGATTCTATCATGATGAAATTCATATGGGTGAGGGTCCTACCCGCATAATCCCTGAAATTTTGAAGAAAATCGGATGAAAATTCTGGTAGATCTGGATGTAACAAGGAAATGCGGACAGACAGACAGACACGGAACCAAATTAGAATCTCTGAAACGTTAAATTTCAATTTTGGAGAACAACAATTTCGATGTGGCAGAAATGGCTGCATGATTAGTTATTTGTAGGTAAATAGTCGAAGAAAAACACAAAGTGAAACAAAGCTTCCGCTACCTTCGGTAGAGTCGTAAGCAAAATATAACGTCTGAACGTTGTTGCTACTTACCTACTTTTTTACCTACATGACCACATCGCAGTACTCAAATATAAAGAGCCCTAAGTTCGAAATATTATTCAGAACTATCTAATAAATCAACGCTGTTTTCAAGGTGATGTGAAACACAGTAAACGCGGACATTTTGGAAACCTGTTGACACTCGATATTGACATTTGGGACTCGAATCTGTGGAAAACGACACTCATAAAAACTTCGTATTTACAAGCTGCTCTCTGTCAGGCACCATAAATCCGTCAGGTTCTTGACTTTTTTTTTTATTCGCGACGAGTCGTTTAAACTTGTCCGATTATTCACGGCGCAATAATCGGCCGGAACGGGGCACGTGGGCGCGCAGGATGGGCCCAGCAGAACACCTGTGGCCTGAAGTATTTTATTTAGGTTCAGGATGAACGGATGAAGACTAAACTTGTGCATGACGAAATTCACGGGTTTTGACTCATTGTTACTCCTGAACCTCGTTCCAATTGTGTGTCCAGTTTCGTGAGATAAATTGTTTTACTTCAAATCAAATTTCCACTCGCAATTTACGTTTTAAACCCCTAAACCAAAATTTGGTTCTGTGTGTGTTTGTTCTCGAATCCTTGCCACACCCATCGAACTTCTACCGTACTAATTACTTACTACAACTCCTTTATGCCTATGGTGATAATATACCAAGTGAAAACGCCTACATATTTTATTTCGAACAATCAATCACCAGACAATGATCTCAGCCTTAAATTGCAGCCTTTCAGTATATGTATTGTTGTGATTTTATGAAAAATACTGAATGTAATATGATAATAATGTTGTTTTACCGCGGTCATTTTGCTGTTCAGAGCACAGGTAATTACTTGAACTTATTCGATTTCGTAGTTGCAAAAGTTTATTCAACATTTTCTCCCAAACGATTGATTTTTTAAAGACTCTTTACCTCCCTAATGATATTTTAGCGAATTTTCGAAGAAAATGAAGCTTTTGGAATGGCTTCAAAATTTTAGTAATGCAAATTTTTGAAAATTTTCTTCATGGCAATCCGTTTCAGACTATTCTAAAACGATTCCTGAAATTCGACACTTTTTTGTAGGTATGTATATTGTATGGGTATGTGTGTGTGTCACTCCAGACGATATCTGACCGTGGAATCGAGATAAAAAATCCAACAAAAATTTAAAACGTCAATAATATCAAAAGAAAGGATGAATCGTTGGCCAGAATTTTTGAAGTACTCTAAGGGGTCAAATTTTGAAAATGTAGAATCAAAAATTGCTTAAAAAAACGTTGTTTTTTTTAAGTTTTTGTGTAAATTATCATCATAATACATAATATATGGTATATTCGGAATCAGTGTGAAATTTCCTTTAAGAATCACCCACCAAATCGGATAAAAATATTCTTTGAAAATTCGCTCATCAACTCATGCTGCATGAATGGAACTTTAATTACCTACCCAGTAATAAGATACAGAGCACAAACTCAAACAATATTTTTCTAATATAACTGTTGGATGAGCAAAATTTTTCTGCATTAATATGGCTGGCTTACGGAGTGCTTTGGAATCAGACGACATCAATTTTTTGTGCTGCAAAATCATGTAAAAACCGCGTAGGTACATGAAAATTTAGCAATACGGAAATATAAACAATTCATTATTTGTGTATGAAATCATTAATATTACCTGTACAGAACATTCTTAGGTGAAATTTAACTGATATTGGTCAAGTTTTTAAAGGCCTTGAAAGCAACTCCGGGTCATCGTAGTTACCCAGGTTGAATTTCTATTAGGTCGAGGCTGTATAGAGCTATATTGTATATATACAAGCTGTATATATACAAGCTGTGTATACGAGCTGTATTGGCTATAAAGAGAGAGGCTCTGAGTATCTACGAGTACATCTCGACTATATTGGATTTGAGTCACCTCAGCGGATAGCCCCGGTAGATACCTACCCTGGAAATGCACCTGCGTCATCCGTCCACCAGGAAGAGATGCACGCTAGTGCAGGCTTTCCCAGAACGGAACTGAGTAGAAGGTAATTGCACGGCTCGCGATCGCTGAGAAAAGATAAACATCTCCTTGGACGGGTATCGGAGGCAGTCGATTCCCAGATGTGCAAGGTCACTGCTGGGTGCAGCCACGGCGGACAACAATGCGCCACGATCGAAGATTGGTCCGTGAAGAGCTGCAACAGCTGGCATGGAGATCTTCTTAGCTTAGAATTAGCACAGATTTCTGCGGTGGTTGTCATTTACATACTGGCAGGATGGTTATCATAACCAGAAGGGACCCACCAGGTTATTTGAATTGAACGTTACATTTTCTTCGAAAAGTGGAAACGTTAGCTGAATGAGGAACTTGCACGGTTATTTTTTATCATTTAATAATTATTAACAGGACGGTTTTTAATTTTTTTCGTGACATAAAAAAGCGTTACGGAGAAAATACCGCATCTTCGAGTGTTAGGGAAACCAGGTGATTGTGTTAGTTTGTATTAATTTGACGTTAAGATGAAATGTTCGTTGTTACGCTTTGGAGTAGAATAGCGTAAAATTAATCATTATTGAATGATCTGTCTGTAGAACCGTAGGTCTACCGTCTGTTTTATCATTTAATAATGATTAACAGGGCGGTTTTTAATTTTTCTCGAGACATAAGAAAGCTTTACGGAGAAAATATCTGATGATTTTCACGTACAACCAACCGTTGCTAGGGAAATATAACTTCCTTATTTTCCATACCATAAAAATCGTTGACCATTCGTTGGAAAGCTCTGAATTGATTACACACCACACCACTTCTCATCCTCCCAATTTCTTCTCATTCTGCTCTGAAGAAGTCTAAATCGAAGGCCTACCGGAGTGTTAGGGAAACCAGGTGATTGCGTTTGTTTGTATTTGATGCTAAGATGAAATGTTCGTTGTTACGCTTCGGAGTTGAACGGCGTAAAATTAATCATTATTAAAATGATCTGACTGTAGAACCGTAGGTCTACCGACTGTTTTTTTTTGTTTTTTTGTCATTTGAAAGATCTTAATGAGGGCTTTCCAAAAAGGTGCTACATGAGGGGTATCCGACGATTGAAAGTGACCGAAAATGGGTTTTGTGATTTGAACCTGACTGACGTCAACGACCCCCCGGTCCTGCCTGGACGGGCCTCCCTTTTGCGGAACCTAAATGACGTCACCCGCTCCCTTACAATCCGTTTTCTGGGCAAACCAGCAGTAATTTCAAGCTGCAAATTGGTATCAGGGGGTTCTGAAGGGCGCTGAATCAGATTTCGATGTTCAAAATGCAAAAATTCTACCGTTGCAGGTTCACTATTGATCATTATTTGGCAGAATGTCATTTTAATTTGGAAGACGCTTTATCTGATTTGGAAAACCGTTTCGGCTACCAATAGTTCATTTGAAAATTCAACTTGGAAATTTTATGCAGATGAAGACCAACTATAGGTATTGAACTTGTTCACCTTCCTTTCATCAGTAGGGACTATCGGTTGTCTTTAGAGACCAATGACAGAATTAATGCTGATTACCTAATGGAAATCATTGACTCTGGGTCAATCTCCCCTCATCCCAGGGTAGTCATTGCATTTACCGAACTACCGAATGGTATAAATAATAATAGATACGATAGGATGGTGGAACCGACGTTTTTCGGTCTGCCCTCAGTTCCAAGTAGAAGTGGTTTATTTGGGGTTTTGTGGGTTATTTATTTCCTGAGCTGATATGATAGGCAGAACAACCACGCGATTTCCACATTCCTCCGGACTTGTGGCACGGCTCCTTCTTCATTAACTTTAACTTTGGGTAACTTTTATCGTGATGATTGCTGCCGTGTAACCTTGAGATTTTGGGTGATGCAGTGAGGATGTGTTTTCGTGCTGCTGAAGAGCTGGCGTGGTAGGGAGAACGGACATGTCGGTTCTCTCTGAGGAGAGTGCAACGTTGTAACCCTCGGCCCTCTTGATTATTGGTTAAAAATTATGTTAATCAAGAAGGAGCCGTGTCACAAGTCCGGAAGAGTGTGGATATCGTGTGGTTGTTCTGCTTGTCAGATCAACCCAGTAAATAAATAACCCACAAAACCCCAAATAATTGCCCTGATATCCTGGAAATGATCAATCTGAATCATATCACTACTGTTTTTTCGCATTCAAACTTCAATTTCTCCATGAAATCGATGAAGAATCGCAAAGTTGACCATACCATTAGAAAGCTGATTAAATTTGCAAGTTTTTCTGAGATTTGACAGCTTCCAGCACGTTTTTTGGAAATGAAGTTAACGTACAAGTATTCTCAAAAACTTAATTTTTTTTAAATTTCCAATGCTTGTACTGCAATTGAAGTCCACGGGAGTTCGTTTTTGATTATGAATGTGCATTAGGCGAATAGGAAATTTAACACTGAATCCGAAAATGTGGTCAGAAGTAGAAAAAAATTGTTTCTAAGTGAAGAATAAATAGGTAGTTACCCTGGTGCGACCAAAGAACCTGCATTCCAAAAAGCCATGTTATTTTTTATATTTATAGTGTTTTGTAAGTCAATAGTAGCTATAGGTGGGCGAATCATGATTCTGCACGTACCTGCCGTAGAAATGTAGTCATTGACATGGCTGCCGCGAGATAAATATACCTCCTAGGTTTTGACTGTGTTCACCCAAGTTCATTGTCTCTTCATGCACCAAAACATGTTGAGTTCATTCAAAAATGGAACCCGTATAGGAGTGCAAAAAAGAATCTCCTGAATAAACTCGCGAATATAGTAACAAAACGCCTACCGAAGCATTTTCGAGGTTTCATTCTGCGCTCGCGGTGACTATGCGGTCCGTCCCACGTCTTTTCGCCATACGAAGAAATGGGGAATATACAACAACAAGGCCCTTTTGAATAACAAGATATCTCTGCCTGATAGTCGGGTAGATTTTCGTTGTTTATTTTATCGTCGTACCGAGAGAACGCGAAAATAGACTCCGAGTCGCCCACCGTTTTCCCCTTGCTTCCGATGACGGGTCTTTTATCAGGGGATGGAGTGTTTTCAATGACCTTAACCACTGCTGGGGATGTGGGCATACTGGTGTCGGATGCTATTTTATTGCAAAAACCTCTCTCAATCGGTGTTTGCACGCTTCAACTTAACCATCAACGACACCTGTCTGCATGGGAAAGTAATATTTTATTCAATTCAGTACTTACTCAGACTTGCATCATTGGCCATTCTGGCTTAAAAAACTGTCCAAGTGTTCAGTAGTAAATCCTTTTATTTGTTCATTTGAAGATTGCGGGCCAGCCAAATTACAAAAGTATACATGAAAACAGACAGAAAAAATATGATTATACAAATTAAATAAAAATAATACGTGAATTTTCACCAAATAATTCTAGGAAATAAACATCAATATGAAAAATAAATCAAAACATAATGACACTGTAAGAGGCAAACATCTAGAAACAGGACATTATTCCTAGTATTTCGAGAGAGCGTTGGACGGAATTGACCAATGACAGACGACACCCTTTTCAACGTCACTTTTACGACGTTCCTGAAATCGAAAACGATTCCTGAAGTTTAACACTTTGTCACTCCAAACGAAAATATCTGACGCTAGGATAGATCTGAAAAATCAAAAAAAAAAAAAGCAAAATGTCAATAATCAAAAAATGAAGGACGAGTTCGTTGGAAAGATGTTTTGGAGTCCTATTCTTGGGGGTTAAATTTTGAAAATTAAGGGCCAATAACGTGTTTTTTAAGGTTTTTGTTGTATATTTTCATCTTAAACATAGAAACATAATGTGTGATATTTACTCATTCGGAATCAGCGCAAAATGTTCGTATAAGAATCACCTACGAAATCGATCAAAATGATTCCTTGAAAATTAGCTCATCAACTCATGCTGCATGATTGGAACTTTTGATTTGTTCGTTGTATTACCTATATATTGGCAATAAAGGTTTTTGGTTTTTTGTTTTGTTTGTTCAGTTCTGTTTGTTTACTACTGTAGCACCTAGGAAGTATAGCAATTGGAAATTTCATGCTATGAGTAAGCCCTGAAGTGGACATAAAACAGGACAAAATGGTTCTATCAATTGAAAAAATTAATTCCCGTATAAATTCCACAATATTCTCTCTAATATTCCCAAAAAAAATAAATTTTCGGGAATTCGCCCATCACTGGTCACAACCAAAAATCATAATCTGGATCCAAATTCAGGAGCAGATTAGCAGACTGTGTAAGGCAATGAAGGCCCGAGTTAGAAGATAATTAGTTGGGGGAATACAATGTTCTACAATGTTCTCTATAGCTGGCTGTATGGGCTGAAGAACGTTTTAATAGGTTTTTCAACAATGAACGGTTAGTTTTCAATTCACTTGATAAAGTTACGCAATTTTTCTTGGAATCAACGCGTAAAATATATAGGAGAATTTTCTCCTACCGTGCAAGGTTGACGAGACGTTTTTGATGGACACTGTCTGTTCGAAAGACGAGCAATAACTGACTTGAGTGGGAATGAATACTAAGGAATAATGAACTGTCGATAACATAACTACAACACATGAGAAAATAACAGGTTACATCAAAAACACACAAGAAGTTGCTGTCACCCGTCGTGTTCACTTCAGCTGGTTTTTTCTACATAATCGATGTTCGTAACTCCTATCACTCCAAGGGACCAAAGATTTTGTTCATTGTAACTAATTTTTTGTCTTTACAACAACGATTTCGTTGTAAACGTTTAGACTATACCTACCTTTTATATCGTTCTATAAATAAAAAGGCAGAATGAGATTCCTGCTATACCCCAGATTCCTACCTACCTATTAGGCCAGTCATATAATACACTAAAAATGCAAACTAACGGGTGGTTTTGATTTTTTGACATGTTGTTAGGGTTACTTTCAGTAGCACGTACCCATGTTTTCAGTTTAAAAAATCGTCGGGGACTTTGTCCGAAAACCGCGAAATTATTGCAATTGTTTTGGGTTTTTTTAATTATATCTCCTGAGCTAGGCGTTTTATATTATTATAAAACTAGATTTTATAAAATATTAGAGATTTATTTATTAGAAAATATTATATATTTAGATTATTAGAAAATTAGATAGATTTTATAGAATTTTTTATACTTACCTATTTTAAAGTAGGTAGATGTAGGTATACGAGTATAATGCAGTCCAAAACGAAGGATGTGACCAGCGGCTGTTGACGGCGCAGAAGGTTCACCCTACCTTCAAAACCGATGAGTCATGCGGGTTAGTATAACCGCCTGGGGTTTTCATAACTCGAAGTTTAGTGTTTGCGTGGATGTTTGTTTGATTACTACTCTTCTCTACCTTTGTTTAATATCGTGGACAATCATCCACCATTGGAAATTAATTGGTACTCAATTTCAATTCAATTCGTTCATTTGTAATTAGTCAGTAACTGACTGTTACAAGAATTAATTGGTAATAAAATATGGGGGGCACGATACAAAAGATGGGTGCCTACTAAAGTAGAACACAGATAATCAGGAAAATAAAAACGAATTTCTGCTGGGAGAAGAATAAGTAGTACTTAGGTATAAGAAATTAATAAAGAAAAATAAGAATGTGAAGAAGAAACGGGTTAACAGAAAATCCTTAGTTCTTAAAGATCTGTAGAAGGTAGGTTGGTAGCAGCTGAGTTCATTACTTGTGGCCTAAGAACATCTCTAAGGTAACAATGTAGTTAAGAAAGTAGATAGAACCTTAGAAGAGAACATATTATGTCGTACATTAAATAAATTGGACCAACCTAATACAGGAAACCCTCATTAAGGAAAAAGGCTCTGGTTTGTATGCAGTTTACCAAAAGGAAACACATTTTTTTTGCCAGACTTAATGTCTACAAATGATAGTAGAGATGAAAGGTCACTGTAGGATAGATCGTGCAACAAGAAAAAAGAAAATCTCTCACCACGAAGGACCGGGCAATTACATAAAAAGTGAAAACCCGAGTCCATGTCACCTATATTGAATATAGGACACTCCTCATTGTTATTGAATTTCAATACAAAACCTGACATACCAATATGTAATTTGGCAAAATAATTTCCTGTTAGTCTTACTTGGACTAGTAATCTTTTCATATGAATCCCCAGGCCATAGTTCGGATAAAATGGAATGTATATGGGATTAAAAGATGATCGTTCTAATCGGTCCCCATCCGCATTCTTCCAAAATCTCATAATCCTCTCCAAAAACCCACTCTTGTCGAAACCCAGGAAATGCTGATCTTCCCAGGTGATGTCTTCTCCATATTTTAGAAAGACTTGAAAGAAAGATTTGCGAGGCCCATTCATATTGCGGGCCCGCCTGGGACCCATGAGAGGCAAGAAGCCGGCGAAAACAGAGCTTGGGCTATCTAAACTCTCCCATATCGCAAAATTTAAGCCACCAGCTCAAAGCCAGCTTCATGATTTTAACCTCGAGATGAGGAATCACCAATTCTGCACGTATAAGGTAATCTGGAGTGTTGCTAGGGAGGAACAAGATCGATTCATAAACTCTCATTAGAATTTTGTCCAGGACATCACATAAGGAGACAGTGTTCTTCAAACCTTTGTGAACCAAGTTTCTGATCACTAGTCCGTCCAAAAGAATCAGAAAATGGGTTGTAAACGTTTTGTAAGCCACTTGTCATTGACTCTGCAAACAAAACTTAAAGCAACGACTATACAGCTCGAAAGCGTGTACCACCTATTTTCTCCACTAGGAAATCCCCCAAATTTCAGAAAATTGATTGAGAATCAGAGAACTTTTCAAAATCCCCATTGGCAATGTGACGACACCTGTTTGAGAGTAGAGTACCCACAAGAAGTGTCTGTTTCATAAACAATGTAGAGACATACTTGTAAAATTAATACGCCTCAGCTTGTTTGTAATTTATATCAAATGTTGATGAAAACTTCCGTTTGCTACAATTGCAATAGGCCCACATCTGTGATATTCAAATTTTTAATTTTGTTTGTTTGTAGAACGTCATTCTTAAGTATTTGTGAGGCCACCCATCAAGTATGAACTAAGTAGGTAGGTATCTACCAGAAAAGTAAGGCTTGTAATGTTTCTACAAAACTACTTGTACTGGAATGAACATGAGTCGACACGTAGGTCCTTAACAAACAAAACATTGCTATTATTATATCGATGGATAATAATTCATTGATAGTACGGTGATCGGCCTCATTATGAAACAGAAAGTGAACTTTCTGGTTTGTAAACTTGTAAAAGAACTAATATTTTCTAGATATTCCTAAAAGCTGGCAGACTATGATTAGTTCTGATTGATCGGTACCAGCTGGGCACCTTAAGCTGAATTTAAGATAAATTCATGTTAATCTTAAGGAAAGAATAAAAACACCTTTTTCCTCAGTTGACTATGCATTTCGAGCAGTCTTATATTTCTCCACTATTCGTGAATTGTACGCCTGACGAAGAATGGATAAATAATGCGAATGCTCGAAATGCATAGGGTCAAATGAAGGAAAAGGTATTTTTTGTACTTTTCTTTAAGATTAACATAACTTAACCTTAAGTTCAGCTCAAGCTGGAACCTACTATTAGCTGCATTGTGGAACAGGCCCCAAAACGATCCGATAACTTGAAAATCATCTTCTCTCGCTATTCAGTAGACGATTGTTGTGATTGTTGTAGTCGAATTGACCAGTTTGACGGAATCTGACCACAAAAAAGAGCGAAAAGTTGATGTGAAAACGCGAGGAAGTTGGCGGGTTTCGAGTGGGCAAAGGTCCTTGGGGAGGCCTAATATAGAACTAGAGCGGGGGCTGCCCCCCCAGACCAACCAATACTACACAACAATACCTTAATCAGACACTCAGTCACTATAATTCCACACTTCCACATCTGCAGCCTGAACTGGGTATTTTTCACCTCAAGACTTCCTCGTCGTCATCACTTCTCAGGTATGTCGGTTACTTACAATAGTAGGTAGGTGCACTACTAAAACAGATCCTCAGGATAACACTATAGTGGAACATACGACTTCCGTAGGGATTTAATTCAATTAAACGTGAATTCTGATTACTAATCATTGATACTACTACTTATTAATTGCATATACCTACACGTATGACCTATTTTTTACGGAAAAAACCACCGAATACTACAAAATTATGCATTTTTGGAACTTCTTGACGCACGACTTCCTGCTTCCTCAGACTCTACCTAAGTTCTACCTACTTCCCAACCAGGGTTTCCATAACGGGGGAATTTCCCCTTTCTAGGGAAAAACAGCCTTTCCCCCCGAAGGGTGGAGGGAAACGGTTTTGAGAGTGGGGGAAATTAAGAAAATAGGACTTTACTAAAATTAATCTTACCTAAGCTTTAATTTTTGGAGAAATTATCTCCTTTGTTTATAATATATTGTAATCTATATGCATTGTGAACTTCTGATAGGTAGGTTCCAAAGACTCTAGAATTAGGTAATTCTAGAGTCTTTAGTTGTTTCTTTCCATCTTCCTTAGGGAAGTAGTTCTTTGCCGAATCGGTAGGAAGTGAAGAAGCAAACGTTCCAGTCATGCAGCATGAGTTAACGCGCGAATTTTCAAAGAATCATTTCTAATATACCTGCCTACCGTAATATTATGTTACTATAGTAATTTACACCTCAATACCTCAACAAACCCGTTTTCAAGCGATTTTTGACTCTGAATTTTTCAAAATTTGACCCCTTGTAGTACTCCAAAAATACTTGCCAACGAACTCATGCTTTCTTTCGATATTATCGACATTTTGAAATTTTCTTGAATTTTGTGATCGATTCTCGGGTCAGATACAGTTTGAAGTATACTTTCAATACATCAGATAAGTGTTGAAAACGTCAGGAATCGTTGTTGAATCGTCTGAAACGGATTTCCATGGAGAAAAATTTTTGAAAATATCATATATTAAGGGCCGGTTTATCAATCACATTTGCAAGCCCGAATAAAGTCTGACTAAGTCAAATCTCTGATTATCGTTAATCAGTGACTAGCTATTTGGAGATTTAACTAGAGAATTGATAAACCGGCCCTAAATATTATATAATATTATATTTTGAAGCCAATAAGCCAAAAAGTATACCTTCCAAACTTCGCTAAAAAGTACACCTACCTATAGCATTTTGGGGATGAACACACTGCATATTATGCATGATCAAGTTTAGGCCCTTTTACGTAATTTTCGGCAAGGGGAATCATGAGGGAAAATTTGATCGAAGAAAAAGGGAAAATTTGGGTGGGACAAAGCGAAAACCTGTGAAAAGTATTATGGAAACCCTGTTCCCTACATCTATCTCGAACCTAAAAGTAGGTCCTAACTACTTGAATAATAAAAAAAATTAAAAAATCTATTCACCTGGTAGGTTCCAGTATTTCAGGATAAAATTTTGCACAAATAATCAGGAAAGGCATTGCAAGGTTCCCCCTCCGTTGAATTGTGAATGGATTCAAAAATATACCTACCTACATATTTTCTAAATAATGAGAGAGGGAATTTATTATTTTGTGTAAATTAATTTCTAAATCATTTGTAAATCAATTGACAATTTCTTAAGAATGGATCAGATCAGGCCCGTCAGTTACTAAACAGGTGGATACCTATTGTGCGTACTTATAGTATTTGTTTTTCTTGCATAATATATTTTATGTATTAAGTATATATTATGTATTATAATTGACGTAGATATAGGTACCTACGTAAATAGGTAGGTATTAGTTAAGTTAAAATACCTACTTATTGTATTCCTCCTCCGTGGTCACCGCTCGGCTCGCGTTATCCGATATTTGATAAGCCGCCAGGATGCGTCCCCTACCCTACATCAACTCAACAGGAATTTCCGTACAGCCTTGTGCCCAGATGTTCCTTCCAACTTGGGTAAGTCAAGAAAATAAAAACAAGACCTCTGAATTGCACAAGCACCCTGCGCGTTGAAAGTGGCTGGAACTGGGTTGTGGTGGAGCATTCCGATCATGTTCGATCAGAAATTAACTTTTTCAATAAGGAGATACGAACTTCCAAGTGGATTGGCACCAGTACTAGGCCTCTATAAACTCTATATGTCAAAAAAATCTCAGTTTTCTCACACGTAAAAACTTAATGGCCATTTTTGGACATTTAGCCCCCGTTGACTCTTAACGTAATTTGCATGGGTACGAGGGGGATCTGTTATCATAGTGTACCTACATGGAGTGCAGGTATAGTGCCTACTGTATTAGGGGGGGTACCTACTCAGTGAATTCATTTGAATTCTATCATAATAGGGTTCCAGCCTATATCCTTGGTCACTTTGGAGAATAGACCAAACCGCTAGTACCTAACTAACTACTACAAATTAACATTTATTCAATTTTATTCTAAATTTTCTCTTGATCAGGACCTATCAGGTACTTTCATAATTCGTCAGTACCTAGGTTCCATGATATCCTATAAATGATAATTTGCCTTCACGTAGGCACATCCCTACCTATTCGAAGGCCCAGGGGACCTATTTGTACCAAGTTTTGAATAAATAAAGCCTCTCCTTCCTCAAAATAAATAAATAAAAGAGACGTAGCAACTCTTGTAAAAACGTCGCCTAGACTGTGCTGTTATACGTAGGTATGTTGCTGCTTAAACTCTGCCTTTTGTGTGAAATGGAAAACAGCTTCCTTTTGCTTAGCTTAGCTTTGAAAGGTGGATTAGCTTTAGTGGATTGATTTTTTTTTTTTTTTAAGTGTAGGCGCATACTTGAGAGTGAAAATTCTCTACATTTTTAATAGGTCACTGGATTTTATTAACTTGAATTGAGTTGAACAGGTACTTCTCATCGAACTCTTGAGATCAGGAAGAAAGAACGAAATAGAGAGGGGGAGAGAGAGAGATCATGTAATTTTATCTTGCAAATAAATAAATTGCCAAATTTAGGTAGGTAATAAAAATACTATTTCTTGAAGCACGGATGTATTAGTCTATGAAACCGCAAGACTCTATAATACAATGTATAATTATATATAATAGTAGGTACCTACTCATTACTCATGTCTCTACAACAATGATTATAACACCAACCTTGCACTAAAGCCCTAAATCTTTGTTTGAAGCATGTGTACAGGCATAGGTTTTGCATGTTCTTCTTTTTCTTTATTTGATTCGGGAGGCCCTTTCTACCTTCCTGCTAAACTCATAATACTGATTACACCCTATGTTGGTTGATTCATAATAATTATGAATAATCATTCTTTTTTATTCATAAATTATTAATGCCTTCTTTACTTCAAATTCTCCTTGCCCTAATCGAATACCGTTCTTCGGTGAAGGCGGAAACTACTTACAGACAAAGCATTACCTAATATAGGTTGGCATCTGTGAAAATCATTGGAATTAGTATGTACCTACCTTTCTTATTTTGTTAAAAATTACGTAGGTACTACCTACGTGAAAGGTTCTCTCAATAAATTACCATTCCGATTATTCATTATCATTACCTAAGTTGGAAACGAGAAGGGAAGTAGGGTAAGGATTACCTATTCTCTCGAGATCACAGTAGTTACTTTCCTTCTAGGTAGGTCCTTAAGTATTCTATCTAAGGAATTGACTTTTCGGTTTAGCGCTTTTGAGACCAAACTTCATGTTTTTTAGCAAAATACCTAATGATTCCATACCAAATGCTGTTTGGCATGTTTGACGCTCTTCAACCCCAAAATCGCAAAACCTGTACAGGTAGAACCTACCTAAATGAATGTCTTATAAATAAACGAGCTTGATCACATTTGACTATATCAAGGCGAAGAAATTTCTCATTCACCAATGCGAACTTTTGCCCACGCCAAAAGGGAGTGCTCCACACCTCCCGACGCCTTTCTGTATAATTTTTCCTTCTTTTTTCCACGACGGGATATCGAACCATCCACAGTAGAAGTCACATCTCATCTCTCGCCCCGAACTTCAATTTCGCGAACTTTCTAATTTTCGCCCCTCCAGGGATGTGCAATAAGACTTAAGACCCCAGAAAGTGTGTCAAAATGCCCACACAAACGACTTTTTCTGTACCCCCAGTTTTTTAAATGCCTTCGTGAACTGAACTCTGCCTCGTATTTTTCGCGCGAGCCGAGTCGCCAAGTTCTCGAAGGCGCGTCCTTGCAAGTCCCACGCGCTGTTTTTTAACCTGATTTTTTGCTATCTGAGATCGTTTTTTAAACGTGCATTCATGCATCGCTACATTTCTCACTACACAGTAGGTAGGTACCTACCTTGTGATGGGATGTCCTAAAAAATGATCATATCTCGGCTACCAAAGCACTCATTATAACCTTGTTACTACTTAAGACCAATGAGAAGTTTTAAAAAGTTCCATTCGTGCAGTTGAGGACTTACTCTTCTAACAAGTAGAAACAAGTTCCATACCCCTCACCGCCACAAAAATATCCTGAGGGCCGAAATCAGCGTAAAATCCACAAAAATAGCCATTTTCAGGTTTCTACGGGGAGGAAAGTAGTGTGAAGCCTCGCACCAGGTGTTTCTATACCAACTAGAACACGAACTGCCCTACAAAATAACTGTGAAAGTTTGAAAGTTATGGGAACTCGTTTAAAATTAGGAAACATATTCTGGAGAGAATATAGATAATTCCATAAGCGGTTGTTTGATATTCAAGCTAAATGAAGGTATAAAGGTACGATTTGAGTTTAAAGAAGAAATTTAAACAAAGAACAGTAAGTACCTACGAGGGATTTTTAAGCTTGGAGCTTGTACTATGTGCCTGTTTAATGTAATGATCGACCCACTATACTTAACGATGACGTCTTATATCGGGAATAGGGTCAGAACTGAACAATACCCCTTTACCGCCGAGCTTTGGGAAAATATATTTCCATCTTCAGGGCATAGAAACAAAACAAAGACCTGTATTAAGAACTTCCCATTGCACCAAACCACCTTATCCTTCGAAGCCCTATTGCTGAGGTCCTAGTTTCCTACTTAATAAGCGTTTCATATTGTGCACGGATAAACAACTAACAGATGTCAGTGTCTGAGCCTCGTATCCAAACAGTACCTACTCAAATACAAAACCTATTCCATTTTGGTTCCAAATTTCGGCCATTTTAGATGGGTGCCGATATGTTTTGTATAAATTCTAATTTTGCTTCCGCGCCAAAAAAAATTAGATTACTTTTTCCTCAAAATCAAATTTTTACTCGAACTTCACGTTTTAGACCTTCCTGAACAAATTCGCTTCCTCGCATGTTGGATAAATGGGCTCAATTTATTTTTTATTGTATTTATTTACTCGCAAAAACAGTTATAGGTACCTACTTATAAACAGCTTACAGATTGAGTTTATGTAGGACGTCATATCCCCAGTACCTACCTAATTTACGATTTGGCTCACAGCGTTTAGAAAGATACTAATCGTTATTGTAACTTCGATACTGGTAGACATCGCAATTATAGCATTTCCAAGTCAAATTCAACCTTTTCCAAGTCAATTTCAACCTTTTCCAAATCAAATTCAACTTTTTCCAAGTCAAATTCAACTTTTTCCAAGTCAAATTCAACTTTTTCCGAAACAAATTCAACCTTTCCCAAACCATTTGTTTTGGAAATAGTTGAATTTGACTTGGAAAAAGTTGAATTGGTTTGGAAAAGGTTGAATTTGTTTTGGAAAAAGTTGAATTTGACTTGGAAAAAGTTGAATTTGACTTGGAAAACGTTGAATTTGACTTGGAAAAGATTGAATTTGACTTGGAAAAGGTTGAATTTGACTTGGAAATGCTATATATTGGCTATATAGTCGATGCCCCCAAGAGGAGTTCCTAGGTCTCTTCTTCTCCCTCCCTTCTTGATACACCCTGTCTATCCTTCTTTCTAAACTCTTTCATTTGGCCTACAGGTCACAGTGACCTGTCCAGGACTTTTATACTCTACTACAGTGGTTGTCAACCTTTCCTCAGTCATGCCCCCCCTAGCGCCAAGAGCATTTTTTGAGCACCCCTCTAGGGCCTAGACCTAGAGACGATCCCCTGTGGATGTCATCGCCCTATAGTAGGTAGGTCCCTGCCTACTGTGTGCAAATTTTGAAGTTAGATCTTTAACAAATGAATCGAAGGATCAGAGAAGTACGGCGATTCTTATTCATGTTGTAATAAATTTTCTTTCAGAAGTCAGTAACACAAAAGTGAAAACTTTCAATTTTGGGAACATGATGGACTGGGAAACTCGATTGAAAAAATGGTAACTTCATGGTGAAGGATACCACCACAGCGAAATTTGTTACTGGGACAGGGACCAGAATAGCTGGGTATTGAACTCAGCAGTCACCTTGGTCTCACGCCTATCTATTAATCTTCTGATCCTATTTATTACTATTATCTACTATTTTCGTACAGCCCCCACCTAAGTGTGCTTGCGCCCCTCCCAGGTTGAGAACCACAGCTCTACTACGTACTCTCCCACGAGAGTTCCCAGACACTATTAGTTCTTGAAGATGTTGAAGAAGTACTACGTCACACTATTAGTTCTTGAAGATGTTGAAGAAGTACTACGTAGGACTCGTTACATACATCAAATAACCCAACTTCATATTATTCCAGGCATGGTTCGTCGACCAACAGCAGCACTCTGGGACGGCTCAGTAAATCGACGAGCAAGTTGAGCGGGAACGAGCGACAGACTCAGCACAACGGCACGAGTACGACCCTCTATTACAACGATAGAGGAGGTGTGCAGACTCTTCCTAGGAAACTGCAGGAACACAAAGCCAAAAAACAGGTATTCAATTACGTGCCTACACCTACAGTCAGCTAAGCGAAATTCAATGCGCATGCGCTGAGTTATATACTCCTACCTCGTACCGTGAATCGCCTTCTCTTGCCAAACCCTGTAATATAATTAGAGTGCGTACCCTACCAATCACGTTTTGGAAAGATGATCAAATTACATCAGAAGATCTACATAGAGGTGTACTATACTAGATGCTTTGAGTCCTCGAGAGCAGACAGTCAGGAACTAGAGCCATATTGTTACGTAGGTGCATAATATATTCTCAAAACCCTTAAGGGTTCAATGATGGTTAACGTCTTTGTAAGAATTTGTGAAAGTTTCTTGGTTACCTACCTAACTCGATACCAACTAGTTATGCATTATGTTGCTATCGTTAGGTGGGTAGGTATTTAACTAGGTATTACCTATAGATATTCATAAAACCTGAAGAAAAAGGCTCTAGCGTCTAAAACTTTGCTTGTTGCAAAATCACGAACAATAGAACTTGCCCAATGCTCTTTGATTGTAAAGTAAATTAACAACTGTCGCATTCCTTTCAGGTGTATGTGACTCGGAGCAACGGAGACACATCATACGGAGACAGAAGCAATCGATTGGGAAACAACAGCAACAGCATGTTCAACGTGTCCATCGTGAGCAACACAGGCCCTGCCAAACCTGCCAGGACCTACCGCTCGAATCTGTCCAGGAGCAAAAGCTTCAACGTACACGCGGGCGATTCCTACAGGGACTCCAACCGCTACACCTCCAACCCCCATCTGAGCCGGCTCGACGAGTCGGCCGAACTCAAAAGTCCAGGCAAGTTCCAATGAAGAGATAACTACCATTAGGCTGGACGTCCAGTGAACGCGAATTTGCGCGAAGAGGCGAACGCGAATTTGCGCGAAGAGGCGAACGAGAATCGAGCGAAGAGGCAAAACAGGCAAACTAGCGAATTCGCCGTTCGCCTTTTCACGCAAATTCGTGTCAACTGGACGTCGATCCTTAGGTACCTGCCTATTAAGAAATTGATGATTGGGTGTCTAGAGTTAACATCGTCTGATCACGAAGTCAAGTAGGTACCAATCTCATCAAGCTAGAGCGTTTTTCGCTGTGGATACTAGAAAAACGGTGTTTATTGAAAAAATTATCTTACGATCCTAAGGATGTAAATAAGTAATTAATACTTACTTACTATGTTCACCCGTATACCTAAACATTGGGGAAAGGGAGAGTGCCAAATAATAAGCCCAGGATATGAGATGATGATCATTTACTTGCTGAAATGGGGTTACCTAACTGGACGGGGGTAGGCGCCAATGGAGGTAAATGGAATATGGGGGACACAGGAAAATATGGGACTTACAAGTCACCCAGACTTATCTAAATATCAACTATAAACCTACCTAGCAAACAAACCCTACTGACTACCAAACCACCTAAGTATCCTTAACTAATCCAGGAGAGTCCTTCGTAAGTTAATTAACTTTGCTCTGGATACCTGGCCATGAGGGAGTAGAAGGCAGTGAAGAGGCCGATCGCCTCGCTAAAAAGGGATCAGAGACCCAGCCTTTTGGCCCTGAACCCCAACTTGGGCTCACCAAGAGTTTCATTTCTCTACAGGTCAAAAGATGGGAGGATAACCAAAGAACTGCATATTGGCATAACGCTCCAAAGCAGCG